>CM070725.1:37158288-37485978 GCA_036346275.1 Otatea glauca
TCATCAGAGACGGTTTGTAGATAAAACCGACTATGATATTTTTCTATTCACAGACGGTTTTATAAACAAACCGTATGAGATAATACAGCTAATATCGCAGACGGTTTGTAGATAGAACCGTCTGTGATATATCACTCATCACAGACGTTTCTATCCACAAACCGTCTGCGATATTGGCTGTATTATCTCAGACGGTTTGTTTATAAAACCGTCAGTGATGTGTCAACATCACAGACGGTTTTGGCCACAAACCGTCTGCGATGTGCGCAAGTATCTTTCTAAACAATTTTCTTAAAAAATAGTCAGTGATAACGTATCTAATATAACCTCTTTTGTAGTAGTGATGCTCGTTATTGTTGCTATCTAACAAAGATTTTCTTTTCTGCCTATCAGATAAGCTGCTCTACTCTATCGTATTCTTCTGGAGTCAGCTATCCGCAACTGCGATAACTTAAGTTACCGAGAACGATGTCGAGAAAATCATTGATTGGGAGAACAATCGCGTACACGTCACCAGAGTATGGAGCTACCATTGGCTTCTTCCCTGTAGACCATGTGACATTAGATTATCTCAAATTGACAGGCCGAAACATGAAACTGTATGTTTAACTATCTCCAAACTCTTTTATTCATGCCATCATTGATATTTTGATAGCTAAAATAAGCTTGAGTATTTTGCTCTCAGACCACTTGCTGTTCTTTCACATTTCTGTATTCAATTTTGTTAGATTGGTGAAGTTAGAGCTTCCCTAGGACAAGTATCAAGAAAATCAGCACTGTATTGCTCAGATGATTCAATTGCGAGGTACCTGGTAGCAAGGAACTAGGATGTGAAGAAAGCTACAAAAATGCTTAAGGAAACCTTGAATGGCGTTCAGAGTATAAGCCAGATGAGATCCGTTAGGTGAGCCATTCTCAACTTTTGACTTAAGAAAACCTATATTGCTTGAAAGAAGTAACACTTCATGTATCCATGTGGTACAAATGATTCGTCTTATGCCACAGTGGAGCTTCCTAGCATGCTTTGTGAAACAATTGATGTATTATAACTACATAGAGCTCTATGTAGTTATGCACAGCACAAATGCATGAATATCTTCTTGACTAGTTTAGTGAAGATAGATGGTTTTACTTAGGTGAAATCAAATGAGCATATTTATACCTTTTGATAGTTAACTTGTTGATAGATCTTCTCCGGTTAGCATCATCAATCCATATCTGTCTATGCATACATTATGCGTGTGTGCATTATTCATATTCATGTGCTTTGATTCAACATATGTTACTTTATATATGCGTCCATTATTCGTATATCTTTATCCGTTCCTGATCCGAATCCCTCACATATTCGACCCGTGTCCGCATCCCCAATTATCCAGATTCGTATTCAGATCCGACTAGCCCGTATTCGGTTCCGAATCCGGAATAAAAATATGATTTAAAATACAAGAAGAACAATATCCACCCGTATCCGATCTGTTTTCACTCTTACATGTGAATCCGTAGGACTGTAACCAGTCTGTACATATATTTTTTTCAACTATAGTATTTAGCGGCTAATCAAGCAACATATTTTTATTTGAGACCAGCAACAGATCAATGTACCAAGAAAAGCAATAGATTATTGCTGGAGGAGGCATGCATGTGGCATGTGCACAATACATGCATGTCAGGATATATCTCCAAATCTGTTTCATTTTCTGGCTAAGCTCACTGCCACCAAAATCACTTGGTGATTTTGTTTCTGCCACCAATATCAGACATCTTATGATTCTTTCTGAAGCTACCTAACAAATCAGGTCATCGTTCTTTTAAGTCTAGGAAGCACTCTAGGGACAAAATTCGAAATGCGTGCCGAGCTCACAAGAATTTTTTCAGAACACCCTTTTACGTACTTGTAGTAGCAGAGTTTTTTCTACGAAACTTGTTAGCATGCAACAAAGCTAACAGGTAAGCTCGGGCCTATGCGAGAAAAAACTCGTTAAATCTATGTAGAAGTTTTATACTTTTAAACAAGATCATTTAAACTATAAGCATTATATTTTCATACCAACGGAGTAGAAGACAAGCTCACTGTTCCCCGAACCAGTCCCTAAAGCATGAATCACACCGGTACACCGGTACAATCTCCGATGATCACAGGCGTGATTCATGTTGGGCTCGCAAATCGCAATAGATAATAATCTTATCTCACAAGCTCAAACATTGCAAATTAAACTTTGCTCCATCATTTTTGTGTCAGTGTATCTCGTCTTATCAACTCCATCGATGAAATATTAGCATCCAATTATTGTCCTTGGGTCCATGTGTCATCACCTCCATGGTGCTTTCACGGTTTCACCCACCATAAGATGTGACATCTGACATTCTTTGATGAGTGATGGTGACCTGAGTGCTCCTAGATGGTATGCATTATATGCACCTGCTGCCTGCTGGTAATGTTGAGTGTCAACCTAGCACAATTATTTTGGTTTAGGATGTGGAATTTTGGAACGGAATCACAGGCCGGCGTGGAGGACGACAGCGGGGGTCAGACGAACGTCATGGTAGATGGTGGCGTACTGTTGTTACGTGCAGGCTTTGGCCCATGACAGGTGTAAATTAAGAGCTCGGAGTACAGGACATGCAGATCACAATACCATAGTTATTGTTGGCAATAATTCGGAGAATTTTATCTGTTCAGTGGAACATGAATCTGTGTTCAGTTTACACACTGCCTAAGGATGCGGTGTTGGTTGGAGGCTTGAGAAAAACGTAAAATTAAAGAAAAAACATTCGTCGAGAAGGAGAAAGCATAAGAAGCAAGAAATAAGGTCCCTTAAAACAACTCTCGTGCCCAAATCCTCCTTCCTCACAACTCAAAACCACCACAAACCTCCTAGCACCAGCTCTGGCGGCAGGATTCGGAGGTCGACGCGGTTGCAGCGGCGAGATCCGAAGGCCGCCGCGGTGGCGGCAGGGGGATCCGTCGGTCGCGGCAGCTGTTGCGGGATCCAGATGTTGGTGCGGCGGCGTTGGGATCCGGAGCTCGCCGTGGTGGCCGCCGAGGTGAGGAGGTCACGGCGGCGACAGGACATCGATCGTCGTGGTGCTTGCCGTTGGTTGTGGCGGAGCTTGCCGTGGTGGCCGAGGCGAGGAGAGGCTGCCGCCACAGCGTTCCACTGCTTGCACTCGCATGGCGCCTAGGGGCTCGATTTTGTGAACCTCGGCCTGATGGTGGCTGCCTGGTCTACGGAGCTACCCAGCGTGGCAACGAAACAAACCCCCGGCAGTGTCCTGGCTAGGCGCGTGCGACCCAAACATGCCCTTCGTCTCAGGCGTTTGGAGTGAGTGCAGAAGAATCGAGATTATGAGCTGAGTGCAAAAGGACTCAAGGCCCGCTAATGAGTGCCGAGTTGTTTTTTTAAGTGTGCACTATCCATCAAGCTATCAGCGACCGATTTAAATCCAATCCGTATTTGTTCCATGTCTGTTTTCTGAAATATTCGTATTTACATTTGTATCCGGCCCGTATCCAAGATAAAAATATAAGCTATATTGCTAATAATGTTGGTCCACGTCCAATTCGTTTTTACCCTAGTCAAATAGACATGGAAACTTCAGCCGGTAGAATCAAGATCTGTTATCAATGCCAACATTATTGTACACCATGACTGACCCGACAGACCGGTCACTTCGTCTTCGACATTTGGAGTGAGTGCAGAAGAATCAAGATTATGGGCCGAGAGCAAAAGGAGATTAAGAAGCCCCGCTAATATGTGCTGAACAATCTGTTCATCTTTTCAGCCCAACCCAGCTGGGCGAGAGCTCGACCGCCAGCATGCAGCTCAGCCCCTCGTCCGCCGCCGCCGTCGCAAACTCAACCCACTTCACTCGTCGCCCGGGCTTACACCGCAACCGTTCTCTCCCCCTGCCATTGCCATGCGCTGGCCGGTTGGCTCGTCCCGATGGATCAACAGTCGCCAACCGTTTCAAACGGCCGCACCAAGGTTTACAGTACCGAACCGGCATAGAAAATCGGAAATCGCTTGGCATCGATTTTTGTCGAAAATCGGTAGAAATCGAATGATTACACAGGAAAACTGATTTAAAATCGGTGCTCAAAAAGCGGCGAAAAATTTGAAAATAGACTGGTTTAACTGACTTTCGGCCGATTTTGGTCTATTTTTGACCTAGATTGGCACACTCAAGGACTGATTTTTTATTTTCGATTTTTGAATTGATTTTTTTATTTTCTCTTATTTTCTTCGATTTCCGACCAATTTACATCGAAAATCAGCACACTAAAAAAATTATAAAAATTTGTAGAAAATATTAATAAATCCCAATTAATCTATAAAACATCTAAGAGCAATTTCAATAGTTTTTTAATTCATTTAGTGATTCTAGAAAATCAAAAACAACAATTAATGAAAATAAACAGAGACACTATCAAAATTGAATAAAAATTTACAAGCTTGATCATTCTTGAAATTTTAATGGTATCATAAACAGTGTTCAAGGATCATGTCACAAAATTTCCATAAATATTATACTTCATTTAGTGCCCCTAGAAAATAAGAAATAGAAGAGCATATACAAAGACAGTAGCACTTTCAAAATTTTATAAAAATCCACAGGTCTGATAATCACCTAAAAATTTTACAGCATTATTAGCATTGCCTCAGGACCTAAAAAATGGCCAAAAATTTATAACATGATTTGTTAGCTCAATTAAATCAAGAATTGTTGACTCTTTGCCCCTTTTTTCCCTATTATGTATATTTGGATTTGCTCAAAAAGTCTCCCAAATTCGTTTTTTCAAAAGCAAATTACCCCAGATGTCAAAAGCTATTGATACTAATTTTAGGGAACTTGGATAATTTTTTTTCAAATTTTTTGAATTTGAATTTGAATTGGACCAATTTACTGACAGGTTTCAACTCTCGAGCTGGCTCTATATGCTTGAAAATCGCTATTTTTGATCTATTTTTGTCGATTTTTAGAACCCTGCCGCAACACATGTGCACGGAACACGTACGTGCGGCTCTGCATAGACGGATTATACGCGCATGGTGCCGTCGTTAGGCACACCTGTTAATTGTGCTCGTGTGACTCCAAATATAGGTTGTTTTGGATATCTATATCTATACCCCTTTATAATGCACCTAAGCATTCTTTTCTACGTCCACCCCAAATAATACACCCTACTAGAGATGGCCCAATCTTCATGCACCCAGCGAAACGTCCCCAGAAACTTGCCTCCATCAAAATTAACCTCTCAGATCTTTCCTCAGCTTTACTCACCCACATCCGATGCCCATTGTTTAACGAGTCTAACTCATCCCTGTGGCCTACAACAGATCTCCCCCCACCTCCAGCATCATCTCAAGGAAAAGGAAACAAATATCCTGGAATTAAAGAAAAGGAAACAAACGTTCTAAAAAAGGAAAAGACCATATATTACGTGCTGGGAAAAGGAAATCGGAAAACAGGGCACTATACTAGTTGATGTAATGTTTAAGGAGACATTTTGACTATTAGTTCAAATAAAAACAATTATACATTATGAAAATATATTTTATGATGGATCTAGTCAGTGGCGAAGCTAGAAAGTTTTTGAAGTGTAGGCAAGTCTAACTACAGCGAACGTTTGCCCAGGCAAACACCGTCATACGTGCGAGAGAGGACTAAGGGTCTCATCGGGGAGCCCGAGCAGCCGCCCAGGGTCGCCGGGAGCTGGCTCGGCTAGTGGATCTAGTAATATCAATTTTATGTTGTCAGTCTTAATAATTATTTATATGCTGGTATTCAAATTTAAAATTGTTTGACTAACATGAATTCAAAAACGATTTAAATTTAGAATCGGAAGGCAGTATAAATCTGTAATCCCAAGCCCCGATCGAGGTTGCAACTCTTTTTTGGTCGTTTTTCTCGATGAGTAACTACGCACAAGCTTTCCGGATGTTGGATTGCACGATAGAGTAGAGACCGTACCAAAATAATCTAAAGCGCCACCGAAATTAACTAACCATGGTTTAAACTTCAGATATGAATAGGGGTGAAAACGGGTCGGATACAAGCGGATATTACTCTTTCCGTATCTTAAACCATATTTTTTTCCGGATTCGAAACCGGATACGGGCTAACCGGATACAGATACGAATTCGGGTTATTCGGGATACGGATATGTGACAGATTCGGGTCGAAACGGATAAAGATATACGGATAATGCACGCATATATAGAGTAATATATATTGAATTAAAACCATACGAGTACATGACTAAAGTAACAAATTATATATCAATTAAATTCAACAAACATTGTAGAAAGAATATGTTATTTGAGGATCAATAGAACCAACTAATTGTTAATATAAATGGGCTGAAATGGAAAAAAAATTATGAAAATGGGCTGGACCTTGCTGATATCTGAATATCCGATCCGATATCCGAATAGGAAATGTCCGGATATCCGAATAGGAAGATTCCGAATATCCGGATCCCATCCTGTATTTACCGGATATTGGATGCTCTGGATCCGGTCCCGGATCCGACCGGATAGTAAAATCCGGTCCCGGATCAGGTCCCGATCAGATCCGATCTCGAATCGGGCGGGAGATATCCGACCCATTTCCATCCCCAGATACGGACGTGACATATCTAAAGTAGCAACGAAGTAACGTTTAGCATGGAAATTAAACTATAGAATCGACTACTACCAAAATATTTACTATCAAATATTCCATGCGCCCGTAAAACATGCAATATAATAAGGCGAAGTCGAGGTTGAATCGATTCGACAATGTGCTAAAAAATTTCTACTTCATCGCATATACGCTCACACAATACTTGTACACAAGATATTGCCTAATGAAAATATATATACTCGGTAGATAATTAATATCGCCATAAGTACTTTATCAACAACTTAAAAAAAAATTATCAGTGTCGATCACTGATTGAACCATGCTATAAAAAACAATATCTGGGCGTCTCTCTCATAAATACTCCAACCTATCCATACGATTGACCCACGGTCGTCCACACGATTGAAATGTGGACCTAGCGATATCAACCAATCTGCATATGGGTTGTCTCCGAGCGGGTGTATGTGAGTATGCGGCGGAAAAGCATCTGAAAAATATTTTTTTTCTTTCGAAAGAACCCCATTCCCTAATCCCTGAAAGTTGACAACTTGATAACACGATATCTATCTCCAAGATACTGCAGCAGCCCAAACCCTAGCGCGGCCCGCCGTATGTGGTAGGATTAGAAAAGCAGGAAAAGATGGGCAGAGGAAGGACCATCTCCTCCCCTCTATATAATGCGGTACGCACCCGGCCATACAGCCACAGCACCGCCAAGCAGATCTCCAGGGAAACATAGATCTGAGCAGGCCCCCTTTCTTCTCCCACTCCGGCAGATCTCTCGGCTGCCGATCTCTCTCTAATGTTTTGTTTGTGTTTGGTTTTGTGGTGGTGGAGGCATGGCTAGTTGACAGAAGAGAGTGAGCACACGGCGGCCAGACTGCATCTATTCCTTCAGAAGATAGAGGCGGCGGCGTTGGCGACTACATATGAATGATGCAGCTGCTGCTGCGTGCTCACTTCTCTCTCTGTCAGCTCTCTCCCGGCCTCTTTCCTTGCCACTCGCCGTTATCTGTCTGCTTTGGTTTCAGCGATGAGACAAACCTCGTGCGCGGTTGCGGGATAAGGGTGGGCGGGACCTCGTCCTTATCTTGTACTGGCCGGGTGCGACTGTGCGAGTGTGTCTGCCCAGGTCGCGGCAGTCGAGGGAGACCCTTTTTTCGGAGTAAGTAACATGACTACTCCTGCACGCATGTCCATGGCGTCCTCCTTTTGCTCTTTCCCTTTGGAGGTTTTGTCTCAGTTTTCCAAGGATTAGGGGGGAGCCGGCCGGCCTCGGGGGAAGGAGACGCCGGCCCGCGTGGCGAATTGATTAATACGGCCCGTCGATCTCGCCGCTCGCCTTTCCATGCATGCTCTCGTAACCGAAATCTCGCACAACTTGCTCCTTGTTTTACTGCAAATCTGGTAGATCGACCTACTCTGTACCCTCCCTCCTTGTGCCATCTCTCTTTCCCCTGAACTTTCCTTGGACTTCCTATTGATCGATCTGTTACTCCAAGAAAAATCCCAAGATCTGAGGTTTGTTCTTTCGATCGTCTTCCCTCTGGGACGTTTGTGTTTGTACTATCATCTCATGTACATGTGTACATGTTGGAGGTAGGTTGGGGGACAGCCATGGCGGCGTCGGTGCTTGGAGGAGGTCCGGTAGATCTGCATGCTCGGAAGAGGAAAGGAGCGTCAGTGCGATTGCCTTCCAGATCTGGAAACTGCTGTACGTATACGTACTTGTATAGATCTTTCTTGTCCTCTCTCGTTCATAGTTGTTATTTGCTTACTACGTACTAACTGTTCCATTGCGAAATTATTGCGAGCGTTTCAGTCTAGCGAAACAAATGACCGACGACTGAATTATATTGTTACAAGAGAAGCCAACCTTGAGCTTTTATTCTTGTGGTGCACATATCAGTAATTTGTATGTTAAGATAAAGCAGATGATCCTCGTTTCCAAATCAGCTATTCCTTTCTTTGTATATGCTTTTTTTTATGGTGTATATAGATGTGATGACCAATATTATGCACACAAATTCCTTTAGAACAGACTACATAATTCGCACAGAAGTATTATTCTTATTTTATGGGATCCAAGATGATGTTTCCATGTTATTATTTGGCATGGCTTGCTGTTTCTTTGGAAATAACCAAATTGATGCTTCGATGGTGGAAGCATAGGAACCCATATATTTGCTAGCTGGGAAAATGTATTAAAATTTAGAAGTCACGCATAGTTAAGTTCATTTTTTTCTTTTGTTTACACATGATCTTATTTTAGAGGCAGTGATCGACCTTTCAGGTGTGTTGCACAAAATCCACTTTTTCACATGTTTCCAGTCTCTGATTAAACACCTTTGATGGCATGAAATCTTCCCTTAATTAGTTTTCTTTGTAAAAACATGGCTTAATTTCATCATTTACGTACATGCCTCTGTATTTTTCCATAAATATAGTAGAGGTACTCATCTCGATTTTAATTTTATGTGGTCCCTTGAATTCTGGATTTAGACCATTTTTTACAATTATTGTTGGGGTGACGTTATTTATATTTTTGTTTTCATCCAGTTCGCTATGCAAAACAAAAGTGCACGATTGATTCAGTCTATGATAAGCATTTGTTAGAGTTGTACGTCATGCCTGATCAAAAACTAATTGTACAAATTTTGAAACGAAATACTCCATATTCATGCTTTCCATCATGCTAGTATTTCTATGTATTCTTGACCTTGGAGTAGCTGCACGTTGTGCTTCGACATTTCCATTACTAGTAATTTGTTGCTCGATTACACCAGATCTCGCCTAATGGTCTACGACGTACCCATTAATTTCTATAGCTAGCCAGAATAATACTCCTTTCATCTTCCCAAATAAGCTACATCTGCACAAGAAATTAATGATGCGCTTTGGCTTTAATTCTTAGTTGGGAACCTGATATATTGAAGTACAGAGTTCCAGAGTTACTTGGACAAAATCTTATATACTGCTTACACTA
Source organism: Otatea glauca (assembly GCA_036346275.1). Taxonomy (NCBI): domain Eukaryota; kingdom Viridiplantae; phylum Streptophyta; class Magnoliopsida; order Poales; family Poaceae; genus Otatea; species Otatea glauca. The sequence continues at coordinate 37,167,905 of CM070725.1, forward strand.
TCAGTTCGATCTCATGCAAACGCTCTAAAATGACTGTGCAGTACAGTACGTACTACACGATATATATATATAGAGAGAGTTTCTTAATCATTTCTTGCTTGTATATGCTACAAGAACGTACTATAACAATTTGTAGCAGTGATGATCGCCATGTGGCTGTCTCCCCTCAGCTATCGATATGGCCCAAACTGAACAGACATTATTTCTTGAACATGTTTCTTGGCACGTGTTGCCAACGTTTGGACAAGTGGAGATAAAAATCTGAATGTATGAATTTGACTCAGGTTTCACCTTTTGTTGGACCCTAGTCCCAAGATACGAAACATGCATATGCATGCATGCTATCCAGCATTTGTATGACAGGCTTTGTGATCAAAGAGATGTGCTGTAATTTATGAACTAATTAACGAGCCTTGCATCTTTTGATTGATTGAAAATTGAACTGAACATTAACATTTTTTTAGTAATTATTTCCCAACAAAACATTGTTTTTGGTAATTGTTAGGTAACACTAATTTGTTCAACCTAACTTCTAGTTCAGTTAATTTCGTACTATAATATTATATCGAGGCAATTTTAATTGGTTATTGTTTGCTATTTCTTCTGATAGCTATCACCTATCACTGTTTGACTTTAATTTGTAGGCGTATTGTGCATGCTACGTTTTCTATTATCTCTAACTACAATTTTAAAGTTTTTAAAATGTTATTTCCAATTCCAGACGTATAGCACTCTGTTCATTAATTAGATGTGTGCACTGGTGATACACCGCTAGATCAGTCTAAGAACTCAAGATCGATATTCAAAGGGCGCTTCATACTCTTGACAACTAACCAATGAAACTGACTGACTTCTAACAAGACTCAAAATTAACCAAAACTTTCCTAATACAAACTAATCTTATATGCATGCTAACCTTGTGAAGATTAAATCTAACATTTTTCCTTTAATCTTGACACACCTCTTCGTAAGTCGACGTCCGATCTCCCGACGCATCTCTAAGGAGTTTCGATTTCTTGCTAGCCATACCACCGGTGACGCAACTCGCCGATGATTACGACCTTTCGCTTCAGCTCCAATTGTCTTTTCACTGTTAACACAACTTGACGGTGACACAGAATTGCATTAGAGCTTACCCACGAGAGAACTTGAACAAACCTGCAAGAACTCTTGTGCACACAGCAAAAACGATGGCCACAACTCCTCTTGCTACATGTAGCGGCTTCCTTTTAATCTTTTCGTGCAGCATGATCTCTTCTTATGCACACGACATCTCTGAAGGAACTTGCACATGTGTATCTTGTGGACACGACTCGCACAAGAACTCACGTGATCATATACAGAGGCGATGCAAATATATAGTCAAGCATAGAAAATGCATGTATCGTGATTAATTTGACTGGTAATTAAGTTTACCTAGTTCAATGCACGTGTAGATGCATTTTTCTGTCAGATTACTCTTACCCCCAATTAATTCAACAATTATTTAATCGACAAGCTTCCTTTTTTATTTCATTATAGAACTATAAGTAAACTGAAACAATTGTTTTCTTGGTTTATATATAGTTGTACTATATATAGTATTTAATTCATATATCCTACCATTTTGCCAAGCGATAAAAATGTTGAAGAAGGTTAGCGCTGATCTCGAGTGCTGGCAATATATTTAGCTAGCTAGGTTGGAACAGAATCATTGCAGATCAATTATAAGAATTCCTGGCCAATAATTAATCGTTCTATTTGTTTGGAAAGTTATGAGTGTCGATTCATTGCTGAACTTAACTTTGTTTCAGAGGAAATGCAGGACTTAACTAATAAAACTATGTGTGGTTTACTCCTCTGGAGGATCAGGGCCCGTTTAACCATAAAGCAGGCCGGTCCCCTTCAAAATGTTATGCTCATACTTATAATGTTTGAGGACCACAAAAGTATATATAGTAGTATAAGATTTCATTGTACCGTTAACTAGGTAGTTGTTTTTGAAATCAAAGCCAGCGCATGCTATACTTTGACTGCCTCGAGTTTTTTTTTTCGAGAACACTGACTGTCTCAATGTTTTTTTTTTAAGAATCATCTACGTCAAGCTTGATTTCCAATCCTAAATTGTATTGATCTTGATTTGACAATATATTAATGGAAGTTCACTTTGCATGTTTTTGTTAGTATATGGCGAGGGTGTGCAGGCATGCATGCAAACATATATACTCCATAATCCTTATGTCCACAAATGTAGGTTATCGTGGGTTCCATGCGGTTGACCATTAATCTCTACTAATTCTAATTAAGAGTCGGTGGCGATCATCCGTTCTCCTTCAGAGTAGTTGATTCGTTGGATCTAACATAAACGGTTGAGATGAAAGAGGATTTAACCTGATAGTCAAATCTCTTCGGAGAAACAAACTTTTCCTACTATTGAAACATAACTAAAGTTAGTGTTATCTGCAAATAAATTTTTTGTTGCAAATTGAGTTTTCGTTGCAATGCACGGGCACATGACTAGTATATGTTAAAGTACCAGTTAAGTGTCTGTGTGTTGTAATAGAAACACATTTTTTAATCAAATAATCAAATCATGCCACACTAACAAAAAAAATAAAATTGCAATTTTGAGTTGCCATGGGTGGAAGAAGTGGGTAATAGCCCATCTAAGGGCAGCGGGTGTAGGTGAAAAAGAAAAATACGGTTGATTTCTTTTTTAACTCATGGCCCATATGTCAGCGCCACCAACTCGTATTTATATATTAGTAAAGATATAAATTGACTATATAAAAATAACGCAAACAGATTTGTCATGTAAATTAATTTCACAATATATATTCTTTATTATTGTTGCTAGCATATTATGATAATAAATTATAGTCAGTCTTGCATCAAAGGCTGTGAAAAGTAAAAAATGACCTATATTTGTGGACGGAGGGAGTACATGAAATGACTGAACCATCAGGAAAAAACTGACCTTATTTTCCTATTTGATCTTCGGAACTGTAATTCATTCTTTTTTTATCCCGTCTGATATTCATAGTTTCAGTATCATGCATGCATGGTTAAATTCATGCATGTTTTGGTTAATATGATTGTATGAATTCTATCTACAACGTTGACGGCCAACATTATATTCAAATTCTCATGTTAGTACTTAACTACTGATCGATCATTGTAAGGAAACATATGTACTATGTATATTCTCTCTGTACATGAATACTGATCATAGGTTGGAGAAAGATTATTTTAGGATGTGATTCCAGCAGTCCGTGTCTTGTTATGTACTCGATCTACATGCATATTGGACTATGTAATGACCGTATTTTTATGCATTCTTTTTTTGCTGTGTTTTTTCATACTTGTTTAATGAACTGCTCTCCTTTTTTCCTCATGGTTAGTGATTTTAGTTGAAATGTGTTCAAGGGTAGTTAATTCGTATAGAACTTCCGTAGGATTGAGTGTGGGAAGTTACCAAAAGCTAAGATCATCTTGTAGTGTGAAGTTAGTACAAAGGTTTTAGTGTGAAGCATTTTCATAGTGTTCGTTCGTGTGAAGTGACCTAATTAAACTCTTTGTTGGAACCCATCTCGCTGCATTCTCTTCTGAAGGTCGCCAGCTGATTTAGGAACAGATGAGTAGTACTGGTTTACTTGCTTGCATGCTCTCCTTGCAGGATAATTACTCTTTACTGTAAACTTGTACATGGAAATATATATAATGTGTGCTTCATGCATTTGCATTGCGACTCGTGTGAGCAAACTGTGGAGATATCTCAATCGTGGAGGTCTGGTCAATTGACTCGTGGTTCAGTCTGCACCTTGACAGACGACTGTGCTATTGTTCCTGCTGATTTCCTGTGATATTTTTCTATTGTAACTTCCTATGATGTCGATGGAGTACATCGATATGCCGTCTGTAGTATCGGCTCATGTGCATGTAAATGATCGACCACGCTTTAAATTGTATATTTTGAAACCACTATTCACGTTTTTTTTCAGAGAACTGTCGTTATTTAAAAGAAAATGTTGTACGACAGCATCAGTATACGTCGATCTGTACTGCTCTTTTTAACTTGCCTGATGCCTAGTCTCCAAGATAACTCAAGTAGGATTAATTATACGTGCAAATTAAAAACCTGTATATGAATGGCTGTGCGTCCGCAAAATGTGTATCTTCGTTTTGTATCGGACCTTGTAATGTGGTTAATGGTTAATGGCTCCGGCACGAGAAATCTTCGTCACGGGAACCTTGGATAGGGCCTGAACTTCCTTGTGATCAGGCATATATAGGGATCTCTTCACCATGGCCACGTACATCACCCTGCAAGACGGCTAATCAACGTCCTTTTGGCTAGACCAGTGGCTGTTCCAGTCAACGCCAAAGACCCTACAGCGAATCTGCTCCGGATCTCCAAACGGAAGAACAGAATAGTTGCTGACGCCCTTCGAAGCGATAACTAGATTAGAGACATCCGCGATGATTTTCTGCCTTCCATGCTGCAGGAGTACGTTTTAACTTTGGACACTTGCATGTCTCCTCCATCGAGCTCACGCGACACAATTTCTTGGCGCTTTACCACAGATGGATGCTTGTCAACCAGATCAACCAACCAGCTTCAATGGGTCGGCGAGCATCAGTGTTGCAATTCCAGGGCTTAGTTTGGAAAGCCTGGCTCCATCGAAGTGCAAGCTCTTCGCTTGGCTATCATCGCTCCAGCGGCGCATTCTCACGCGCGGGGCCAGACAAGCTTATGGAGCGGGAATGGCCTAATATTACTTCTGTCCCGGCCGTATGCAATAGAAACCTCGAGACGGCCGATCACCTATCGCTCCAATGTACGTAACTTCTTGGCCAAAGTCTGGGACAATATCTTGCGATGGGTTCAGCTGACTCAATTCATCTCGCAACCTTCTCAACAAAACCCTCCTCTCTTGGTGGGCTGAATCTAACAGCAACTCATCGCCGGCAGTAATTAACAGCAAGTGATCAATCAACAACATACCACAGCCGAAGCCCTGTTAGAGCACTCAAAGACGTCCTCAGACTTTGTGGCCTTGCGGGTGCGAAGGATCTTCGTCTTGTAATACCGCCTTAGTTTTTCCCTAGTGCTGTTTCCTGCCGTTTTGTACAGTTTATGTTTTGTTTGATCGCTTTTAGTTTGTACCCTTCCATCTTAATACAATGAACCAATGGCAGTTCTTCTGCCATTCTTTAAAAAATAAATAAATGAAGCCAGGGGTGTTTCCGCTGGATCGCGGAAAAAGTAGGATTGTACGTTACTGACCGACCTGTTCGGCTAAGATTCGATTGAGGCCAATTGTTGTGGGAAAAAAGTTGTTCTGAACTAAATTTTGGTACTAGATTGTGGGGCACTAGGGCTAAAACACAAAAGGATTTGTCTGTGCATCATTTGAAAAAAAAAATTGACTGATTTTATCCCATAAAATCATTTTTTTAGACCATTGGATCAGATCCGAATCTAGATTGTGAGATCATGTGGTGGTCATCTCTGGATTGTGGTGAGTAATTGACAAATATGAGATGAATTTCAGGTGCTGGCGGTCAGACTGAAGTGGGTGTTGCGGTCTGATTGACCAAGATGTGGTGGTCCAACCGATATTTGCACAAGCGGTCGGACCATCTTACTGCAAGTGGTTAGACCTACAGGTGTGTATTGTGTGTTGTGTTGAGTTGTGTTCTCAATGCATTTGGGTTGCATGTTTATGACTCATATGGGTCAAGTTGAGAAGAACTTATGCCTGAAATTGGTTGCTCGGTCTATTATTGTGTACATGAGCTAGAGTCAAGTGTTGTCAACAGATGGATGACCAAGATTTAGTTAGGAGAACCAAGGTTCAGAGCGGTCAAGAAAATCGGGTGAGATAGTTGGGCACAACCAAGGCACAAGATAGACAAGGACCATAGAAGCACAGGTGGTAATGAATATGTGACTTGCCAAGTGACTTGCTTGTGTGCAAGCGAGGACGGCTCGAGGGATCCAAATATATGAGAGGCTTGGCGATGAGTTATTGAGGCCACATGAAAGGTGATGCTTCGAGGAGAAGGAAACTAGGGAGAAGATGGTTGAGGGGTGGAATGGTCTACCCAAATTGCTAAAGTGCGCGATATGCAAAACCATGATGAGGTGGTTTGTAAAACCACAGCGTTGGCCTAAGTGGTTTAGGTCAAGGAAACCTTGCGAAGGACAAGATGGCGGATTATGGCTCATGGAGTTTGGGTTGAAGACGCTACTTTAAGAAGCGTGCATGTGTGTGTAAAACCCTTGTGTGTCGGATTAACGGGTTTGTCTAAGTGAGAGTGGATGGAATCCACTTTGTATCATATTTGTGTACTTAATGGATATAAGTAGAAGAGAGAGAAAGAAAAGTGAAGCATTAGAGCTCAAAAAAAAAAACTAGGGTTCCTAGTGAGAACCAAGTGCTGCCCCTCTGGGCCTTTGTCCTCTGGTTGGATTGGCTAGAGTCGATCCTTATCAAGTGGAAATCAAAAATCAAATTGCTCTCTTGTGTTTTGATATGTGTTCTTGTTTGGTTTTCTTCCTTTCTTGAGTTGATCTTGATTATTTGAGTTTTCTTCTCGGTCTTGTTGATTCCAAGCTATGAGATAGATTCCTAGGACATGTAAGAACATCTTCAACATCTTCTCTACCGGAGATCTCTCAAGTTCTTGAGCAATTTTAGGTTTTGCTGATTTGCCTGGTTCTTGAGCCATCTTCTAAAAAAATGGATGAAGGTTGAAACCTTGACAACGATTCGTGAAATCATAGGGTTGAATAGGTTTCATACATCCACAAGAAATTGTGTTCAAGATTTCGAGAGTTTTGGTTTACTAGATCAAAAGTTAGACAAGTTTTAGGGTTGTGCTTCCACTGTTTTTGTTCTGCCAGCAGAGGAGCAATCATACCGCAGTTCCCCTGTCGGTCAAAACTGCCAATGGCTAGCGGTCTACCGGTCCCTAGAGACTCTGGTCAGACCGTCTTTGAAATTGGATGGAGCTTTCGGTATTTGGTGTTTCCATTTACTTGCTATAGTGTGAAGGTTCTATTCTAATCTTCTCAACTCTTTGTAGTTGCTAGAGTGAACTGATAGTTGAAAACTTGGGGAAAAAGTTTTAAAACAATCGTTCACTACTTCTAATTGCATGCTCCTTCCTATATAGATCCAACGGCCAACACCCCCTTACTTTTTACATCAACCCTACTCCATACCACCCCCTGCCCAGCACCTCCCGACCACACCCCGATGACTCTTCCACGCCTCCTCCTCCCCCATCGATGCTGCTGCCCACGTCCTCATCTCTCGATGTTGCTGTCGCTCACCACCTCCTCTCCCGCCATCGCCACCGTCGGTCTTCATATCCCTACCCTATTTTTCTTCCCTGTCTTCGATGACTACCACCTCCCTCCGCTCCTAATATTCTCTTGATATTGTCGTCCCTCATTGACCTCCACCACTCTCCCCAAGTCCGCGGCCAGCGGCACCCTTGCCACCTCGCCGCCAAGCTGCCACAGTCACCACCCGCCGCCCTAGCATCCCTCTAAATCGGCCCCAATGAACCAAAACCCTAACCGAGTGAACCCCGACCCTAAAGAAACTCGCCAGAGCCTCGACAGGGATGGAGGTGGGCGGACGCATGAATCGTGACACAAACGAAAAGGTTATAAATTCGGCGGGTATCAAAAATCCATTCGACAGATCTGTAGCAATTCTGAAATCAAATTTTTGTTTCAGTGGCCAAATGGAATTGGTACTAGCAAAAATGTGGCCAGAAAAGATGAGCACTCGAGCCCGCAAGGCCGAATCGCCCAGCACGCAAGATGCAGTCGACACTCTAAATCCCGGCGAAACTGACGGCCGGCGTACGGTTCCCACGGTCGGCGCTGGTCAGTTCACCACAGATTAATTTCGTCGACTCGGCAAACGGCTCGGCTCGGCTCCGCAATCGGCAACTCACTCTCGCAAGTCGCAAAAGCCCAAGAAGCTTCGACTCGGGGTGCTGGCCCTTTCCCTTTCATGGCTTGGACCGTAAGACGTACCGAGCCCGCGTCACACGGTTATCACCACGTGTGTTGGGCCGGAACATCGTGCCGAGCCCGGACCCGGCCCACTCGCCCGTTTTCCTTTCCCCTCCCCCAAGGGAAGCCCGCAAGCAAACCCCCACCCCCAGCACAGCCGATGTCCACCGCCCCACCGGACGACGACTCCGACCACCACCACCACCACCACGACGGCCGCGGCGGAACCATCATGGCCGATGTCCTCTCCAAGGGCCGCGAATCCTGCTACAAGGTAACCAACCCCGAGCCCTAGCCCCCTAATCCTCTCCTCTTCCTTCCTCTCCATGGCTGATGGAGGCGCTTCGATTCTCCCAAGGCACGAGACGATTTCTACGCGTGCGTGGAGAAGCACGCGGACAAGAAGCCCACCGAGATCGCCACCATGGGGCTCCTCTACCCCGCCGACTGCAAGAAGTCCCGCGCCAACTTCGTCAGCAGCTGCCGCCCCACCTGGGTAAAGTCCTAATCGGCCTCCGCCTCGCAGCCAACACCTGCCGATTTATCCCTCCACGATTCGCGTCTTTTTTTCTGGTTTCTTTTAACACTTGGTTTCGATTTCTTTGGCAGGTAAAGCACTTCGACCGGCAGTACTGCGCCAAGAAGCGGGTTCAGAGGCTGCTCGACGGCGACGAGGACCGCCGGGGCCCCATCTCCCTCCCCCAGCCCTACACGTTCAAGCAATAGGTAGCTCTGTTGCTGGTTCTGTTCGTGGTACCGAGTTGAATTATATCGTTACTTTGGAGACTGGATGCCATGATATTGTTGAGATTGTTGCTTATATGCAGTGTAGAACGTCCCAAGGAATTGTTAATGGATGAGAAGGAACTTGTCTGTGACTTCATCACAATCAAGATCTTTGTTCTGTCGTTATCTTTAGTGGAGATCTTTGTTGCAGTACTGTCCATAATCCTTATTGGACCTTCTGTTCTTTGATGCTTTGTTTGGATGGGTCAAAAGTTGAGAGCTGAAATAATATTGTGGAGGGAATGGTTTCTTCATTCAGGTTGCAGGTGCCATTTAGCTGATAGTGAGAGCAATACGTAGACATAAATTTTCAACATGCTTTGTTTCACTTTATCATCTTACCTGGAAAGTGGAAAGTACTACAGTTTTCATTAAAATAATATAATGAGCTTTTCTGGTTCATCATCAACAGAAATGATATTTTTAGCTCTTCCAAAGCATGAACCTGTTTGTTGCGTAATTTCCTAAGTGTGACCACAAGTTTCTGCTTTATTTTACTTCACTTTTTGAAAAAATGCAATTAGACAACTTTCCCCTGGAACATGATTATCCATATGCTCAGTTTATCAATGACCTTCCATTATTACTATGTGAAGTGTGCTAGTGCTTCATCCCCTTGCTCAGCGATGTTGTATTGTTACCTCATTAACTAATCCATATGTCTTATCTATAGTTGAAAGACATAGTTTCTTGTTGAATGGCCAGTTTTTTGTTGTTGAATGACCATTCATTACAATTATATTTTTTGTGCATGTATCAGAACGAAATTCTAAAGTACTCAATGTGGATTTTACCTGTGTTAACTAGCTATTCAATGCATCAAAACATCAGGCTTTGACCATTGTTGTGGTTTTCCTCAAGTCATTTAAACAGATTTTGTAAAATAGAAACGGCCCACTTTTTGCCCCATCAAAGTTCTACCTTAGCCTTCATTGGGCCTTGTTAGGAGATAATTTGAGCCTGCCTTGACTGTTTGGATCGTCTAATGGCCTTCTGTTAATTGTTCCCTTTGCAAGTCTGAAAAAATCTTTGTAGTCCATGTCCAACACCCCAGTTGTTCCTATACATATGGATTCTGATCATGACAATTGAAGGGAATAGCTGAGTTTTGTTTGGGCCTTCGTTGGACCTTGCTCTAGGTAGTTGTGCCTGCAGTTGACAAAACTAGATGATTGAATAACATTGTGTTCATTTGACATATTTACAGAGAACCACTTTTGATATTGGATAGGTAAAAATAAGAACTGATGTGTTGATTTGCACAAGAGGTTGAAAGAGTTTTATGTTAGCACATGTTTATCCCTACAGGTAGTTAATGTAAGGACTAAAATATGGTATGTAGTAATTCTGCGCACTAATCTGCTATGTAAGAAGAGCAGCGTATGTAAAAACTAAAACAGAATGAATAAACCATTTAAAGTTTCGCTATTAGGAGATCTGGGAAAAAAAAAGATTGTATCAAGCAGTTATATGCATGGGTTTTTGCATGGATTGATGGACATGAATTGATTTATCATTTATGCATGATTTCGTTAATGATTGTCTTGTTTCTTTATCCATCATATTGCATCGGAAGTAAATTTGCTGTTGTTTACCATGTCATATTCACCTAAAAAACTGGGGATTGTAGGGATGCTGGTAGGTGTAAAAGATTAGAAAATGGGGATGCACTAAACCACTAACCACAAGGGTTTTCAAATAGTTCTGTGAAACAAAACAATATGAGATGCAAATAAGGAGCTTTGTCACATAATTCTTTTTGATCCATATGAAAATTTAATCAAATTTCCTTGGGTAAATGATTTAAAGATAAGTTTTGACCTTAGATAGTGTATGAACAGTTTGTTTTGAGGGGATTGAGCTTGAGTTTAGAACCTACCACTAGTTTAAGGTTAGACTCGTTGTGGCAATAAGATTGTTTTTTTTAATACACAGGAGAGCTGCGCATTTTGCATTCATAGTAGAAAAACCGAACCACTGATACAAATACAAATACAAAGGCAGAGTGCTTCAGGAGTTCAGGGGAACCCTTTTGGTGGGCATGGTACAAGGATCAGATGAGACTATCGCCGGTGAAATGAAGAACCGCGTACTAACATAAAGAATGCTAGAACTGTAGGAACCCTGTGATACCGGCAACCGGCTGCACACTTGTGATGGAGCACCACTCCGTTTAGATTGTTGTGTTTGGTTAGGTTGGGTAAGGTTTATCGGTCTCTCTTGATAATATGATGGAGCACCACTCCGTTTAGTATCTCAAGAGTTTATTCTAATTTATTCTTGAAGATACTTTTTTTCTCATCGGCCTCGTTACTTAAATTTTAAAAAGTTAAGGATGGAGTTAGTAGGGACACTTTTGTACTTCAGGTACCTTGCTCTGTACTCTTCTTTTTTCACCAACTCTTCCAGCCTCTTTGTTAAGTGCTATTTGTTGCGTCCTTTCGTATTTTTTTTCTCACATTTGACCTTGCTACTTTAACTATTAAATTTGTGGTCCTTGTGTCCGTTAACTGTCATTGTTCCTTGCGAGATGTGATGATCCTGTAGCGTATTGTAATTTTATTGTTATTATGAAGTAAGAATAGCAGTGGAAGTTTGGTGTTTGATAAAGTTGTTTTCTATGATCCAAATAGAGCAGATAATTATTCTTTTTCACGACAAGGCTACCAAACATGAATTGTAAGAAGTTTATTTGATACGTTTTGTATCCTAGGGCCTTCTCTTGTAAGCTGTTCCAAAACTTTAGCTTCTTTCTGTGTGTATTAGGGTATGAGATAGTGATTTTGTTATTTTGATACCTAAGCAGAACTTTGGCACATGATTGTAGGTCAGCGTGATTCAAAACCCGTAATTTTCGTAGCGATTGGCGCAACACTCAGTTCCGAACACTAGCAACCTTCGTAGAAATGTTTATTCGGTCACTCCAGTTCACATGAAAACAACACGGTATTACAAGCCTTAGATTGGACACCCAACTTGGTTTACAGGACAGTAACAGTATGAACATCGCTCGCTGTTTCTTTGTGATTTCTTCCGCCTCATGCTCGGATGGCGATTCCGCCTTGCAACCCGGTGGCTGGGGCCTCCTCCGCCGCCGCCGGCAGCACCGGCAGGTGGCCCTTCTCCTGGAGGCTATTCACCGTCTCGTACAGCGAGTCGCTCACCGGCCGGAACTCGAGCCCAAGGTCCCGGAGCTTCTGGTTCGACATCTTGTACGGCTGCTTCCGCGGGTTCACCTCGTCGGAGCACCTGACGACACACAGCCAAACGCAACACAGAATCAACAACAATTCAGCATGCGCAGGTCGAGATCACTGCATAATTATTAATCACCAACAGTACTAAACAGAAGTATAGGCCTTAGGCTGTCATTTTTCTTCTCTTGTCTTGTGATAATTTACTAGAAGAATCATCGATTCGAGTCTAAACATGAGGCGTGACTTGCGAGAAGCTGAGATTCCTCAACTTCCTTGGATACAAAGCATGCAGGACGGTAAAGATTACGACATCAAAAGGACCTTTTTTTCAGTCTACAAGGTATCTTTCAAACAATCATATGAACTTGACAAGAATCTTGAATAAACATGAGCGAAATTCAGCACGGTTTACATGATACCAGCGAATTGTATAAACAAACGGATCCTTTTTAGTCCAACCGCTATAACGACGTTTTAATAGAGAGTTGAATATTCCAAAGTTGAATATTCCCTCGTTCCAGTTGCTTGTCAGCACAATGCGTCAGAAATGGGGGGATATTCCGATTGATTTCGCTTCCTACAATTGTACTCCAATGTCGACATCTCTCGTATTTGTGTATCTTTGAAAGAAACTTCCTCCTTGTCCATCTCTTGGTTTAAAAAGAAAAAAAAAATGGAGCATGGTGCGTAGTTTCTCCATGCTTGTATAATTAGTTGAGTCTGAATCTGTTATTAGTAGGAAAGAAATGATTGCAAGAGACCTAGACTGTCCTGCTTTGCTTTCTTATGTATTGAGGAGAGATGGTAAAAAAGTCACGCCTTGCCGGTTTACTAGGACCAATCAGACTAGGAGGCAATGTTGCATTCAAGTGTTTGCGTGGTTAACTGTCTTATGGTTAGGATTTAGGAGAGCCACATAAGGTGTAGAGATTGTTGCCAATTTGATTTAGAACATATCTGGAACATACAAATTTTATGTTAGAAATCTGTGGGAAAATAAACATTAGCTGAGGGCTAACGAAAATTTACTACGAAATTTCTGTGTTCCAAACAATAGACTTGTTTCTGTAGGTCGTTCTCTAAGCAAAAGACAACAAAATGTACATCTAATGCATGATCCCAGTTCATTTTCAGCTGTATGGCCAATGGAACCAGTGAAACAGAGCAAGTCATCTGCTCCAGGATTCTCAAGTCGTGCATTGGTGGCTGATACTCCAGAAGTCTAATTTTTTTTCTAGCCATGGCTCTATTTTTTGAACAAACTCACCCTTTCTCGATCGCGACAGTCACCTACCGCGCTTTCAAATCATGCTAGATGGACTAACTGCGGTCCCGTACCGCGGCAATTACGGTCCCATACCATAACAGGTTACCTATTGCGGCCATATACACATGCCACCTCTAAATCCTTCTACGGATGAGAATAGGGCTAGATTTGCAATTTTGTTTAGATATAGCCAAACTTACAAAAAAATATTAAACGAATGAAACAAAAAAGCCAAAAAAAAAAATCGGTACTACGCCATACTAGCCGTGCTAGAATTGGCCAATGACACTCGCCAAAGAGAACAAATATGACAGGACGAAGAAGGTCTAGCTTTCTAGCTTGATGCTACACACATTTCTACTGTGGCGCATCGCCTGAATGTCCTAACTAAACCCTAGCAGTAAAGTTGGTCGCAGCTTACAGGGGAATCAACTCACCTACTTGGCTACTTTCGAGTTTCGACACGATCTCTAGCTCATGACTTGTGGTGACGTTTTGTTGCTAGAGATGATAATTGATTGCTTACGACAGGATGCAAAAACTACAGGGAGTCGGTTCACCTGAACCTGAAGCCACTAGCTGCGGATGATGACGACTAAGCTCTGCTCATGAGTACGTCGTCATGGCAGGCCAGTCCTTACCTACCAACCCTTGGATCCACCACCTTCTGGCGTACTGGAGAGGAGTACTTGCTACCTACTTAGTACTATTAGTAATATTGATTGCTTAATGCTCGTTGCCATTTTGCCCCCCAAACTAAAGAACCACATCGAGGCTGACAATTAGACCTACAAGGTGAGATGCAAGTTAGTTGCGGGCGACCGATCGAGACAGTGCACTCGTGGTCGTGGCTTTCGTTGGACATGCCAACTGCTACTAGTACGTTCGTACTCCATGGGTTTTCAATGGACATTGATGATATCGAATTAGACAAGACGTAAATTAATTACAAATGGTTGGTTGGTAAGCACGGAGGTAGCAAGAATAGGTAGTGTTAGTAAAATGGAATGAAATTACTTAGTTAACAAGTTGATTAGGATGAGCAGAACTTAAGATATGATGATGGAATTGTAATGGCCGAAACTAATTAATTAGTAGTGTGGTGGTTAATTACCTGGTGGGAACGGGGTACTCGGGGAAGAGCTTGGCGAGGATGCGGACGACGTCCTCGCGGTGGAGGACGCTCTCGGCGCAGAGGTATCGGCCGGAGGCGGCGGGGGACTCGAAGACGCGGAGGTGCGCGTCGGCGACGTCGCGGACGTCGACGTAGGCCTGGACGGCGTTGGCGAACTTGCTGGCCGAGCCGTCGAGGTACTTGACGATGTGCGCGATGCTGGCGTTCACCGTCGGCTGCAGCAGCGGGCCGATCACCAGCACCGGGTTCACCACCACCAGGTCCACGCCGCGCTGCCGCGCCGCCTCCCACGCGGACTGCTCCGCCACCGCCTTGCCGTAGCAGTACCAGTTCTGGACAAACCAATTAACGGCGTAGCTCTCTAGTTAGTTCACCTTGCAATGGACCAATGGTGATTCTACGAACATGGTGATCGATCGATGTCATGCTGACAAGATTATTACGTCAAAATTATGGTTTTCTTTGGAAGAAGGGATAACAGGAAATAGAGTTAGTTTGTGGGGTTGGTCCATGAAGGCAGTTTTATTGTGTGCAGAACGTGTTTCCTTATAAATTAATTAAGGGCACGTCTAGAATATAAGAATTTCAAAATGCTATCCTTAAACTGATTTTTCTGGGTAGCTAAATAGCTTGTTTTTTAAGAAAAGAGTAAAAATTGTTCACCCAGTAAGGAAAGCTTTTCCAAAAGTAACACAGACCCAAAAATACGATTTTTACGTATTACATAATTAGAAAGATAATGATAGTTAAAGTTTCATAGTTTGAATGCACATATACCAAAACGACGTGTATTTTTAACTGGATAAGTACATACAGTACCGAGTTTTCATTAGTTTTGCAAAAAAAAAAAAATTACATGTTTCCAAACAAGTCTAAAATTCTGACATATATTCCCTTTTGGTGTAACATTAATTAGGCCAACATAAAAAATATATGTACAAACATTAATAAATGGTAGGATAAATTTTTACTTCTTAAAAGAACCTAGTGGGGTTAAATATGCTTTCTTCACTTTTCCAATCTCCAACACCTCTCCTTGAATTCCTCTTCCACACCTAAAAAAATCTCTAACTAAAAACAAAAAAATTATCCTATAACAAACAAATTAACTACTAAAAAAATGTAATACTTATCTCAACAACCATCCTTTCCTCCCTTCATGGTGTGTGACAAATGTGCGATGTAAACAATAGTAGTGAAGCTAAAGGCATAGTGTAAGACAAGCTCGATAGCTGAGACATGATGTGGACTGGGACGGGGCTTGACCTTACACTACGATATAGTCTAGAGTATTACGCAAGCTAGACCAGCGATAACAGATTAATGTTATGTGTAATATTATTTTTATCTTAGTAAAGCCATTAAGCTAATATAGTAATAAAAAAGGGTAAAACTAGCTTCATGGATGTGTTGAGCAGCCACCGAATATATTACACGGACACGTAGCTATTTAACAACTCTGCTCAGAAAGGGCAACACAGAAGATTACGAGATGCACGTGTCCGTGTAAAACCCGTGATCGACTGCATGCCACACATGTGTACGTCACTCGGCTGGGTATCGTGTGTTATACGAAAGTGACACCCAACTTCAACAGATAACTTGTCCTATTCAGCTTGGCTCTTCCTTTGTTTCTTTGAGCTAGCTAATAAGGGGCTCGAAATTATATAGAGCTCACGACAGGCGCGATCGACGAGCAGTCGTATTGGTTGTCTCAAAAGTCGAACTCTTTTGAACTCTTTTCAGGGTTGGTAGTGGTAATAATTCATCTATGAATACAGAAACTCATCATATATGGTAGCCTTTTGTTCTCTTTTTTCTCTGTAAAAAGAAAAGTAAAGGAAATAACATGGTGCAGCAAAAGATTATTAGCTAGCTAGCTAGCTAGCTAGGAAGGGAAAGAGTGGCCAATAAGCACCCACCCTGGTTTTCTTGCAGAACTCGAGGTCGCTCCAGCACGACTCGTCGACGACCACGTCGGGCCCGCGGTTGGGGTCCATGGTGACGGCGCCGATCGACGACGTGAACACCACACGCCGCACCGTGCCGGCCTCCGCCGCCGCGTTTATCACGTACTCCGTGCCCCTCACCGCCGGCTCCACCATTTGCTCCTGCATGCATGTACGTAACACAACGCGTCAGCGCCGTGTACGTTTGCATGATCACACCGTCTATAGCTGGGCCATGGCATGGCATGCACGGCGCGCAAGAAGAGAGAGCTCAGTTTGCCGTGCGCGCGGTGCTACATATATACGTACAGGATCGTCCGTGACGGGGGACGCGGTGTGGAAGACGCCGTGGCAGCCAGCGACGGCGCGGCAGATGGCGTCGTAGTCGAGGAGGTCGGCCTTGCAGAGGATCAGCCGCTCGGCGGCGCCGTCCAGCGCCTTCAGGTGCGCGTTCTTCGGGTCATCTGCAAGCCCTCGCCGTTAACAAACCAACAGCCAGGAGTTAGATACCTTTGTACGTGCAATAACTGCAACGCTCGTGACTCTACCGAACACACACACACACACACACAAAAAGAGCTAATCACTAGCTTGTGCGTCCGTGCATGCCTGGGTTCCTCACGGTGCCCTTGACGGTGTATCCCTTCTCCAGCAGCAGCTTGACGAGCCACGACGCGATGTACCCGGCAGCGCCAGTCACGCACACGGTCTGCCCGTTCCGGGGCTGCACCGCGGCGGCGGTGGAGGCGACGTCGACGACAGTCATCTTGGTCAGTACTTACTACTGCCGATTGAACCACCTTTCGTCAAGAAATTAAGCAGCGGACTAGTGGTGAAGCAGCAGAAAGGCGGAGAAATTGCAGGCTCTCTTGTGGATGGGCGGATGAGTTGGTGGGTTTGGTAGGATTCTTTTGGGGAGGGGTGCTAGAGTGGTGCGGAATTTATAAAGCCAAGGAAAGCGCGATCGATCGCGAGGGCCGGGGAAGATGAGAGAGAGAGGAGTTAGACAATGATCGCGATGGCGAGTTAGGTAAGTGGTAAGTCTGGTAACTACGAGCCTACTTGTAAACACAGTACTGCCGTTTCATGCGTACGTCTCACCGGGCAGGCGCGCGTACGTAGGTGAAACGAACGCGTGACGGGTCAACGTTTCTTGTGGCACCGTACCAGTGCATGCTAGGACACCAGTAGCTTCATTCATCAGTGCCGTGTCTGTGACCGCTGCTGCTGCTGGGTGGTCATTTGGTTAATTTGGTTTTTTGTTTGATTTTTTTAGTTTTAAAATATTTTGATTTTTGGATTTTGCTAACTGAAACGAAACCAAATAGCTTTAAAAACCGAACCGAACCGAATTAACAGAACCAAATTGATTCGGTTAATTCGGTTTTCCGGTTAACCGAATTATTTCTGAGCCATGTCCCCGACGGCTCAGTGATGAAGACGATCCACCCTAATCCCAGAAATGCCCACCCCTAGGATGGCATTGGTGGCTTTTTATTTTTGCTACACTAATCCCAAAAATTTTGTGTACCGGAGTTAAAATCCCAAAACTAGCAAAGCAACTCTTTATCTTTTGTTTTTTCGTTTTGATGATTTGGTCAGCTCACTTGGTGCTGAACCCAAGAGAGAAGTCGCAATTTTTGCCTCTCCGATCTCGCTTCTTTTCGCTTCTCCTTGCGTGACTTCTGCTCATATTTCCCTAGAACAAGCACCAAGGGGAAAGAATAGCATTGTGATATCAGAATTCACCAAGGGGAAAGAACAGGAGCCATTTCACAGGACGGAGCTATCTGACACGAAGAAGAAGAACTTCACCCATCATGACTCCTCCAATTTGATGCTAAGTACGCTCCTGCCCTGGATCGCTATCAACTGGAGCTGGCAAAATAACCAGGAAATATTAATAGAGCGCTAATACTGAACCCTATACCGTTGGAATTGATTTCAACGGTATAGCAGGTTTCACAGGTTTCAGAGCAGGTTTCAAAGGTTTTAGAACAGGTTTCAGAGATTTCATAGGCGGCAAAATGGTATACTGTCCAAACGGTATACCGTTTGGTAGACTTTCTCATATTAATAATATTATCCATCAGATTACTCATCAATTGGAGCAAGAAACCCAGCACCGAGAAGAAAAAATCATTCACGCCCGAGCGCGGGGGGAGAGAGAGAGGTCTTACCTCGCAGGAATCCAGGTAAAGGAGGCGACGTCGCCGGAAATCGAGTAGCCACGCGGTCGCGGTGGTTGGACTCCGGCAGCGACTGTCACTGGGGAGAAGGGGAGGCAGAGGGGACAATGAGCGCAAGGGTTTTCCTCTGGAAAAATGCTTGGAACTAAGGCGGCGCATTGCTTGGAGCTGCGGCCTGCGGGAGGTCGGGTCCATCGGGAGGCTGCGCCTGTGTGCCGACTGCCGAAGAAGTGGAGGAGATAGGGGGAATGGAGGATGGGGAATATTTGCGAATGGGGAACGCTGGAAATGGGGTAATGGCCAATGAGGTCAGTAGCGTCAGCTAATCGGTTCTACGGTGAATGCGGTTTCCAAAATGCAAAAATTGAACTAAAAACTGTAAACCGAATTACATCGAAATTAAAACCGAATCGAAAATCGAAAAAACAGAATTTTTCGGTTAATTCCACTACGCCAAAACCTGCAATAGGCGACGGTCTATTTATGACGGTTTTTTTCGAACCGCCACAAATATAATTATCAGTGGCGGTTCTATATTGAAAATGGTAGGAAGAATATCAGTGGCGGTTCTATCGTCGAACCGCCACTGATAATAAATTATCAGTGACGGTTCGAGGATAGAACCGTCACTGATAACAAATACATCATTAGTGGCGGTTGGAGGATAGAACCGTCACTAATAACTAGGTTATTAGTGACGGTGCTATCCTCCAACCGCCACTAATACTATTGGATTATCCGTGGCGGTTCAATTCTAGAACCGCCACAGATAATGTATTATCAATGGCGGTTCGAGGATAGAACCGCCACAGATAATGTTATCTGTGGCGGTTCTAGTTAACAACCGTCCCGGATAATATTGCCTACAAATAGGTGGTCAGTAGCAGCACTGGTCTTCTTCCTCCCGAGAGCAAACCAAAACTTCTAATTTTCATATTTCGTTTTCTCCAATTCTTGTGCTTGTACTTCCTCTAGTTGTTCCTTGGTGAGTTATTTTTCTCCTCTCTTGATTTGTGTTAATCTTGTTGAAATTTAATTTTTAAACCTAGTTTAATTAAGGTTTATATGTAGATGACATGAAAAGTTTAGATTTTGTTTTTTTATTTACCTACTATTTTGTAGTTGATGAATTTATTTCCTAGCTAGTTTCATTAGATGATGTTGTGTTCCTTTTATAGATGATGAATTATGATCAAGCATATATTTAATATAAATTGCATTTTAAGTTAATTTGGTAGATGATGAATTTATTATGTAGCTTCTTTAGATGATAAATAATAAGATTGGTTTTTTAATTACTATTAATTTGGTTCCAGTAGTGTGGACATATACATCTTGCATATATTAAATTTATTTAATTATGATTATTGGATATTAATATAAATGAAATTTCAGTTAATTTAGTAGGTGGGTGCTCATCATTTTTAGATGATGAATTTATTATCTAGCTTCTTTAGAGGATAAGTATTTAGATTAGTTTTTTAATTACTATTAATTTGGTTCCATTAGTGTACGGACATATACATCTTGCATATATTAAATTTATTTATTTAAGATTATTGGATATTAATATACATGAAATTTTAGTTAATTTGGCAGGTGGGTGCTAATCATTTTTAGATGATGAATTTATTATCTAGCTCCTTTAGATGATAAGTAATTAGATTAGTTTTTTAATTACTATTAATTTGGTTCCATTAGTGTGCACATATAATATACATCTTGCATATATTAAATTTATTTAATTAAGATTAGTGGATATTAATATACATGAAATTTTAGTTAATTTGGTAGGTGCTCATCATTTTTAGATGATGAATTTATTATCTTGCTCCTTTAGATGATAAGTAATTAGATTAGTTTTTTAATCAAATTTTATATGTTAATTAATTTTAGATGGACCGGATATGGATGTACAATACGAACCGTTACAGCCGAGATTACATCGACGGGGTATCTGCTTTTCTATGAGCCGCTGAGGAGAACAAGTTGCACAAGAAAACAGAGTACATACATTGTCCATGCATTGATTGCAAGAATGAGAAAATGTTTTTAGACAAAGAGCACATCCACTTGCACTTGATTCGAAGGGGTTTTGTACTTGGCTATACACGTTGGACAAGTCACGGTGAAGAGGAAAACATACATGAAGGTGATAACGTATTGGATGATGGAGAAGGCATTATGGTAGCTGACATCGGTTATGGATCTGATGAGGATAGGTTGGACATTGATGACGATAATAATCTTGCTCAGATGTTGCGCGATGCAGAAGGGAACTACACTAGTCAGAGAGAGTTTAATCAATTCAAGGGTTTGTTGGACGACTTGGACACACCTTTGTTCCCGGGTTGCAAGGAGGAATACACAAAGTTGCACACTGTGCTTTCACTTCTAAAATTGAAGGCAAGCAATGGTTGGTCCGATAAGAGTTTCACGACGCTATTACATCTCTTAGCGGACATGCTTCCAGATGGAAACGTATTGCCGATAACCACTTATTTAGCTAAGAAGGTTGTATTTCCATTGGGATTGAAAGTAGAAAGAATACATGCATGTCCAAACGATTGTATATCTATCGCAAAGAGTATACAGACATGCATGTATATCCGGTGTGCAAATCATCGCGATACAAGCGTAAAGGCCATGACAGCGAGGGCACCGTGGTGAAGAAAGGAGCTCCCGCTAAAGTGGTGTGGTATTTACCAGTAATACCTCGGTTGAAGCGTTTATTTGAAAACAAAAAGCATGCCCAATTGATGCGATGGCACTCAGAAGAGCGTAAAAAGGTTGGAAAGCTGAGACACCCTACTGATTCTGCCCAGTGGAGAACCATCGATAGGCTCTTTAGGAAGGACTTCGGGAATGAACCGAGGAATATAAGGCTTGGGTTGAGTACGGATAGAATGAATCCTTTCGGTAACATGAGTAGTATTCATAGCACTTGGCCCGTGACTCTCTGTATCTACAACCTTCCACCTTGGTTGTGTATGAAACGAAAGTACATTATGATGTCGCTGCTTATCCAAGGGCCGAGACAACCTGGCAATAATATTGATGTATACCTACAACCATTGGTGGAAGATCTTGTGATACTGTGAAATGAAGGTGTACAGGTATGGGATGAGTACAAGCGAGAGTACTTCATCCTACGCTCATTGTTGTTTTGCACCATCAATGATTTTCCTGCCCTTGGTAACCTATCCGGTCGTACTGTAAAAGGGGTCAAAGCATGCCCCCAGTGCATGGATGAAACCGCTAGTGTGTGGCTCAATAACTCGAGGAAAACTGTGTACATGCATCATCATAGGTTCCTTCACAGGAATCACCCTTACCGCAATATGAAGAAGCAATTCGACGGGACAAAAGAGGATAGTATAGCTCCAAGGCCTTGTCGTGGAGAAGAGGTATATGATATGGTTAAGGATATTAATGTTGTACTTGGAAAGGGAGATAGTAATAATAAATCGAGGTCTCGTACTGAGAAGACCACGTGGAAGAAGAGATCGATATTTTGGAACTTGCCCTATTGGAAGGACTTAGAAGTTTGACACTGCATAGATATCATGCACGTAGAGAAAAATGTTTGTGACAGCTTGATTGGTCTTTTGCTGAACATTCCTAGCAAAACTAAGGACAGACTGAAGGCAAGAAGGGACCTGGAAGATATGAAAATCAGAGCTGAGCTACATCCTCAAGACACCGAAAGGGCGACTTTACTTTCCCCACTTGCTACACTCTATCCAAGAAAGAGAGAATGACCTCTGCAAATGCTTGCATGGTGTGAAAGTTCGTCCTACATACTCCAAAGCATCAAGAAACTGGTCTCGATGAAAGATTTGAAGTTAACTGGTATGAAGTCTCATGATTATCATGTGATGATGACACAAATGCTTCCTATTGCAATTAGAGGTATTATGCCTGAAAAGGTCCGAGAGGCAATCATGAGGTTGCGTTTCTTCTTCAACCAGTGGCGCAAACGTGACATCGTCTTGGACTATCATGAAGTGCCTGCCCCTCCCGAGGTGAACCTGCCAGCCCCTCCTGAGGTGTCCATGCCAGCCTCTCCTGCAGTGAACCTGCCAGCCTGTCCTACAGGAAACATCACACAGTCGTCACCAACACATCAGCGTACAAAAGTTAGTGCGACAACTTTAGTTGACCGACTTAAAAATCCTCCTCTTAAGGCATGGCAGAATAGACAAGCCATATCAGCAAGGTCGGCGGCTGCGAGCAGTATGATGTTGTGCGCGAGAAAAGTAAGGGTAAAGCGGTCTCCAAAGGACAAGCTGCTGAAGAAAGACTGAAATATGAATTGGGAAAGCCGTTTGTCACCCCTTCGAAGCTTGATAGCCTAACAGTGAAGCTAAGGCGATTACATGAATGGTATATGGAGCGATCTAACCAAGATGTACTCCCGAAGGTGATAACTGCCATTTACAGAGAGGAACATTTCCACCATGAGGGGTCTGGCTACTTAATGATAGAATTCAGCGAGTTGCACAACATGTACTATCAAGACGCCCTCGACGTGTCTCTTATGAGATGTTGGTCACTGTAAGTGTCCAATATAAAAATCATTGTCTACATTCATGTAATACCGATATATGTGATGTCTAAATCATTTCTTATGTAGATACGAGTTGATAGAACTAAGAAGAACCAAAGGGCCAGTGGCATTCCTCGATCCGGGAACGGTTTGCCAGCCGGAAATCAAAAGAGTACCAAATGAGGTCGAGGACTATGTATATAACGCTTTCATCAAACTCCAAGACAAGGAGTTCATACTTTTACCATACAATTTCAAGTAAGTGGCTCACTAGCTAGTTCAACTACTTGTTGATCTCGTTCTTTGCTCAGCTTAGGACTAATGACTACGGCATCATACATGTGTATGTAGTTTTCACTGGATTCTCGTAGTAATTACTCCAGATAAAAGCAAGATGCTGATTTTGGACCCGCGGGACAAAGATCCAAAAAACTACAAAGATATGACAAGTCTAGTGAATAGGGCGTTCCAAGCATATTGTAAAAAGAGCTCAAGACACCGTCCTTTCCATAAATCACTGACAATCCGTACTAAATTTCTGGTACGCACAAAAACAATTTTCCTATATCGCACCTCGTAGTCAATAACTCCTTTAATGTCGTATAAGTTTATTTAATTTTTTGCAGTGCCACAAGCAGCCGCCAGGCACAAATTTATGTGGGTACTTCGTGTGCCAATACATGCGCGAAATCTTAGGCTCTACAATAGTAAACAATGACGTAGAGGTTTGCCACGCTAACATCACACATTGATTCGTAAATCTCATTCTCTATATAAGCTCTTAAGATAAACTTTTTCTATTTATAGCGTCTGAAGTTGTCTACGGGAGGATTGATTCCAAATGAAATCCAAGGCATTCAGGGACAGCTCGCCTACTTCATCATGAAGGAAGTACTCAACAAGAACGGCGAGTTCCATGACCCAGATAGTAACGATGAAGTCTTCCATACTCATCTGCCACCTCCTGAGGCCTCTACCAACACTGAAGACTCGTAGGCTTATAGTTCAGAAAACTAGTTAATTTTTTTCTTACGGTGGTGTAAACTAATGTTTCATTAAATGTCAAGTTTAGTATTGGATGGCATGGCTTGCACATGTTCTAATTTTTGTCATTTTATTTAAGAAGTTGTGATTGATTTGCCTATGTGTTGTTGCCCTTCTCCCGTGTGTGTGTGTGTGTTGATGGGTGGTGTGTGTGCGTGTGCTCTAGACGAGGAGCGCTCCCTCTATTGCTTTTCTCCGTGCCCTTTCATGATGGCTAGTAGAGCTTTTTATAGACAGTGCAACTTGCCGTAGTATGTTCCAATCGACTAATTCTATTTCATAGCGGTGGGATTCATTTTCATTTCTTGCTTTTCAAGAAAAAAAATGGTCCAAATAATCTGTAGTGGTCCATAATGTAAGTAGACAAAGCAATCCACTTTAGGAGCAAACCTGCTGAAGTAAGGTTGTTTTAGCAGTTAGCAAAGTACATCGCTTCATGCATCCACTGAGCTCTATTTATGCTTCACACTTATAGATTTCGTACTTTTGTGCTTGGAAGTTGGTGATAATTTGTAATGGTCATGTTTTTTTGTACAATCAGCCTTTAGTTCATGATTCCATGGGTTTAAGTAATTATAGTGAGGTATGAACACACCTTAGGCAGCAGTGTTGCCATTTGCTCGTAACTTTATGGGTTGAATATTTATCATAATTCACAGGTTGTTTCAGTGTCCAGTTTGATGGTGGTAAATATAAATCCATATGATTTATCCTTGCCATAAAAATATTTCATGCTTTAGTAGCCAAGGTAGTGCTTATAAGTAACTACAACAATAGATGTGTACTTTATTAATGAGACATTATGCAGTTCAATGTTAATTTTTAATTCTCCTACAATTGTTTTGGTCATTTTATTCTAATGCATGCTCTTATTGATCTGTTTATGAGATACTATTAAGTGTATTCATCATCAGGCGGAGATGATGATATCCTCGATGATCTGGATGAGATGATTTTGGCAAGAAGGGAGGAAGCAATTCCCAGGAAGGGCCCAAAAAGCAGGATCCGAAGAAAGATGACCTGTGAGATGATATCTGTATTCATCTGTTAGAAGATTCCACATTCATTAGGATTTGGATCGCTTCGCATACAATCTTACTTGTGTTCGCAATTTGTTCAGTTGATAATTTGCTGTAAGCAACAAATTCATCATTTCTTCCGCACTGGTATATTGTTGTTGTTTGATCAAATCGGTATATTGTTGTACATTGTAATTGTGTATATGCAAAATCTGTGATTGATGTATATGTTTCAAGGGCATGGCTAACAGCACCTGAGGCTAGCCCAAAATGCGGTTTTTTATTTTTTCGGTCAGATAATATTGTTATGTGTGGCGGTTGGTGGATAGAACCGCCACAGATAACTATTATCTGTGGCGGTTAGAAAATCGCCACTGATAATCCTCGATTATCAGTGGCACTATATCTGTGGTAGTTCAATAATCGCCACTGATGGCAGTTATGAACTGCCACAGATGACCTTTTTCAGTGTAGTGTTCGGTTCGGTTTTTCGGTTTCGATTTAAAAATGCCCACCCCTAGCTGCTGCCACCGCCTGGTCAATTGGGAGAATATTAATAGAAATTTAGGGGCTGTTAACCTTAATTGGTTCATGGAAATCGATGGCAAAACCATGGCGAGATCGCGGACAATCCATAAATCGGATATAAACTTGTAGCTAGGCACCTTTAGTCGGTACCTCAACCACAGATGATGCTACAAAAAAGACTCAACGAGAATCACACAAGGGTCTTTACGAATGTATTGCATATATGTGGTAAGAGTCATAAGTGACATCCCCATTTAGAATAAGTCCTATTTATAGAGGAGAGGAAAGAGTCCAAAGTTACATTTTTGCTATCGGATCTTAGCTCGTGCCAAGCGATACTTTCATCTATTATATCAAGCAAGTACCGTGACACCCAAGATTTGTGAATTGTCACATCAACAACCTACCATCTACGCGGATGATAAGACCTCGATCGGCATGTGGCTACCCTAAACCTCATCTGGCGTGGATCCCTAATGTTTCACGCCTTACTGAGGTTGGTCCTCAGACCTTGTTCGGGGTTGGCCCATGGATCTCGATTAGGATGGATCCCTGATGTACTGTAACATCCCAAAATTTGAGTTTTGGAATGTTTGAATTTGAAAATAAACCATTTGCATTTTTTCCTAATTAATCAAAGCTTAATTTGAATTTTCTATTAAAGAAAATATTTAACTTGATTAATCTATACATCAAACAAAATATTTCCAGTCATAGTTGGGTTCCGTATGCTCCAAGAATATTTTTTGTATTTTTTGAGATTTTTTGAATTTATTTGCTATTTATTTGAGTTTATTAGAATTTCTAGTATTATATTAAATTCAAAAATCATTTTTATTCCTAAAAGCCTCTTGGGCCGAATCTCTCCACAACCTGTTCCAATTCCTCCGCCTGCAGCCCACCTTCGCCCTCGTCCAGCCCAACCTCGTAGTTCGACCCGTCCGTCTCTGTGGCCCAGCAGCCAGCCGGCCTGCTTCACACACTCGCCACCACCCGATCGCAGCCAAACCCTAGCCGCCACCGATCTTCGTCTTCCGCATGACACGCCTCAACCGCCGCTCGGATTCCTAGCCTTGCACACCTCCCTAGGCTATTTAAGCCCCCGAGGTGCCCCAATTTGCGTTCCTCATCGTGCGACGCACCCAAATCTCTATTCGTCGCAGACCGAGCTGCTTCCGTCGGTGCTTGCGAGCTCGCTGGAGTGCGCCGCTGCCCAAAGCACCTTCCTCCGTGTCGATCATCCTCTGTGTTGCGTCCCCGTCGCTTCCGCGTGCATCTTCGAGTTCACCATGTCGGTCGCATTCGGATCCGTCGTCTCCTTCACCTCCGGTGAGTCCGCACCGTCGCCATGTCGCTGGAGTCGAGTTGCCGACCAAGCCGACGTGGTAGCCATCACACTGTACGCGTGTCGCCTGCGTCAGCGCCACACCAGCCGATCGTGCCTGTGCGTCAGCCAGCAGAGCTCGCTGATGTCATCAGCCGGCCGTGCCACATCAGCCCGTGCACTGGGTGCACGGTGAATTGAACACTGAGCCGTAGACCCGGTCCACCCGAACCCTAGTTGATATCAGCATGGCTCAATAAATCTGTTTTTCTTTAGAAAAATAATTCCAAAAATCTTCTTTTTCTATTTTTTCTGAATTTAATCTTTCGGAGGCCCGTTCTCTCTTAAGAACTCCGATTGAGGCGATTCAAATTTCTATTTTTTTCTCTAAAATCAAACTCTACATTCTAGAGCCATTTGTTTTCAATTTTGAGTTTGCATAAGTCTCTATTTATTATTTATTTGTATTCGTTGCTTTCTTTTTTGGTATACGCTAATTTCGAGGGAGCAAACAAAGAATTTGAAGATCAAGACTCAGCAGTAGATCAGCAAGGCAATTCGTAATCTTTGATCATGTTGAACCCATATTTTCAAAAGTAACTTGTTTCATACAATTGCATGCTATTTGTGTATCAATGATTAATTACTGGGAATAGTTATATACCTAGTTGACATTATGCCACCTTAATTATTGTAATACCATGTATCCATTGTTAACCCTAGATGGGACATTATTAGTTGGACATGATCATATTACCAATATTGGGTTATCGTAGCTATGCTTAGATATAAGATGGGATTCATATCACATGTTGAAAAATATTAATCTTAACTTAATGAGATATTGAATCGTGGTCGGTAGCCACTGTTGTAAAATTTATTGTACCATGGCAGGGTTGCCATTGATCTTGGTTGAACAAGAATGTTTTCCCTCGGGCAAGTGATCGTGAGTAAAGGGGGTGCTGTTAGCACATTTGGGATGTGGATGTCTTGCCTGAGACAACTTAAGGACTTAATCTTGTGCGCCATTGAACTGAGCTTAACCATACAACCACATGTCTGGTATGGGATAGACCTAGCTGATTAATTTACAATATCTAAATTTGAGTACTGCCAATTGGTGGTGTGGGTTTCGAGATGGATGGGTAGATTCACATGGCTCAAGAGGGAGACCTGAGGGGCGAAACCTTAGCGGACAATACCAAGTTTAGATAGGGCATTGTAAAGGCTTTGTCATAATCTCTCTGCAGCACACCAAAGAAAGTGTGTTAATGACGTTGCACAAAGAGACGATCATGTCTTGTGGGTAAAGCAGTACAACCTCTGCAGAGTGTAAAACTATTCGAATAGCCATGTCCACAATTATGAACATGCTCGGGAATTTCACATGACGTATAGATTGTTTCATAAAATATTGGAAGGTGGAATTGTTGTAATGTTAACGGGGAGTTCACTGCTGTTTTGTTGTCCAAAGTTAATACTGTGAATTTAGTGGTTTGATAATTGTTTTAGATGGTGTAGGATGATGCCTCACCATTCTGTTCATCTTATCTACTATTGATTTACCAGTTATTTATTATATTTTCATAAATATGCTTTCAATCTATTTACTGTATTCCAATTCAAGTTATTTCTTTCTGCAAAAGAACCATATGAATATTCTATAGCAAGCCTTGTATGAATATATTGCATCATTTCCCTACGCCTTGCTGAGTATTTTTTGTACTCACGGCTATATGCCTTTGTTGATCAGTTGCTGAGGAAGTTCCAGGAAATACTAAATCCTACGAGGAGTATTATGAAGACTACGTGGATCAGGAAGGCATTCCCTAGACGATTGCCTGTGGCATGTCGATTGGCCCAAGTTATTTTATTTCCGCTGCAATAGTTTATTTGTTTCTCAAGCCCTTAAGGCGTAGTGGTGTAAACATTGACCATAATATCCGTTGCTTTATTTAATAATAATTTGCTTCTTTCTTAGTTAATTCGTTGTATGGAATATTATTTCATCTGTGTTGCCACTGTGTGCACTAGCGTGATCCTAGACTAGTGCAGTATACACAAAGGGTTTCGAATTCGTAAATCCGGGTCATGACAGTGATGGTATCACAGCCATATCGACTGTAGGTCGCTAAGCTAGTTAGCATTGTCTTCAAAATTATTTTCTAAATCAAACCAACCAATTGGCATTTAATAGTTTGTCTTCTCTCATCTTATTCTTAGATTCTTATCTCTCCTTTGCTGAATTATTGTTTTAAAAGATTAAATTGATCTTATCTCATGAAACTTTTCAAAGCCTCGGGTTTTTTTGCAAGAATTCAAATCAAGGAAGACGATGATCAAGCCGACGAGAGAATGCTCGAGATGACTACCATGTAAGATAGGTTTTTAGTGTCCAGTGGTGTTTGAGCATGTCACCCCTTACAGTTTAGTGACGTATAATCCGCGTATACTAGGATTTTTATTGCTTGTATGCTATGTATGTTGTACACTTGCCCTAAGCATGGTGTTGCAGCTATACCTTAAGTTGAAAGTTTTATTGCCTCTCTAATTTGTAACCTTTTGGGCTATGTCCCTTGTTGACTTTTATCCTTAGGTATTACCTGCTCCCCTAGATGATCTTACCACTTGTCTACTGCTTTTCCTTCTTACCTATCACACCCCTGTGCTGTATCGCAGATGGTTGACACTTGTTCTGGAGCCGATCACAGTTCGCTAGTGGATGCCAATGCCAATGCCAGTGCCAGTGCTAGCGCCAACCCCAATGCACCACCACCACCTGTAATGATAGATCAGAACATGGGATACTTTTTAGCAGCTCAAACTCAGCTTATGAACACAATGATGCAGAACATGAACAACATGATGAATCAGCAGAACCATACTACAGTTGCCCTGGCTAACCTGTTGAACCAGCATATCCAAGTTGCTACTGCACCTCCTCAAGCTCGTCCGCAATCCAAGCTAGCCGAATTCATGAGGACTCGCCCACCCACTTTCTCCAACTCTTCAGAACCCTTGGAGGCAGATGATTGGATTCGCTCCATTGAGAAGAAGCTCGCAATTGCTCAGTGCACGGATCGTGAGAAGGTTCTCTACGTCGCACACCAGTTAGAGGGCACCACTGCTAAATGGTGGGATAACTACAGTGCTACCCACGATGACCCTTAGACTATCACTTGGGTAGAGTTTTCTACTACTTTTCGTCACTCCCATATCCCAGATTGTAAGGTAGAAATGAAGAATAATTAGTTCTATGAGCTCAAGCAAGAAGGGATGTCAGAGAGTGAATATCTCAATAAGTTCACTCAACTTGCTCGCTACGCTCCAGAAGATGTTGCTACAGATTATGCACGCTAGAAGAAATTCAAGCGTGGGCTTAATCCAGGACTAAAGGTGCAAGTCATTGGCAATGACTATGCAGATTTTCAACATCTTGTAGACAAAGCCATGCTTATTGAGGAATCTCGCTGTGAGTTAGAGGAATCCTGCAAGAGAAAGATGATGCATCATGGAGCTCATCAGAATCATCAGCAGAGAGCTAGAACCAATGCAGAACAGCCTGCTCGTTTTATTCCTCCGACTACATTCAGGACCCTTGCACCACCACCTCGCCCAACTGCTACAGGCAATCACAACTTCAACACCAACAACAATCAACCTCAGAGGACAAATAATCCAGATGCAGGAGTCACTTGTTTCAACTGTCGTGAATTGGGGCACTATGCCAACAATTGCCCAAGGAAGCAAGCTGTGACGCCAGTCCGTTTCAACTTGAGAGCTACACCAACCAAGACCCCCACACCAGGAGCAGAACGTGGAGCACCCCAGACTTCCAATCCAGCCATCAAGACTCCACCGCCTGCTGGAAGAGACCGTGTGAACCACGTCACTACTGAAGATGCCCAATCTGCACTAGACGTCATACTAGGCTCCTAGTTAACTCAGCATCGCCATGGTTTTGTTTGATTCTGGAGCCACACATTCTGTCGGGACCCGAATTCACTAATTCAGACCCTCTGTGTTTACCGCACTAGTCCAGGATCATGCTAGTGCACACATGCTCAACATTGGTAAATACCACATCATACACAACGATAATAATAATAAGACTCCATTTATTGAATATAACTAAGTGTATGATCTTATGACCAACTTACATTAATAAGCCATGCAAAGCTAGACTTGAAATAAAACTAAGACATAGCAACGAAAAGTAGAAGACGTAGACTACCCATCAGTTTACCACCGGCAACTGGCTAGGCTCGGACCCTAATTACTCGTGTCCTCCAGGTACTCCTCCTCCAAGGCAGGGGTAGACTCCTCAACTATCTATGCAAGGCTTATTCCAAAGGAAAAGGCTATCATGGCTATTTTGCAATAAAGCAACATTTATGAGCAAGTACGATAATAGATTGTAAAGATAGTATAACAAATAATAATAATAGTAATTTCAACATTTCTCAAGTAAACCAAGTTTCTAATCCTAAGTCAAGTTTCCAACCTTTCATATGGCAACCCGCCATCCTAACCAAGTTTCTATTTAATTAAACTAACCCTTGACTGTAATTCCCGAGCTATGCTCAATACCACGAGCACGACTATCTGAATAGATTTACACTCTGCAGAGGTTATGAAATTTCCCAACTAGATACAACCATACACCACAAAGGCGAGTGATTATAATAAAGTCTTTACAATGCAATGCCTTACCTAGTATTACCCGCCAAGGTTTCAACACTGGCTGGTTTGGTTACCGCATCCAGGGCCCCCTCTTGTACCATGTGAGTTAATCCGTGAATCCGGGACTCACACCACCATTGATAGTACTAAGCTAAGACATTACAAATTAATCAGCTAGGCTGTTTCATACCAGACATGTGGTTGCATGATTGACTCAGGTCAAAGGCTTGCAAGTTTAAGTCCTTAAGATGATCGAGGCAAGACTTCCACATATCCTCTATCATTCCTAGCCCACCTTGGCACACTTGCCCCTTGCCACTTGCCCCAATCTAAGTGATTACCATCCTAGTTGATTACCAAGCACCACGTGCTATTAACAATTCAACATCGTTGCGTGACATCCCTCGCCACAACAACTCAATCTCATCATGTGACAACACCTAACACACCAATTCATTAACATATTCCATATTCCATTAGTCAAGATTAAACATTGATGATTCAAGTACATGTGATGACGTGGCATGGCTAAGCAACTAACACGGTCTAACCATCCCATGTTGATTTTAGTATTAACCAACTATAATGAACTAATCTAGGGTGATAAGTAAATCATGGCGTACAAATAACAAGGTAGGGTATAGATCAAATTGGTAGATTAACTAAGTCCCAATTTAATTTGAAACAATTGTATACATGATATAATATGCAGTAGGGTAAAACAATATAGTAGTTTTATAAACATGGGTTTAACATGATCAAAGCACAACTTTCCTTGGTAAAGGTCCTAGTCTAGCTCTGGAACATGCTCTTGGGTTGACGGATCCTCCTCCGATGCGTCGCACAACTCAACGTCTACGCGAAACGAGAGAGAAAAGCAAATAAACACCAAAATAAAGAGCAAATGAACTCAAAAAATCAAATAAAATTCATAATTAAATAGATCTCAATTTTACAAATTTCTAGAAACTTGAATCACCTCAATCGGAGCATGTATGATGGAGAACGGGCTCAAGGAAGATTCAAAAATCTAAAAATCAGAAAATAAAATAATAAACCGAATTATTTTTATACTGTAAATGATATTTATTGCGTCATGCTGACATCAGCACCGAGCGGAAACAATCGCGTGTTGCCACGTCACCTCGGTCCATAAACCCGGTCCATGGTTTGAATCTAGTCCACCATGGACCCGGTCCATGGCTCTTCGGCGACTGTGCCCGCCACGTGGCTTCGTCTGGTTGGTTGCAGCACCGCCCACGATGCTCTCCCCGATGGCCGACGAGTGGCGCAATCTCGACCATTGATCTAGATCCATTGGCCCACACTTATCGCGGGGTTCACTGCTGACAAGGCTACGTGGCTCGATCTCGGGCGTTGGTTGACGATCCAACGGTCGGCGAAGCTTTAACTCGGCGATGGCGGCATGGCGGCGAGTGTAAGGTCAAGGATGCCGACTAGAGGGGGGGTGAATAGGCGGCTTTTAAAAATTCTTCTCACTAAATACATGCTCTATTTAACCCCTATGTCAAAACCCAAAAGATAATTGATGCGGAAGCGATAAACTAAGGTTTTGACAATTAAAGCCTAAATCAACTAGGCTCACTATGTGCACTAACTAATTAAGTCTCTAACAATAAATTGCAATCCTAAAGATAAGCAAGCAATTTAATTCTAGGAATGTAAAATGCAACAATGTAAACAAATGATTGCAAGCATACACAAGGAGACACAATACTTTTTACCGTGGTGTTCGGAGACTTGCCGGTCTCCCCTAGTCCACGTTGAGGTTAGCCCAAACACATTGGACCAGCTCCACGAATTGAGCAACCACCTCGAATCCACTAGTCGTAGCTCCTTTTCCCTCCCTGGTAGGCGAGCTCTAACCTTCACAAACTTTACCGAGGCTTCTCATAACCTCCGTTGAGAGCACCACGCACGACGCTCTACATCGTCTAGGAGGCGGCAACGTCCAAGTGTAACAAATCAAGCCCTCTAGCTTGAACTTCACCTAGTGCAACACATGCATTCTAGTGACCTCCTAAGTGCAACACATGTACTAGAATCCTCCTCAAGTGCAACACATGCATAGGAGGATCTTAATCCACTTCCTAATTGCAACACATGCACTTAGGGCTCACTCTTAGCTCAAGAACCAAATGTGAGAGTGCAACACATGCACAATGCCACCCAAATGCTTAAGAAAGCTAACAACTATCAAATGCCAGCCCCCAAGGCTCCTTTTATAGCCTCCCCAAAGAAAACCAGCCGTTGGGGGCAAAATGGGCAAATAAGCAAATCCCGGCACTACTGCCCAACATGGGCCGGTAGCACTAGCCTCAAGGCCAACGGCTAGAAAAACTAGCCGTTACAGGAAATCCGGTGTTACCTACCACTGGTCTCCGACCAGCCAAGGTCCCGACCACTCGAGGTCTGATCACTGGTCTCCGACCAAACGAAGTCCCGACCACTCGAGGTCGGACCACTGGTCTCCGACCAGCCACTCAAATCAAAAACCAATTTAGATCAATTCTTTGAGCCATGTGGTGATCAACACATGATCACACCAATTTACAAAACACATTTGCGAATCCTCAACACATGATCCAAGGAATCACATCAAGCACAACTTATTTGCAAAACACATTTGCAAATAAACCTAGAACCTGTTAGATCAATCCTCTAGCCATGTAAGGATCAACACATGATCCCGACACTTTGTAAAACATATTTGCAAATGCCAACACATGCTTTAGAATCAAAACCCATAACTTCTAGCTTATTTGCAAAACACATTTGCAAATAACAAATCTACACTTTGCAAAAACATATTTTGCAAACACAAAGCATAAAGTTTACTTAGCCTTGTGATGATCAACACATGATCAAATCACAAGCTAAAACACCGATGCATAAGCTTTCACCTTTTGCAACACATGCAAAACTTAGCTCCATGCAAAACAACAACCACTTAAACCAAATTGCATGTGCTATCTTCCTTTTCCAACACATGCAAAAACCAAATCAATTAAGATACAAATAAGAAGCAAGCATGAGATTCTCCTATTTGTAACACATGTAAATCAAAGCATCATGCAAAACCAATGCACGAGCTTCACCCATTCGCAACACATGCCAAATGGTTAGCTTCATCCAAAAACCGATCAAGAGAGTGAGCTAGAATGAACCGGATTGAGTTCATCAACACATGATGAAGCTCAAGCTAAATGACTAAATCCCTCTTAATAGTACGGCACCTAACTAGCAACCTGGTCTCCCATTCAAACACCGAGACCGGTAAAATACTAGGAACAAATCGTTAGCCCTAGTTAGTTATACATTTGCCTCTAACGATCCACTTGGAGCTTTTATGATATCCAATCATCTTTTTCTAGAATCGAGTCTCCTTCTTCCTGTTCATCAACACATGATGAACCTTCTCTAGCTCTTCTTCTTCACTTCGGGATAACCTCTTGAAGCTAATAAACACATGATTGAAATCATCTAGGCCCTCAATTCGATTTGGTTTTGGTAATTAATGACAATTACGGTTAAAGGACTAACATTTCCTATTTGAGCATTTTGATAATAGGTTGGTACAAGTTTCGATGATTATGAAAGCATGAAGTTGATGAGGAGAAGATCAACGTGTCAAGACAAAATGGCTAAGGTATAAATATTTAAGGACCTTTTCATAGCTTTTACCGATCTCGAAGTTTGGAGAAAAGATCAGATTGCTAGAATTAGGGCCATACTATTAAGAGAGGTCTTGACGATTATCTTGATGTCATCTAGGGTTTAAAGGCTCAAATCTATGCTTAAAATCATGCATCATGTCATACAAAAATTCAAATTGAATATTCCATATTTGTTGAAAGAAAGTTTCTGGAAGCCCGGTGCTACCGCCCATGGTAGCCCGGTGCTACTGGGGGAGCGGTAGCACTGGCTCTAGAGCGGTGTGTAAAAACCCAAGAAGGGTATCTTTGGGGGACCAGGCAGGGCGGTGCTACCGGGTCAGCCCAGTGCAAAAATTCCAGAAGGTATGCATTTTGGGAAGTCGGGCAGTCCGGTGCTACCGCCCATGGTAGCACGGTGCTACCGGGCGAGCAGTAGCACCGGACCCTCAGCCCGGTGCAAAAATTCCAGAGAAGCCCCTTCTGGCAGAGAAAAAATAAAAAGAGCCTGGTGCTATCTGTCCCAGTTTGGCGGTAGCACCGGACCCTCTGCACAACGGCCTCTGGCCGTGCATTTAATGCACTGTTCCAATCGTTGGGTTAGAGCCCAGTCCTACACAGTCGGTAGTACTGAAAATCCTGACATGAGCAGAATTCGAGCTTCAATGGCTAGTTTGGTTGGTGGAGGCTATAAATACACCCCCACCTGCACTCTAGAGGCTCTCTTGGTCCTCATTGATGATATTTGAGCTCTAGCAAGTCTTCTTCTCTCCAAAAGTACATTCAATTTTCATTTGAGAGAGAAGAGCAAAATTTGAGTATTGCATTTAGTTTGAGCCTTTAGACACTCAAATTTGACCTCAAGCAAGCATCAAAGGCTTATTACTCTTAGAGGTTGCCGCCTCCTAGACGGCTTGGAGACGATCGTGCGCGGTTAGCTTCTCAACGGAGATTGTGAGAAGCCCCGGCAAGTTGTGAAGGCCGGAGTTTGCCTACCCAGAGCGGGGAAGAACTACCTTAGTGATCGAGGAAGGCTCAAGCGGGTGGAGCTGGCTTGAAGTTGTTCAAGTCACCTCAACGTAGAGTAGAGGAGACCGGCAAGTCTCCGAGACCACGGGTCAAAAATATTGTATCTTGCTCTCTTGTGATTTGCATTTACTCCTCTAGTGTTTAATTCAATCTTATAGCTTTTCAAGTACATTATTTGTGCTTAGATTTCTATTTTGTTCATACTTGAATTGCTAGAGTACTTGATATTTATTAGAGAACTTAGTTGCAAAATTGAAGGAAATCGCAATTCTTGCTTAGTGTTTTAATTGACTGTTTTAGAAACGAAATTTTTAGAAACCTCCTATTCACCCCCCTCTAGTCGGTTATCCTTGATCCTACAATGATGACTTCTTCTTCCCGATTCTTGACTTAATGGCTATCAACACATGATATCATCCAAATCTTATCACTGTTGGACTCAACCTACTTTCACAACTTATTGAAAATATTAGTCCAACAAACACGGTTGCCTTAATCATCTATCGTACTTCATTAACACATAATGGATGCCTCCAAGATCAATTGAGGACAACCCAAATCAATTTGAATGATATAAATGTGTCTTGAGTACTTCAATGCAACTAATACTTCGTTATACTCAAGAACTTTCTGTTTGTCTTTAATCAATCAAAGGAACACCATCAACACATGATAAGACGTTCTTTGATGATTAAAAGACAAGCGAATCTCAATTTAAATTTCATTTAAATTGATATGAGTATATATAACTACACAAGTTTTATATACTCATTTTGATGGATACCATGTAATGATCCAAATTATGTTGGAGTGGTGGAAAGGGATCAATACTCTTTAATACTATCAACAATAGGATAATGTCCATAAAACTTGTGCATATAAATAATTTGCTTTGAATCAATATGCACAATTTCTATTTGAGAATGCATTGGAGTTTATCCTAAGATACCATGAGTATTCTACAACTAGGCAAGTTAATCTATACTCAAGGTTTTGTTTCAATGTCTTGATCTTTTATATTATTTGGCAAGAAGATATGGATCAATACTACTGAAACTTCAAGTAAAAGTACGAACTCCCCCTAGATGTTTGCATCCATGTAATCTATGAAATTGGAAACATAATGCACATCTTAAATGTATAAGCAATGGAAGAGTTCATCCTTTAACTTGAATCCTAGGTATGCATTAAGATAAAAGAGTGAATACGAGTGCATACCTTGGGTTTTCTATTTTCCATCCAAATTATGAGACTACTAACAATAAGCTCAATAAACATATTAGTCTCATTAAAGATTAGATTTATCATTAAACAATGATTAAGCATTAATCTAAAACCAATCACCAAAACCAATGGAGCTTGAACTTACAGCGAGGTCTTAACCGGACTTGGAGACGACGACCTTGGCGACGAAACGGTGACAAGAGACAGCGGGTTTGGTGCGGCGTGACATGGCGATCCAGGGTCTGGAACTGATTCGACGACTCTTGGCTCAACGACGGCAGAAAACAAAGAAAACTGCGA
Organism: Otatea glauca; assembly: GCA_036346275.1. Taxonomy (NCBI): domain Eukaryota; kingdom Viridiplantae; phylum Streptophyta; class Magnoliopsida; order Poales; family Poaceae; genus Otatea; species Otatea glauca. Next base: position 37,205,819 of record CM070725.1, read on the forward strand.
CAGCGCAATCCACAAACTTCGGCGAGCTCTAGTGCACGAATGGCGGCAGCATGGGCGACAAAGGCTAGGGATACAGATGCGCAAGCTCACGGTGATCCTCGGGCTACTACCCATCCCTTAAATACCCTCGCGAAACGCGCACAAATCAGAACCCTAGGTTTACACGATGGCAGAGACGTCTTGGGCTTGGACTCTAGCGGCGGATCGGAGAAGAACTCTCGGTGGCCAACCGATCTACAATCAATGGTCGAGATCCTCTGCTGACATGGCACAATCCGGCTCGGATGCAAAATCTAACGGTGGCAGTTAATTACTTTCTTATACTGTCGCACTTAATCTTAGCCATCCAACGCAGATCTAACGATTTGCAGGCGCTAGGGTTTCCACCTTCATCTTCAAATCATGGCCGTCCATTTTGATCCGATGGCTAGCGATCACACTTCTAGAAACCAGGCCTAACAGGTCGACGGTGCAAGCAAATGGGCCACACAGGGCTGGCCCACATGTGCATAGTATTGGGCTCCGGCCCAGTACCGTTCAAACGATTTTTCCACGATTTTTAATTAAAATATTTCCAAAAATTAATTTAATTTGTTTTAAGCAACATGATTATCAGGAAAAATCCAAGAAAATTCTCATAAATACCTTGTGATATTTTGAACTCAAACAAAATACTTTTAGCCAAACTTTATATAGATTTTATCTATAAATAATTAATTTTCTAAAAAGGCCAATATACTTAATTGAATATAAATTCAAATAAAATATAGAAAGATCCGATAAATTAAAAAAATCACAAAATGCACAAATAATAATAAAATAATATCAAAGGCAAATTTTGGGATGTTACAAACCTTCCCCCTTAATAGAATCTTGACCCCGAGATTCAGGGCTAACTGGAGAATAGGTTTGGGAATTCTAACTTCAGATCCTCTTCACGCTCCCAGGTAGTTTCACTTTCTGAATGATTGATCCATTGAACTCTGCAAAAGCGAATAGACTTTCTTCTGGTCTTGTGCTCCATCACATCCGAAATCTTGATCGGTTGCTCCTTGTAGGTTAAATCCTCCTGCAGTTCAATTGCTTCTAACAACGTCTGCTCTGTTGGCACTCTGAGACACTTCTTAAGCTGTGACACATGGAACACATCATGCACTCCTACCAACGACTGCGGCAATTCCAATTTACAAGCAACTTCTCCTCGACGTCTCAAAATCTTGAACGGATCAACATATCTTGGCACAAGCTTCCCTTTAGCGTGAAACTTGTTGACACCTTTAAGAGGGTAATACTGAGATACACAAAATCACCTGGCTCAAAACTCAAATCACGACGATGATTATCAGCGTAGCTCTTCTTTCTTGAATGCGCTATTTTCAACCTCTCTCTGATCATGGCAATTTGATCTTCAGCTTCTTTGAGAATATTAGGCCCAAATATCAAACGCTCTCCCGTCTCATTCCAATTCAATGGGGTATGATAGGCACGACCATATAAAGCCTCAAATGGTGAAATTTGCAAACAAGCCTTATAACTGTTATTATAGCTGAATTCTGCATACGGCAAACACTTATCCCATGATATAGCATAAGCTAATGCACAAGATCTTAACATATCCTTAAGAATCTAATTAATCCTTTCAGTTTGACCATCTGTCTGCGGATGATACGCTGTACTAAAATTCAGGCGAGTTCCCATTGCTTCATGCAACTTATTCCAAAACCTTGAGGTAAATTGGGTACCTCTATCTGACACAATCTTCCTAGGCACTCTATATAAACACACAATCCTTGACATATACAACTCTGCCAAGCGATCTCCTAAATAAGTAGTCGTCATAGGTATAAAGTGAGGGACTTTGGTCAAACGATCCACGATGACCCATATGGAATCATATCCTCTTTGAGTTTAGAAAAAACAGTAATAAAATCCAAACCGATTTCCTCCTACTTCCATTCTGGAACCTTCAATGGCTGTAATAAACCAGCAGGTGTTTGATGCATGGCTTTTACTCTTTGGCACACATCATATACAGCAACGTGCTCAGCTACTTCACGCTTCATATTAGGCCACCAAAACCTTTTCTTAAGATCTTGATACATCTTAGCACTTCCTGGATGAATTGAATACTTAGAATCATGAGCTTCCTCAAGAATCAACTGCTTAAGCTCCTTCTTATTTGGTACACAAATTCGACCTTTAAACCACATGGTACCTTGCTCATCCAAGGCAAAATCTTCAGCTAAGCCTTCATCTTTCTTTGACTTGAATCTGTTGATCTTCTCATCATCCTTCTGACCTTATCTGATTTGATCCTCAAGTGTTGGCTTCACTTTCAAAGCAGCTACAAATCCTTGTGGAACAATTTCTAACTTCAGCTTCTGAAATTCCTTACACAACTATGGTTGATCATCTGATACCAGCATACTAGCACTGTGGCTCTTCCGACTCAAAGCATCGACTACCACATTAGCCTTACCAGGATGATAATGGATTCCAACATTATAATCCTTGATCAATTCCAGCCATCTTCTTTGCCTCATATTGAGATTTGACTGAGTGAATATATACTTTAGACTCTTATGGTTTGTATAAATCTCACATCTATTTCTAATGAGATAATGCCACCATATCTTCAAAGCATGTACTACGGAAGATAATTTCAAATCATGCATAGGATAATTCTCCTCATGTGGCCTCAACTGCCTCAACGCATAGGCTACCACTTTGCTATTCTACATTAACACGCATCCAAGACCTTGTCTAGACGCATCACAATATATATCAAAGTTGTTCTGTACATCTGGTAATACTAACATAAGCGCTATTGTCAGATGCTTTTTTCAATTCCAGAAAACACTTTTCGTACTCTAGCGTCCATGCAAACTTCCTCTCCTTTTTCAACAATTACGTAAGTGGTCTAGCAATCATAGAAAATCCTTTTATGAATCGAAGGTAATATACCGTCATTCCCAGAAAACTACGAATGTGAGTAACCGACTTTGGTTGCTCCCAATGCAACACTGCTTCCACTTTGCTTGGATCAACGGCATTTCCTTTAGCAGTTATCACATGGCCAGGAAATTCAACTTTCTCCTTTCAAAAGTCACACTTGCTAAACTTAGCATATAGCTGTTGCACTCGTAGCCTTTCTAAAACCAACCTCAAATGTTCTGAATGCTCCTCTTCAAACTCAGAGTAAACGAGAATATCGTCTATGAATACAACGACAAACTTGTCAAAATATTTTATGAAAACCTTATTCATCATGTTCATGATATATGCTGGAGCATTGGTCAATCCAAAAGATATGACCGTAAACTCATAATGTCCATACCGTGTAGAAAATGCAGTCTTAGGAACATCCTCTGGACGAATCTTCAATTGATGGTATCCTGATTAAAGATCTATCTTGGAGAAAATTCCAGCTCCTCTCAACTGATCAAACAAATCGTCGATCCTGGGCAACGGATATTTATTCTTGATCGTCACTTCATTAAGTGAACGATAATCAATACACATTCTCAAGCTTCCATCCTTCTTCCTAACAAACAAAACTAGCGCTCCCCACGGTGAAGAACTAGGTCGAATAAAACCTTTCTCGAGTAACTCCTCGATCTGTTTCTTCATCTCAACTAACTCATTTATTGGCATCTGATACTGTCTCTTTGCTATTGGTTCTATTCCAGGTACTAACTCAACAACAAACTCAATATCCCGATCTGACGGTATACCGGGCAAATCTTCAGGAAAAACATCCGAAAATTCTCTAACAACTGGCACATCCTCCATGCTAGCAACTTTCACACTGTTGACCATTAACTGACCATCACGAACTGCGATCGCTTGAATTTCCACTTTCTTGCCACTAGGGTTTTCCAATGACACAATTCTTCGGTCACAATCCGAAACAGCTTTATGCTTGGATAGCAATCCATTCCAAGGATAACATCTAAGGTTTGAGTATCCAACAAGATAAGATTCGCTAGGAATTCCATCCCATCCATGAGCAACTTAACTCCAAAACACCCAAGGCTAAATCGAAGATCAGATCCTGGAGCTTGGACTAAAAGCACACACTTAAGATTCTTAACATTCAACCCATTCTCAACCGCAAAATTCTGAGAAACAAACGAATGAGAAGCTCTAGAATCAAATAAAACTGTAGCAGGTACTGAGTTAACCAGAAACTTACCCAATACAACATCTGATGCCTCTTGAGCTCCATCAGTAGTGATATGGTTGACTCTACTACGCACTGTTGTTTGAGGTGCAGCTCCAGCTTGACCTGTTGCACATTTCTCTCCTGATGTAGATGCCTTGGCAGGTGTAGTTCCTAAGTTGAAATGTACCGGCGTGATTCCTCCTCTCTTCGGACACTTGTTAGCAAAATGCCCTGGTTCATTGCAAGAATAGCAACGCTTAACATCAGACTGTCGATTCCCTCCTAGTGCATTGCTTCCTTGAGCTGGAGTCTAGAAATTCTGATTAGCAGGGCGAGGTGCAGGGGTTGATGTCTTGTTCGAAGCCAGCGGCTGAAATCTAGCAAACAGTTGGGGAGACATTCTCAATCTGAATTAGTTTGGTCGCCCTCCTTGATTAGCAATTCTGCGCTTGCGATCATCACCAAGCTCTTTGCGCCTATCCTCCAAAATCAAAGCTGTGTTAACCAATTCTTGAAAATCACGAAAGTTGTGAGTAATCAATCCCACTTACAATCCATAATTTAATCCTTTCATAAAGCGAGACTGCCTAGCCTTGTCTGTAGCCACATCCTCAGGGGCATAGTGAGCTAACTAAGTAAACTTGTTCAAGTAATCGGCCACTGACTGGCCTCCTTGCTTCAAAGCTCTGAATTCCTCTTTCTCGACATCCATCATACCCTTAGGTACAAGGTACTGATGGAAAGAAGTAGTAAATTCATCCCATGTGATCTCTAGCGGGGCTCAGGGTTCACATTTTCGGTTTGCATTCAAAAACAGGTATCTGGTTGGCACCGGTTTTTTGTGAAATTCGATCGAAATTCGGTAAAAACTGATCGGTTTGCGAAAGTCAAACTAGCTGGTCAAACCGATTCAAAAAACCAAAAATCGGTCGGTTTTTGTCGAAAACTAGTCGATTTTCGTCGAAAATCGACAATAGAAGGAAAAGTGGTGAAAATGCAAGAAAAAATTGGAACATTTGAAAAAAATTAAAACAAATCCCAATTAATCTGTTAAACACCTCAAAGACATTTTAAAAAAAATCATTTATTTCTTCTAAAAAAATCCAAAATAACAATTAATGAAAAGGAACAAAGACACTGTCAGATTTTTATAAATATTTAAACAATTTATTATATTCTTAAATTTTAATTTAACCATAAATAGTGCCAAAGGATTATATACTAAAATTTTCATAAATATTAGACTTCATTTATTACCCATATAAAATCAAAAATAGAAGAGCATATACAATGATTATAGCACTTTTGAACTCCACAGTTTACCGCTAGGTTTGAAATGCCGAACCGGCTCGGCAAGGTCGGTTTTCGCAAAAACCGACAAGTTTTTTTCGGCAAAGTGAACCCTGGCGGGGCTTCATGTGAGGCACAATAGTTCTCCCACCATTCCGTAGCAGTTCCTTCAAGTTGATGAGTGCTGCACAACATCTTCTCATTACCCTCACATTGAGTAAGGTGCAACTTCCTTTCAATAGTTCTAAGCCAATCATCGGCTTCAAAGGATTGACATTGCCAGAGAATGTTGGTGGACGGGTTCTCATAAAGTCAGACAATTTAGAGTAAGGGCGTGATCCATTGTTGCCATGTTGAGTATTGTTGGTATTGTTGGCAGCTTGAGTTGTCACACTTTGAACTTGTTGCATCATTGTTTGCATGAGCTGAGTCTGCGCTACAAGAAAAGCTCCCAGATTCTGCATGTCAACTGGCGACGACGGTTGTGGTGGTACTCTATCATTGGGGTTGTCTCTTGAGCGATGTCCACTTCCTGAAGCACCGTTGTTGCCACGAGTGTTCACCATCTGCTGATTGCTTCTTGGGTTAGGGAAAAGAGATATAGCATAGATAAGATACAAGAATTTCTAAGGCAAGGGAGACAAGTGTAACCCAAAAACTAAATCAACTTTATTAATACTTGGTATGGTTGCTTACAAAAGCCTAAGGGCTATGCAACACATACTGCACACCCAACGAACAAAAAGAACCAAACTAAGCACACAAACTTAGCGATTACTAATTGGCAAAGACTATCTTAAAGACGCGACTTGACAAATGAGTCTCAACTCAAACTAAGCATGTCACTCATCCAGCCACCCTGGCTAAGGCTGACTCGGCGCATACATTGGTGGGTGGGCTGGCATGGGTGTGAACCTATCCTGATGACCCACAACTGGAACCTCCATGTCCACGTGCACGTCATGCTCCTCTGGCTCAAACTCGACCTCCTCCGGGTCCTCCTCGTCCTTGACATCCTGCTATGCTGGTGCAGCTTGGCCACCCTCCTGAAGTGCCTCATCCAACTCCATGATCCGCTCCGTGTAGGCGATGCGAGTGCCATGTAGCTCCTCCTCGGTGACTCTCAAAGCTTCATGCACTATCTTCAGCTCCTCGGCAGTATCTCTCATGTGCGCGTCCTGAGCGACTGCAAACTGTGCCATGTGTATGGCAGTAGTGTCCCCCTCCTCCTCGATCCTCTGCTGTTGTGATGCGCATCCTGAAGGGTGAAGTCAAAACACTATGTCGTCGAGCTCGTGCAAGTAATCGTGGCAAATCCTCCTCAAGGCAAGTCATGACGCCTCCTGGATCCCAATCTCGAAGGTTGACCTCCTCACGGTGATATTAATTGGTTTGCTTGCCTTCTCATTTTCTCTTTCATATATAAGGATCATGCAGATAATACCACGTTCAACTCCATTCACGACCCAGCAGTTGCCTCTGTACATTGGTCTCACGAAGCCTCCCAAAACCTGAAGCACCTTCCAAAGCTCCGTAGCAAAACCTCCCTCGCGCTCCCCATAGGTCTGCACCATCCTCACCTATTCAAAAAAGAGATAGATGAGTCCTTAACTCGAACCGACAGCGAGAAAACAAAAAAAATCAGCAAAGGCGAGAAGTAGAGAATAAGAAGAGTCAAGAGTGTCTTGTTAGTCAAATTTAGATTTTTGTTTAGAAAATAGTTTTGGACACACCTAGGACACAACCATGCTATCTAGGGCTAAGAACTACAGTCAGTATGCTCTGATACCACCTCTCTTGGGACCCGAATTCACCAAATCGGACCATCTGTGTTTACCGCACTAGTCCAGAATCATGCTAGTGCACACAGGCTCAACATTGGTAAATATCACATCATACATAATGATAATAATAATAATACTCCATTTATTGAATACAACTAAGTATATGATCTTATGGCCAACATACATTAATAAGCCATGCAGGACTAGACTTAAAAATAAAACTAAGACATAGCAGCGGAAAGTAGAAGACGTGATGGGAACGGTGGCCCGATCTTCCGACAGGTAATAGTAAGTTGATTGGTGGAGAACTCGACGTTGACGATCTGGCTCCCAATCAGAACTGATTCGAACCCTGCAATCGCTACACCACGGCTCCGTTGGTTATCAACCACGCACAAACACGGTTGACCTCGCCAAGAAGGCTTATCCCTGCATGCGAATCGAGAACACAAGCAAGAACGTAGAAGATGCAATCTGAAATTACGAATAATATTAAGCATACGAGTTGGGGTTCCACAAACCGATGAACGGCGAAAAACTGACAAAGTGTCTAGTTGTAATCTAAGCAAAACCCATCTATTCTAGCGACGGCTACTGAATATGTATGAGGGAGAGGGCAAGGGAGGCAGCCAAGGGGGTGGCCATGAAACCCTAGGTCGTACAAGGCCTTTGGGCCCAAGTGGAGGTGTCACAGCACCCGGCAGATTCTGATCGTCATATTGTTTTGATGATTCTCGTCGATCTAGAAGGAGTTTGGACTTGAAACCACTTCCGTTGGAAAGCTCTCGTCATGGGCTTCTCCTTAGAGTCTAAGAATGCCTCAATTGGACTTCGTATGACCTAGATATAGTGGTTTTATTGATGTGCTGTCTTGAGGCTCAAACGGTTGGAGTCCGACTTGAGCTCGACTTTGAGACCAAGTAGACTTGGGCTTTGAGGATTACGTCTAGGTAAACTTGTGAAGCTTCTCCCATATTCCTAAGCAATAAAACATCACAAGAATTTAGTAGCAATCCATCCAAGAAAACATGAACAATGAGGAATGAGTTCACCGGTGGTTTAATTATCACGCAGCGTGCTCTTGTAATTGGTCCTTGTATATCTTGAGGAGTTGTGTTGTGCACATCCAAGGAGTGATGTCCTCATCATCCTCCCCTCTTGAATTGGAGTCGCCCTCGACTCAAGCTCATCTTCCTCTCCCAAGTATGGCTTCAAATCAAACGTTAAATGTGGGACTAACCCCAAAATCTGCAGTAGATCCAATTTGTATGCATTGTCATTGATTTTCTCAATTATCTTAAACGGACCATCAGCTCTAGGCATCAACTTTGATTTTCTTAATTCTGGAAACCTATCCTTTCTCAAATGCAACCAAACCAAATCACCTGGTTCAAATTTTATTTCTTTCCTACCTTTACTTCCAGCAATCCTATACTTATCGGTCATGCGCTCTATATTCTCTTTAGTTGTTTCATGCAACTTAAGAATAAATTCAACACGCTTCTTAGCATCCAAATTAAGTTTTTCAAAAGTGGGCAAAGGTAGTAAATCGATAGGAGCACGGGGATTAAAACCATACACTACCTGAAACGGACTTACCTTGGTGGTGGAGTGTTTTGACCTGTTGTAAGCAAACTCAATATATGGTAAACAATCTTCCCACATCTTCAAATTCTTCTTTAAAACAGCCCGCAACATAGTGGATAATGTGCGGTTAACGACATCGGTTTGTCCATCAGTTTGGGGATGACATGTAGTAGAAAACAGCAGCTTCGTCCCCAATTTGTTCCAAAGTGATCTCCAAAAGTGACTCAAAAACTTTGCATCTCGATCCGAGACAATAGTATTAGGCACTCCATGTAGTCGAACGATTTCCCTGAAAAACAAATCAGCTATATTTGTAGCATCATCGCTCTTGTGATAAGGTATAAAATGTGCCATTTTAGAGAAACGATCCACAACAACAAATATGCTATCCCTCCCCCTCTTTGTCCTAGGCAACCCTAAAACAAAATCCATAGAAATATCCTCCCATGGTACACTAGGAATAGGAAGAGGCATGTACAGACCATGTGGGTTTAAGTGGGACTTAGCTTTATTGCAAGTAGTACAGCGTAGCACGTAGCGCTCGACGTCGCGTCTCATCTTTGGCCAAAAGAAGTGGGCGGCCAGCACATCTTCAGTCTTCTTTGCTCCAAAATGTGCCATTAAACCGCCTCCATGCGCCTCCTGCAATAACAAAAGACGAACGGAGCTAGCTGGAATGCATAACTTGTTAGCACGATAGAGCAAACCATCATTCAGCACGTATTTATTCCATGTTTCCCCTTCTTTACAATGTTCATGCACGTCTTTAAAGTCCAAATCAGCAGCATATAAGTCCTTAATGGTCTCTAAACCAAAAATCTTATGATCAAGTTGAGATAACATGGTATAACGCCTAGAAAGCGCATCAGCAATCACATTGTCCTTTCCTTTCTTATGTTTTATGACATATGGAAATGACTCAATATATTCTACCCATTTAGCATGTCATTTATTTAGTTTAGCTTGACTTCTAATATGTTTTAGAGATTCATGATCAGAATGTATAATAAATTCTTTGGGCCATAGATAATGTTGCCAAGTTTCAAGCACACGAAGTAAAGCATACAATTCTTTATCATAGGTAGAATAATTGAGACTTGGCCCACTTAATTTCTCGCTAAAATAAGCAACTGGTTTACCTTCTTGAATTAACACACCTCCAATTCCAATCCCGCTAGCATCACATTCTAGCTCAAAAGTCTTATTGAAATCCGGGAGTTGGAGCAATGGAGCGTGGGTGAGCTTTTCTTTCAACAACCTGAATGCTTTTTCTTGTGCAGGTCCCCATTTGAAAGCTACTCCTTTCTTTGTCAACTCATTCAACGGGGCAGCAATGGTGCTGAAATCCTGCACAAAACACCGATAGAACCCCGCAAGACCATGAAAGCTTCTCACCTGTGTGACAGTCTCAGGTGTTGGCCAGCTCTTTATGGCTTCAATTTTTGCTCCATCCACCTCTATTCCCTGTGGAGTAACAACATAACCAAGAAACGAGACTCGATCCGAGCAAAAGGTGCACTTTTCGAGGTTACCATACAAATGTGCATCTCTCAAAGCTTTAAAAACAGCATGTAGATGATTAAAGTGTAGTGCATGTGACTTGCTGTAAATCAAGATATCATCAAAATAAACTACAACAAATCTTCCAATGAACGCACGTAAAACTTGGTTCATCAATCGCATGAAAGTACTAGGTGCATTAGTTAACCCAAAAGGCATCATTAACCACTCATACAAGCCGAACTTAGTTTTAAATGCAGTCTTCCATTCATCTCCAAGTTTCATTCTAATCTCGTGGTATCCACTTCGCAAGTCAATTTTAGTGAAAATTATAGAACCACTCAACTCATCAAGCATGTCATCTAGCCTAGGGATAGGATGACGATATCTTATGGTAGTATTATTGATGGCTCTACAATCAACACACATACGCCAATTACCGTCTTTCTTAGGAACAAAGATCACAGGAACAACACAAGGACTAAGGCTTTCTCGTACGTACCCACGGTCCAAAAGGTCTTGGACTTGTCGCTGAATTTCCTTAGTCTCCTCCGGGTTGGTTCTATATGCAGCACGATTTGGCAAGATTGCTCCTGGGATCAAATCAATTTGATGCTCAATCCCTTGAATAGGTGGTAATCCTGGGGGTATCTCATCCGAAAGACATCCATGTACTCCGCAAAGGTTAGAAATGTAAGGAGGCAAAGAGCTAGATATATCTTCAAGTGAAACTAAAGCTTCTTTGCAAATCAAAGCATAGCATGGTAGCTCATTCTCGAGAATTGCAAAGAAGATCGATTTTGTAGCAAGCATAACACCACCTTTCAATGTAATTCCCTCGGACTTAGAACTAGGTGCTTTCTTGTCTTTCTTAGGTGGGAAAACGTTCGTAGCTATTTGCTGATTTTCAGATTCTGATGCACTCTTTTTATTCTTATTTTGAGCTCTCTCTTTATCACATTGCACAATTTCAGCAGGTGTCATAGGAAGCAAAGTGATTTTCTTTCCTTTGTGCATAAGAGTGTATTTATTACTTCTATCATGATGAGTTGCATCAGTATCAAATTCCCATGGACGGCCTAATAAAAGTGAACATGCTTGCATAGGTACTACATCAAAATCAGCAAAATCATGGTATGTTCCAATGGAAAAATGCACTCTCGCAGTTTGTGTTACCTTCACCTTACCACTATTGTTGAACCATTGAATATGGTATGGATGCGGATGTGCACGGGTGGTCAAGCAAAGTTTCTTGACCAAATCTGAACTCACCAAGTTATTGCAACTTCCACCATCAATTATCACACGAACACGACGGTCTCGGACGATGAAATAAATCTGAAACAAATTATGGAGTTGTAGGTTCTCCGCTTGCTCCACTTGAGCACTCAACACTCGCTGCACAATTATGGTCCTGTAATTCTCCGTGGCAGTGGTCCCTAAAATCTCCTCACCATCACTGTCCGTCTCATGGTCATCTTCATTATCTGCAAGGTTAGCTGCAAGAGCATATTCATCCTCAACATCACTAGCACTAATGTACCCACCTTCTTCCGTGGCGACGTATGCTCGCTGACTTGGACAATCCTTCATGACATGTCCCATTCCCTTGCAACGATGGCACACAATGCCACTCGTACGACCCGTGGAAGTAACCGATGAAGAGCTCTTTGTTGGTGCCTGCACAGTAGTAGATTTACTCACCTCGGGTGCACGTGACGGTGGTGGCGGTGCTGCTGAACGCGCCCTACTCATGGAGGGGGCAGCAGGCCGATTAGTAGGAGACGAGGTTGATTTGGCTTGCCCCGGCATCGATTTTGGTGTAGATGCACTGCCGAAGTTGCTTCTTGGCCTTTGTTGTCTTCCCTGCAATTCTTTTTCTGCCAACATAGCAAGCTGAAACAATCTATTGATATTATTATATTCTTTGTAATCAACTATGTCCTGAATTTCACGTCGTAAACCTCCATAAAAACGAGCCATTTTGTCTTCTTCATCCTCAAATACCTCACAACGCAACATACCTATTTGTAGCTCTTGATAGTACTCCTCTACAGATCTATTTCCTTGATTCAAGCATTGCAATTTCTTACGTAAATCACGTTTATAAGATGGAGGAATGAATCTATTACGCATAGCTCGCTTTAATCTATCCCATGTATCAGGTTGTAAGCCAGAATTAACTACTTCATTCCACCACATGATAGCAAAATCTTTGAACTCACTAGTAGCTTGTCTGACTCTATGTACTTCAGGAACTAGATGGGAGTTAAATTTTTGTTCAACAGTCATTTCCCAATCTAAATAAATTTCAGCATCATATGCACCAGAAAAAGATGGTATGGTAAATTTGACTTTAGAAAAAGGATCATCGTATCCACGACCATTGCGCTGATTAAGATTATTACCTCCCAAACCATGACGATTGTGATTCAGGCGTTGTTGTTGCCGTACATCCTGTGCAGCGGCCTGAGCAGCGAAGGCGTCGCGGTTTTCTCCATCCACATCATCTCCTACGACAGACTGTTCATGATCGTGGGCTGCATCATGCTCCTCCACTCTTCGAGCCCCATTGAGAGGCGGCGGTCTCTCATAGTTCTCCATCCTTGCAAGAAGATTGGTGATACTTCGTTCTATTCTCTCCAATCTATGCTCATTGTCTCGACCGATCTTTCCAATGTTTTCATTAATGTCATTTAGAGTGTTATTTAGCTCATTTTTTGTAACACACTCCAATCCATCCTCGAGTTCACTTTATAACTGTCATGGTTAGTAAAAGATAAAAGACAACACAAGAGTATTATCCCTATCAACTACTAGGTGGTGTAAGGAGGAAACACTCACTCAAGCCGCCTTACCACGCCTTACAAATGTTCTTACCAAAGTCGCAGTGGTACAACCGGTGGTGGTTCGTGATACCGTGAGGGTGTGAGCGGCGATTGCAAGGAGAACCTAAACCGATAAGAAGTATGTGGAGCTCTAAGGTAATATTTAGTAGCAAGGAATAAGCAAAATCGAAATCAGATTAGCAAGTGAATAAATGTCCAACGTATTTGTCACGCTTGTCGCCTAAACGTGTTCCTAGAACTAGTTCAACCTAGCAAGGGATATATCAAAGCACATAGGACTCAAAAGATGCAAGCAATTCTGATTATCAACTTCTCTTTCCCTCTTTTTGCTTCTTTTTTTTATTTTTTTTTCAGTGCGGCTCTTTTTTTTTTTGCACTTGCCTTTTTCTTTTCTTTCTGTTAACTCAAAGGGAAAACAAAAAATCTCACGTTTTGGAACAAGAGAAGACGTTAAACAGATGACCAAACAACGGTAAAAACAGGACAGCAAACTTGTTGGGTCCAGAACTCGGTCTTAGAGGCCGATTTTGAGGGTAAAAAATTGAACAGGTCTAAAGACGTGTGGATTTTTCAGATGCGCGTCATCGTCCTCTTCGAAACAAATAAAATTTGCTCTAATCGGAGTTCGTATGCAAAAGTTATGTCAGTTTTACTAAACACAACACAATTGCCTGCAACTTCACTTCTTTCTTTCGGTTAGGGCTAAAATAGCAATAGGATCGCAGGTGAACAAGGGTGGCCAGTAGTGCAGGGTGATTGGTACAAGGCGGCTCGCAACCTATCTAGGGCTTGCGGAGCAGAAAATATAAGAGCGGCGGCAATGGCAAACAGTTCGGTTTTAGGGTTGTCGGTGGTGGGATGACTAATGGTGCAAAACAAGAACTAGGGCAACGGAAAAGGACCACAAGAAACTAGGATCACAACCTCCAACCAGCAACACGACGATGACGATGGACATAAATTTAACAAGCGAAACTAAAAAACGAAAATTGCAAAGGCACAAGGGGTTGTAGGACAGCGGAACCGATGAAGAACTTTTTGTAGGGCAATTTTTTTTCCTGGACTCTAGGACGATGGCAAAACAAAAGTGGGGATACAAGAATTACCTATCGGGCAACCGAAGCTCTGATACCACTTGATGCGAACGGTGGTCCGATCTTCCGACAGGTAATAGTAAATCGATTGGTGGAGAACTCGACGTTGACGATCTGGCTCCCAATCAGAACTGATTCGAACCCTGCAATCCCTACACCACGGCTCTGTTGGTTATCAACCACGCACAAACATGGTTGACCTCGCCAAGAAGGCTTATCCCTGCATGCGAATCAAGAACACAAGCAAGAACGTAAAAGATGTAATCTGAAATTGCGAATAATATTAAGCATACGAGTTGGGGTTCCACAAACCGATGAACGGCGAAAAACTGACAAAGTGTCTAGTTGTAATCTAAGCAAAACCCATCTATTCTAGCGACGGCTACTGAATATGTATGAGGGAGAGGGCAAGGGAGGCAGCCAAGGGGGTGGCCATGAAACCCTAGGTCGTACAAGGCCTTTGGGCCCAAGTGGAGGTGTCACAGCACCCGGCAGATTCTGATCGTCATATAGTTTTGATGATTCTCGACGATCTAGAAGGAGTTTGGACTTGAAACCACTTCCGTTGGAAAGCTCTCGTCGTGGGCTTCTCCTTAGAGTCTAAGAACGCCTCAATTGGACTTCGTATGACCTAGATATAGTGGTTTTATTGATGTGCTGTCTTGAGGCTCCGAAACGAAGTTGGAGTCCGACTTGAGCTCGACTTTGAGACCAAGTAGACTTGGGCTTTGAGGGATTACGTCTAGGTAAACTTGTGAAGCTTCTCCCATATTCCTAAGCAATAAAACATCACAAGAATTTAGTAGCAATCCATCCAAGAAAACATGAACAGCGAGGAATGAGTTCACCTTGTGGTTTAATTGTCGCGCGCGTGCTCTTGTAATTGGTCCTTGTATATCTTGAGGAGTTGTGTTGCGCACATCCGAAGGAGTGATGTCCTCATCAAGACATAGACTACCCATCAGTTTACCACCGGCAACTAACTAGGCTCGGACCCTAGTTACTCGTGTCATCCTGATACTCCTCCAAGACAAGGGTAGACTCCTCAACTGTTGGTTGTGGTTATTAGTAAGGGTGAGTACTTGAAAGCACTCAACAAGTTGTGCACAAAATGCAATGCTATATAACTATATGCAAGGCTTATTCCAAAGGAAAATGCTATCATGGCTATTTGCAATAAAGCAGTATTTATGAGCATGTACGATACTAGATTGTAAAGATTGTAAAACAAATAACAATAATAATAATTTCAGCATTTCTCAAGTAAACCAAGTTTCCAATCCTAAGTCAAGTTTTCAATCTTCCATATGGCAACCCGCCATCCCAACTAAGTTTCCATTCAATTAAACTAATCCTTGACTGTAATTCCCGAACTATACTCAGTACCGCGAGCACGGCTATCCGAATAGATTTACACTCTACAAAGGTTATGCATTTTCCCCACATGATACAACCATACACCACAAAGACGAGTGATTATAACAAAACCATTATAATGCACTGCCTTTACCTAGTACTACCCGCCAAGGTTTCAACACTGACTGGTCAGGTTATCACATCCAGAGCCCCCCTCTTGTACCATGAGAGTTAATCCATGAACCCGGGACTCACACCACCATTGATAGTACTAAGCTAAGACATTACAAATTAATCAGCTAGGCTGCCCCATACCAGACATGTGGTTGCATGATTAACTCAGGTCAAAGGCTTGCAAGGTTAAGTCCATAAGATGATCGAGGCTAGACTTCCACATATCTTCTGCCATCCCTGGCCCACCTTGGCACCTTGCCCCTTGCTACTTGCCCCAATCTAAGTGATTACCACCCTAGTTGATTATCAAGCACCACGTGCTATCAACAATTCAATATCGTTGCGTGACATCCCACGCCACAACAACTCAATCTCATCGTGTGACAACACCTGACACACCAATTCATTAACATATTCCATATTCCATTAGTCAAGATTAAACATTGATTATTCAAGTACATGTGATGACGTGGCATCGCTAAGCAACTAGCACGGTCTATCCCATGTTGATTTTAGTATTAACCAACTATAATGAACCAATCTAGGGTGACAAGTAAATCATGGCATACAAATGACAAGGTAAGGTATAGATTAAATTGGTAGATTAAATAAGTCTCAATTTAATTTGAAACAATTGTATACATGAAATAATATGCAATAGGGTAAAACAATACAGCAGTTTTATAAACATGGGTTCAACATGATCAAAGCACAACTTGCCTTGGTAAAGGTCCTGGTCTTGCTCTGGAACGTGCTCTTGGGTTGACGGATCCTCCTCCGATGCATCACACAACTCAACGTCTATGCGAAACGAGAGAGAAAAGCAAATAAACACCAAACAAGAGAGATCATGAACTCCAAAAATCAAATAAAATTTACAGTTATATAGATCTCAATTTTAAAAAAAATTAGAAATTTGAATCACCTCAATCGGAGCTCGTAAGAGGGAAAACGGGCTCAAGGAAGATTCAAAAATCTAAAAATCAGAAAATTAGGAAATAAAATAATAAACCAAATTATTTTTATACTGAAAAAGATATTTAGTGTGTCGTGCTAATGTCAGCACTGAGCGGAAACAATCACGTGTTGCCACGTCACCTCGGTACATAAACCCAATCCATGGTTTGGATATGGTCCATCGTGGACCCGGTCCATGGCTCTTCGGCGATTGTGCCCGCCACGCGGCTTCGTCTGGTTGGTTGCAACACCGCCCACGATGCTCTCCTCAATGGTCGACGAGTGGTGCAATCCCGACCACCGATATAGATCCAATGGCCCACACTTACCGACGGGGTTCACTGCTGACACGGCTACGTGGCTCGATCTCGAGCGCTGGTTGACAATCCAACGGTCGACGAAGCTTCAACTCGGTGATGGCGGCACGGCGGCGAGTGTAAGGTCGAGGATGCCGACTAGACGGGGGTGAATAGGCGGCTTTTAAAAATTCTTCTCACTAAATACACGCTCTATTTAACCCCTATGTCAAAACCTAAAAGATAATTAATGCGGAAGCGATAAATTAAGGTTTTGACAATTAAAGCCTAAATCAACTAGGCTCACTATGTGCACGAACTAATTAAGTATCTAACAATAAATTGTAATCCTAAAGACAAGCAAGCAATTTAATTCTAGGAATGTAAATTGCAACAACGTAAATAAGTAATTGCAAGCATACATAAGGAGACACAATACTTTTTACCATGGTGTTCGGAGACTTGCCTATCTCCTACCTCGAATCCACTAGTGGTAGCTCCTTTTTCCTCCCGGGTAGGCGAGCTCCAACCTTCCCAAACTTTGCTGGGGCTTCTCACAACCTCCCTAGACTATTTAAGCCCCCGAGGTGCCTCGATTTGCATTTCTCATCATGCGACGCACCCAAATCTCTATTCGTCACCGACCGAGCCGCTTCCGTCGGTGCTCGCGAGCTCGCCGCCGCCCGAAGCTCCTTCCTCCATGCCGATCTTCCTATGTGTTGTGTCCCTGTCGCTTCCGCGTGCATCTTCGACTTCACCACGTTGGCCGCATTCGGATCCGCCGAATCCCGTGCCTGATCCGTCACCCCTACACCGTTTGCCACGTCGTCTCCTTCACCTCCGGCGAGTCTGCACTGCCGCCAAGTCGCCGGAATCGAGTTGTCACCCAAGCCGATGTGGCAGATCCCACCATATGCGTGTTGCCTGCGTCAGTGCCACGCCAGCCAATCATGCTAGCGCGTCAGCCAAGCAGAGCTTGCTAATGTCATCAATCGGCCATGCCACGTCAGCCCGTGCACTAGGTGCACGGTGAACTGAACACTGAGCCGCAGACCCGGTCCACCCGAACCCTAGCTGATGTCAGCATGACGCAGTAAATCTGTTTTCCTTTAGAAAAATAAATCCAAAAAATCTTTTTTTCTATTTTCTCTAAATGTAATCTTTCGGAGGTCCGTTCTCTCTTGTACGAACTCCGATTGAGGCGATTCAAATTTCTAATTTTTTCTAAAATCAAGCTCTACATTCTAGAGCCATTTGTTTTCAATTTTGAGTTTGTTTGAGTCTCTATTTATTATTTATGTGTATTCATTATTTTTTTCCGGTAGACGCTAATTCCGAGAGAGCGAACAGAGAATTTGAAGATCAAGACTCAGCAAGACAAGTCGTAACCTTTGATCATGTTGAACCCATGTTTGTAAAAGTAACTTGTTTTATACAATTGCATGCTATTTGTGTATCAATGATTAATTATTGGGAATAGCTATATACTTAGTTGACATTATGCCACCTTGATTATTGTAATACCATGTATCCATTGTTAACCCTAGGTGAGACATTATTAGTTGGACATGATCATATTACTAACATTGGGTTATCGTAGCTATGCTTAGACATGTTTAGATATACGATGAGATTCATATCACGTGTTGAAAAATGTTAATCTTGACTTAGTGAGATATTGAATCGTGGCCGGTAGCCACTGTTGTAAAATTTCTTATACCTTGGCAGGGTTACCATTGGTCTTGGTTGAACAAGATTGTTTTCCCTCGAGCATGTGATCGTGTATAAAGGGGGTGCTGTTAGCACATTTGGGATGTGGATGTCTTGCTTGAGATAACTTAAGGACTTAATCTTGTGCGTTATTGAACTGGGCTTAATCATACAACCGCATGTCTGGTATGGGACAGACCTAGCTGATTAATTTGCAATATCTAAATTTGAATACTGTCAATTGGTGGTGTGGGTTCCGGGATGGGCAGGTAGATTCACATGGCTCAAGAGGGGGCCCTGAGAGGTGAAACCTTAGTGGACAATACCAAGTTTAGATAAGACATTATAAAGACTGCGGCACACCAAAGAAAGTGTGCTAATGACGTTGCACAAAGAGACGATCATATCTTGTGGAAAAAGTAGTACAAACTCTGCAGAGTGTAAAACTATTCGAATAGCCGTGTCTGCGGTCATACACATGCCCAGAAATTTCACATGAGGTATAGATTATTTCGTAAAATGTTGGAAGGTGGAATTGTTAGAATGTTAACGGGGAGTTCACTGTTGTTTTGTTGTCCAAAGTTAATACTGTGAATTTAGTGGTTTGATAATTATTTTAGATGATGTAGGGTGATGTCTCACCATTCTGTTCATGTTATCTACCATGATTTACCAGTTATTTATTATATTTTCATAAATATGCTTTAAATCTATTTACTGTATTCCAATTCAAGTTATTGCTTTCTGCAAAAGAACCATATGGCTATTCTTTAGCAAGTCTTGTATGAATATATTGCATTATTTCTCTACGGCTTGCTAAGTACTTTTTGTACTCACGGTTATACGCATTTGTTGATCAGTTGCTGAGGAAGTTCTAGGAAATACTGAATCCTATGAGGAGGAGTACTATGAAGACTACATGGATTAGGAAGGCGTTCCCCTGACGATTGCCTATGGCATGTTAAATAGCCCAAGTTATTTTATTTCCGCTGCAATAGTTTATTTGTTTCTCAAGCCATTAAGGCATAGTGGTGTAAACATTGACCATAAGATCCGTTGATTTATTTAATAATAATTTGCTTCTTTCTTAGTTAATTCGGTGTATGGAATGATATTTCATCTGTGTTGCCACTGTGTGCACTAGCGTGATCCTGAACTAATGCATTATATATAGTGGATTTCATATCCGTAAATCCGAATCCCGACATATACCATCAATGGCGGAGCCAGGATTTTGTTAAGCCTCGGGCCGAAAACTAAGCGACAAAAACTAACGCCAAATACTACCCACACGGAGATATAACAAAAAACTACACAAATACAACAGAAAACTACACTCATAATTGACCCTCATAGATCCCATTTCTTATGCTGATTCCTTCATGTATGGCATATGCATATGGAATTGAGCTATCTTGATACCAAAATCAAAACCTCTAGAAAGAAATCAAGAATGATTCAAAGTTTCAAACAATACCGGAGCAGCAGAGGGCGTGGCGCAAGCGTGGACCGCACGGGCGGGCAATGATGAGCCGCAGAGGCGTGGCGTGGGCCCAAGGGCGAGTGTCGGTCGGGGTGGCAGTGCGGCGGCCGAGGAGCGCGGCGACGCAAAGATCCAGATCTGCGAAGTTCGAGTACCGAGCAGCGCAGCGCAGCGCGAGCGAATCGCGGCGCGGCGAGTCGGGCTATCGAAGGCTTGGCCGAGTCGGGCGGCGGCGGTGTCGCCGCCCGGAGGAGGCCAGAGCGGCGACGGTGTTGCCTCGGCCGAGCGGAGGCCGGAGCTACGACGGCATGGCCTCGGACGAAGCGGAGGTCGGAGCGGCGGTGGCGTGGCCTCGGCGCGGCGACGGCCAGAGCGGTGGTAGCGCTTTGGCTCGGGGCTCAAGGAGGCCGGCGCGGGTGGGCGTGGCCGAGGCTCAGCCGGGAGGCCGGGATCGGCGGTGGCGTGGCCGAGGCTCGGTCGGGAGGCCAAGAGCGCGTGGCATGGTACTGGCTGTGGCTAGGGTTTGCACTTCGCAGCTTTTTCTCACAGCTCAGCCTTCTTGATTGGGCAGAACGCTGGGCAAGCTTGGGCTGGGCAGGCCAAGACTATGCCTCGGGCCCAAATAGATATATACAGTATTTTTGCATTATTATTTGAGCTGGGCCTCGGACCCAGGCCCAGTGGCCCGAGGCCCAGCTCCGCCCCTGTATACCATGCCTACTAAAATTGGTCTTCAGACCTTGTCCAGTGTTGATCCTTTAACCTTGTCCGGAGTGAATCCCCGATGTGCCACGTCCCCACTAAGGTCGGTCCCCAGACGTCAGGGGGTGAACCCTCCATTTCCATGCCTTGTTGAAGTTGTTGTGGCACACTTGAGCGTGTATTCCATGGTGGAAGTTATCGTCGGTTCTACGTAGCGTGGGGAATTTCCCCAACATATGGAAACTATTCCGTTTCGATTATCGATTGGGACCAGAGAGGGAGAGATGCTCGGCTGACATTTCTGCTGGTGGTTGTGCGGTTGTGCCTGACGGATCGGCGAACCAAAGCCAACAACCACTCGTCAGCATGAGAACAGCGACCGTGCTTCTCCAAACTCCAAAGGACAGCAACAATATATACTCCTATATATAAATGATGATGTGCCCTACTAAATTGTCCATGTTTGTTCAAAAATAGTATGCCAATTAAATTGGAGGAAAATGAATTATGTCTACCTCAAATCTGGCTGACCAATATTATACATAGTAGCTTAATTTGTTTAACCAGGTGAGAAACTCCTTATCAAATATTCATGGTTACAAATATACAGTTTCGTAAGTTTATAAAAATACAGTTTTTATCTGAATTACTCCATCCAATTAGAGTTGTTTATGTGGTTGAGGGATTTCTTTTATATATTTTGAGATTTTTTTGGGCGACGAAATTAATCTTCTGAGTTCAAATGTGTTTTAGGTGACATCTAGTGGTTGTGGATTAATTTTGTTTGGGTTCACTAAATCGATAAAACACAACTTTTTTTCTCTTCAATATATAGAAATGTAAATAGCTTGATGACCGGCCGCCTTGTAGGACATGCAAAAGGCAACCAGAGATCCAGTGATCGATGTTGATCACCCCAACCAGCTAGCTAGGGAGCAAAATAAGCTTTGCCAGTGAAGGACCACTGGTACGAGCCATGAGGATGGATGCATGGTACGGGCTGGGAATCCGGCCGTTTGCATGCGTTGATTTTTTTTTTATAAATAATATATATTTAAAATAATTTTACAAAAATAATACTTCGAAATAGCTCTACTATCAAATGAATTGACGACAAAGGCATGTCGCCAATTAAATTGTTGAAAGATGAGTTTTTTTTAAAAAAAAGTTCAGGATATTTTTAAAAAATTATTTTAAAATGCATTATTTTTTTAAAAAAATTCTGCATGCGTTGGTGTCCACACGTCCATCAAGCTGGGAATCATTCCGTTTGCAAGGCGCAAAACTAAGGGTGCGTTTGGTACGTATAACCTTATATTCCTCTCAATCTGATTACCGGTAAACACATTACTGGTAATTTAAGATTCCAACGTTTGGTTGCTTTGAATTAAACTATAAAATAGTCTTAATAATAGTTCAAACATTTCATAACTCGAATCAACAAGTGCACAAATTTAAATTTATGTATTTGAAATTTTAAACCTTGAAAGTTCATATTTATAAACTCTAAATTAAAAAATAAAATTTAAAATTGCAACCTTCAAATTTTCAATTTTTATGGTTCAGAATCTCATTTTGGGATCTTTGAAATTTGAACAATTAAAAATTGAGTATTGGACTTTAAATTCTCAGAATTCGAAAGTCCAAAATTCAAAATTTGAAACTTCCAAAATTCAAATTTATAAAATTTAAATTCCTAGAATTGGAATATCTAAAATCTAGAATTGAACATTCCAAAATTTAAGATTCAAAATATCATAAAATGGAAGTTCAAAATTTTAAAATATATAAATTTACTGAATTTAAGATTTTGAAATTCAGGATTCAAATTTTGATATTTGGATTTTGAAATTCATATTTTGGAAAATTATTAATTCCATAACTATGATATTCAAATATTAAAATAAGACATAATTTGGATTATGAATTTTGAAAGTTTAAATTTTGACTGCAACAAATTAAAGCAAATGATAAGAAAACGCAACAACAAAGATTCCTTTCTCATGGTAATCTAGGATAGACACCATTTTCTACTGGAAACACATTCCTGGAATTGATGGTAATATGATTTCCGAGGTAATATTGGATTCCTTATTAGTTTATCAAACAAGATAATCTTGTAAGATTATTAAATGATTCCTGATAATCCTAACCGTTCGTATTTCTCAGACCAAACGCACCATGAGGGAAAGGCAAAAAAAAGAAAAGAAAAAGCAAAGGAACTGCCCAAATAAATCGTGAGGCTGAGGCCACTGGTGCGGCCGCGCGTGACTGCGTGAGCCAGCGTGCAACTGAACTGAGCACTCGCACTCGCTTCGCCGTTTCGCCGGTTAAAGTTAGCGGCGACGCAGCGCGGAAAAGTAGTGCGCTGCAGCGTGTGACTCCGCGCGATCCCGTGCCGGTGCGTGCGCGGCCCCGGCCGGCGCTAGCCGCAGGTCGGCGGAAAAAAAAAGGCGTGGCCACGCGGTGCGCGCTGCGTGCTGGTACGCTGACCAACCCGGCGCGCCGTTGCTCGGCCACGTCGTAGCTCGTCCTAGTCCACATTTGCAGCCTTGCAGGGTGCATGGTGGTTTAGAGACTTGGAGTGTTGACGTTGCGTTGGACTCAGTCCCGCCTGTTTACCTTCTCTTTTGAGTATATTTTTTAAAATTATAGGTTTTCTATACAAACTATTGTACCTGTTACGAGAAATGAAAAATGATTGAACATGATGTGGCTACGTGGACCCATGCTATTAAATATGTTACGGGAAACAGTCCATTTTAAACTTACATTTTTATAGCAAAAGTTCTCCTAACTAAAACATGTACTCCCTCCGTTGATAAATATAAGACTTATAGTTTGAATGGTCTTGTTGAAAAATATAAAACGTGCATGTAGATTTAATGAGTCTTTTCACATATACCCTTATTTATTCTCTCTCAACCATATGCATTTATTCATTACTACCTACACAAAGTAATATCTCTCATCTTTCAAGACAATTAAAAGGGATATATAAGTCATTTCCTCTCATGTTTTCCTCAATTTCGCCACAACCTTAATCCTTGTGCCAAGTCAAAATACGCCTTATATTTATCAACGGAGGGAGTATTTTTCTAATAGCTTGTATAAAAAAATACGTAGTTTTTTTACTGTTGTAGGGTAGTGCTGTGTACTTGTGCCCGTGTGTCGCCGCTTTCAGTTTATAGTTTTCCGCAGAATGTCCGCATTTGTGGAATTTACCTTTGGCGGGCGCCGGGCAGCCGTGACCTTGAAAACGATATTTTCCAACCAATGCGCGCGCGATTCGAGCACAGGGATTGACGATGACTTGCACGGCGGTGTAGATAGCTAGTACGCGCCCTAGAAATTACTAACTTTGGTTGATTTTTCTTCGTTTCTAGAATTTGAAGTTAAATAGGAAGACGAAGCCCAGTATTTTCTCTAGGTGAGAATCTTCCAACAGGACGGTGTACCACGGTGGGAAATATCGATCGACCGTGTAACTGTAGATGTCCTTTCTTCTGACAATGGATAATCTAAAATCGCTAAGCTGGCTATCGTATGCATGATCTGGCTCCACATTATCATGAAAAAATTTCAATGCATACCTTAATATGATCGAACTACTACAAGTATATCAGAATCAGCACTCTGCAGCGACTGGAACAGTGCATGGGCAAATCGTCTAGCTAGGCTAAATTCATGCATAATCATGTTCGTGTCCAGGCTTGCAGTGGCGAAAGCACGGGGTGGGCGAGGGGTCTAACGCACCAGTTCTTCGTGCCTCAGAAAACCTCTCGGACCATCGTTATTACCGCGCAAGCAGCAGTAGCAGGCTTGCACTCAAGGTTACAAAAACCGCCGAAATTCGGCGAAATCTCGCCGAAATCTCGGATTTCGACCCAAAGTTTGATAGACCGGCGGATGTAAAAATCCGAAAAAATTTGAAATTGCTACAGTATATTTCGGATTTTTATTTTTTCGCGAATTTCGCAAAACCGCCGAGATTTCGAATTTTAAACCGGATTTTGAAGTTTTTGGCGGATCGACCGAATTATATCAATAAGTTCTCGAAGTGATCTTCAATGATAATGTTTCAAAAAGTTTATTTTTAGACTTTTTGGCACTTCTCGTAAACACGTTCAATTTTAAAATTGAGAATGCATTTTCATGCTATGAAAAATTTATGGGAGTATCATAAGATATGTAGGATAATACATAAAATTTATGAAAATATTTTAACATCATTTGTTATGTTTTAAAATAAAATCGAAATAGGACAAAAGTCAGTTCACGCCGACCACTTGAAGTAGTCCTGTGAACGATCTTTTGCGCGGACTACTTCAAGTGGTCCGAACGAAAAAGTTGTTAATCGATGGAAAATCCGGAAAAAATTGAAATTGCTACAGAAATTTCGAATTTTTATTTTTTATGAGATTTCATAAAAGCTGCAGAGATTTCGAATTTTAAACAGAATTTGAATTTTTTGGCCGGATCTGACCGAATTATATCAATAAGTTCTCGAAGTGATCTTCAATGATAATGTTTGAAAAGTTTATTTTTTAGACTTTTGGCATTTCTGGTAAAACACTCTGAATTTTAAAAATTGAGAATGCATTTTCATGCTATGAAAAATTTATGGGAGTATCATAAGATATGTAGGATAATACATAAAATTTATGAAAATATTTTAACATCATTTGTTATGTTTTAAAAATAAAATCGAAATAGGATAAAGTCATTCACGCCGACCACTTGAAGTAGTCCGCGTGAACGACCTTTGCGCCGGACTACTTCCAAGTGGTCCGGCGTGAACGAGGTTTTGCCGGATGGAAAAATCCGAAAAATTGAAATTGCTAAAACTTAGGTAAAAACTTAGGTAAAAATGAACATTTAAAACTTTGTTCTAAATGCAACTTAGGTAAAAACTTAGGTAAAAATCTTAGGTAAAAACAGAACATTTAAAACTTTGTTCCAAATGTAAGCATTGAACTTTGTTTGTTATATTATATTTCTAAAAACAAAAGAAAAAAACATAAATGGTAGTGTCCCTTGTAAGAATTTTATAAATTCACTGGAGTGTGATCATGAATCAAAATTTTTATGGGATATTAAGAACTTCCTTATCACCATTCTGTAAATTTTAAAAAAATTAAACTTTTTTTACTGCTAAATCAAATCTATGTATTGATCATCGACTTTTATCGACGTAGCAATCGTCTGAATTTTCAAACATTATTTGAGAATGCTCATCATCTAAAAATTTTAAGAAAACATTAATGTTATATCAGGACCATTCACAAAAATTTCAAAAGTTTTTAACATGGTTTACATAATTTTTCATGTTTTTCAATTTTACCGTAAGCATTTTAACAGGCAGAGACCAGTAGTACTGTTAGAATTTTTAAAAATTCATACAGTTTGATCATCATCTGAAAATTTTATGAGAGCATTATAGATACATCATAACCATGAAAAAAAATTCAAATGTTTTTACCATGGTTTGAACCATTTTGCATTCGGTTCAAAATTACCGGTCATTTTATCCGACAGTTCTAATTTTTGAATTTTAAAATTACACACACTTCATAATAATCTGAAATTTTATGGAAACATAATAAATGTGTAATGACTCTTCAAAAAAATTTGAGCAGTTTATAACTTGATTTGTACCATTTTTCGTTCGGATCAAATTTGTCGGTCGGTGTTTAATCAGGACAGTACCACTCTCTGAATTTTTAAAAATTCTCAGATGTGATAATCAGATGAAATTTTATGAGAACATCATCAATGTGTCAGAACCTCCAAAAAATTTCAAAATTTTTCGTTAACGTTTGGACCACTTTTCTGCCAGTGCAAAAACCCGAAATTTCGCAATTTCGCCCGAAATTTCGCCCATTTCGCCGAATTTCGCTATTTCTCGGTTTCAAACAAGCCGGATTCAAATTTTAAATTTGAAATTCTGGACGAGATTTCTCCGAAATTACCGAATTCGCAAATCTCGTATCCGCCCACGACGGTATTTTATCCGAAAACGAAAGCAGAAGCAGGCTTGCACTACAGTATTTTTGGCCTGTAGTGGAGTGTACTGTCGCTGGCTTGCTGCCCGTCTACAGATAGTGAAATAGCCCATTTTGGGTCAGGTCTGCGATTGCCCGGCACGAGAGAAAAAACGTGCTCACAGCTGAGTAAAGTAGGCTACTATTCTCCTGGGTTGGTGGTGGATATCTACAGGGCTCAGAGTTCGAGTTATCGTGTCGTGTTTCAGACGCTCCAGTTGATGAATGAATGTAAAAGTAACTCCTACTTTGGATAAATGGTAATTGCAGTTCGAGCATGATAAGAGGTACTTACAGGTGGTGTACCGGCAGTGGCAGAGGCCTACCTAGAAGGCCGGTGCAGGTCTAGAAGAACACAAGAACGCGTTGCCGGTTCTTGCCGACGTATAAAAGGACTCATGTCGTCCTCGCCAGTATTGCATTTGATGTCGATGATTTCGTTTCCCTCCTTTTTTCCCCAACAGCAACAATCAGACACTAAATTATTAAGTATCATCTCGAGTTCTCGACACCTTGACAAAATGCGATACCGTGTACGTAGTTTGCTTAATCTGTGTTGTCTTCTTCACCTTATCTTATTTGAAAAGTAAGGCATGCAGCTACCGATTTACTACTGCCCATCTTTCCGACCCAAATTCCAACAAGTAACAACGACAACGGCATGTCAGTATCCTCACCTGAACTGAGAGTTGAAACTCTCCGCACGTCGAAATTCTGACAAAATTTGCGCAGTACACACAACACACGAGATATTCGTGAAGATACCTATATCATGGCTGCTCCTCCCGTGATGCCAACCGTCAAGAAACGTGATTCGGGGGCTACATACGTGTTCCAGTACCAGTACCTGCATTAGAAATGGGAATGGGATCTGGAAAACACGCGGATCTTGCAAAATCTCTGTGGTAGGGTACTACTACGGTTTTTTAATAATATATTTTTTAAAACACTTTTACAAAAATACCTCAAAAAATTTACAAAAATATTTTTTTATTGCTAAATGAATTGACGACAGGACTAGCCTATCGATCAAATGAATCCTCGACAAAATAATCTGTCGATAAATTCAATCAGCGACAAATCAAACATCCATCTTCAATAAAATTGACAACAGAAACTCTGTCGCCAATACAACGATAGAGGTGTATTTTTTTTCCCGAGATATTATTTTTCTAAAATTATTTTAAAAATTAGTACTACTACTTACCACGCTATATTCCTTGTCCCTACTCGTATATACATTTATCTTTCCTAGTTTTGCTGTCCAATTATTGGACGAGGACTGGAGTTAGCAAGCTTGCTTAATTGGAAATAGTCACATCACTACCAACTTGAGTCATCTATACTGTAGTTGAGAGCCGGCGAGACCTCTTTAGCTTTTAAAGCTTTAACCGATACCAAGACAGCAGGAGCACTTCCATGGATTCCTGATGGTGTACCGACAGATCAAGGGCCCTACTAACCATTGGAATTTGGATATGAAAACTGCTCCTCGTTGGTAAGTCGACCGGCCAAGACCAGCAGTGCAATCCACAAGATGGTAGCCAAATGCCACTCCTACGTACACTACACATCTATGTGCATCCAATCTACCTTTATTCCACAATTCCACTACTAGGTCGTCCAAAGTGGCATGTTGTATTGCAGTGTGTTGTGTGCATGTTGTTGGACGATATCATTGCTTTTAATCCTTCCTCACATTTTTTTCCTTTTCCTTGATTGTGAACTATTAGTTTATTATAAGCTGCTCGTAGGAAGCTTTAATAGGCCAAGCTAGGACACCCTCTTGATTCAGTGCTCATTATTTGGACATTGTCGGGAATTTTACTCTTGAAGAAAGCGTGCAGAGACCATTTGTGACTTGAGAGGTGTTCAGTGGAGATTTGGACTGTACTTTTGGAGCATAGCAATTAATATGGATCGTCTATTACTTTCAATTCAACGGATTATATTAGTTAGATTATAGCTATACTTCACCACCAACTATGAGGAAGTAGAATTCCATCAAGGATATATCAGTAATTGTAGACCCAAACAACCCATATAATTCCAGCTTGGATTGAAATCGGCAACTGAATTTCTATCCCTAATTTTCCCGTTCCTGTCTGTATTCCGCATGGAATCCATGGTTGAGACTAGAAGTGATTGGACCATGTTCTCCGATCCTGATCTTCTCGCCTCATCAAAGCATTAGACGGTGTGCTCTATGACTTTCCAATGGCAAGGGCCTAAGAAGCATGCACACGCGAGAGTGAGAGTGAGAGAGAATCAACGGACAGGTCTTAGCATGTCCTGTCTCGTGTCCTGACGGCCAGCACGCTCACCGTTTCTCGCGCACACCATCGTCGTCTTTCATTATTATTGCTTATAGTTTGGGATATTTTTCCTTCTTGATCTAATCTGATGCACAACACCTTCCATGAATCCATCGGACCAAGACCTTTTAGCATGTTATCACATCCAAATTGTTCATGCATGTTCGTCATTTTGTAAACCTTCTTCTGCATTCGTCCAATACGGGAAGAGAGATTAGGGTAGGAATCATGAGGGGTCCCTAATTTCTCAAGTTTGATTGGTAATTTTCCCTAAAAATTCCATAATTAATACCTCTAGTAAAAAAATAGAGTCAACACAATACTGCTTATAGTTTGGGACAATTTATCTTCTCTTGATCAAATCTGATGCACAACACCTTCTATGAATCTATTGGACCAAGATCTTTCAGCCTGGTATCACAAATTCATCGTTTTGTAAATCTTCTTCAACATTCATCCATTATGGGAAGAGAGAGATTAGGGTAGGAATTACCGGGGATTCCCTAATTTCTCTGGTTTGATCGGTAAGTTTCCTTCAAAGTCCATAATTAATATCTCCAAAAAAGTAGAGTCAACTGAGTAAAAAAATCTCTACTTCTGGTGTCTGTCTTGCACCGACTATAGGGGACGCTGCTCGTTCACGAAAGATGATTTATTAGTGGGCAGGGTAGAACATTGTAGACCTCACTCAAACCAGAAACCTACGGCCAAGAGAGTAATTTCTGCACAACTCGAGAGTTTTTCTCTGGAAACCAACATCTAGTTGAGTTTTGGTTGGCATTCACACACCAATTCAGGACAAGAATTTAAGTTGTATGGAAAATGTAGACATTTCTAATGCAAGACTATCACCGTGCCTACGACAGAGTGAAATATTACTGGCTAAGGTAAAGAGAAGACCTGATTTTGTTCATGCATAGCATACATACCTTCCGATCATCAGAAATGTGCCAGATATTTATTATCCTATCTCTGGAACAAAATTGAGCTTCACAAGTCTACGGCTTCGCCGAACAGCTTACTCGGACCTAGTTGGGAAAGCTTCAGTTTAAAGTCCTCATAAGCTTATGCTCTAAACAGAATGTGGTTTATTGCGTTTCTGATAAAGCTTAAGTTCCTTTTGCACATGTCCTTGTTTAGGCTTTGGGATTCATATCCCTGACTTTACAGAGTAACGTCACATTTAGGGCTTTGGCTTTCTTTGGAAAGACGACGGAGAGAGGCTTTGGCTTCTTACCCAAGTGGCTACACACATGACCAAAGAGATTCAAGTTCCTTCTACCAGCAGCATCTTTGAGAAGCTCCTCTAAATAGGGCAGCTGCTTATATTTCAACAAGGAAACTTGCCAATTGCTCGTCCGCCCATCTCTCTTTGACTCTTTCCTTGGAAGGGAACTCTTCAGTAATTGCTATTGAGGAAAAGAAGTGAGCACCAACTGTTGAATCCAAGGGATCCTCTGATCTTCGGTACTTCTGTTACGTCCCTTTCTCTGACTAGCGTACAGGATAACGTCACCTGCCTTTGCGTAATTCGGCATTGTGCACAGTGCACACTATGAACCGTTCTAAACAGTGACCACCTACCGAGATATCGTAATCTTCCTTCAGCCAAGTACGTATGCTAGCTCTTCAGTTCTGTACAGATGAGAGGATATGATCGATAATGAACAGTAGCACTACTACACTTTTGCGTACTGCAGATGAGATGACATGATAGGCACTGTTAGTGCTTCCTGTCCCCATTACTGAAAAGCTTGAACGCAACAGAAGCGAGCAGCAACCACCACCTAAATAAAAAAAAATCCTGACTACAAATGGCTGATAGCCCTTGCCCCTTGCCGTGTCTCCCGGGTGTGTGTGACGTGTCTCTCTCTCTTTCAGTGCGACCGCTTTTGCTACAACGAGAACAACTCCTTTGTTTGGCTCGTTTCTTCTTCCTCCTCCGACGAAGAGAATATTTATGGCTCCTTCGTTTTCCCTACGTGAGAGTCGGTCATTCTCAATCGAAATCTATTTGATAAAATCTCAACCTAGATTTTAACTTATTCACTTGGATTTCAACTTAAAAATAGACTTTTCAAATAAGGCTTAAGGTTTACTCTATTTAGAAAACCTAAAATTCTGATCTATCCACGGTTCTGTATCTCATATTTACTAAATAAGACCTCAAGGGAAGGGATTTACTGAATAAGACCTCGAGGGAAGGAATTTCTCTGGAGATGCTCCCCACATTGCATCTCGGGAATGCTCTTATAAAAACGACAGATGACATCACAAATCTCAATGCACTCCTCTCAAACTCTTTCCCGTTTCTCTCTCTCTGTTTTTGTTTATCAGCTCTTCCTCGTTTCTACCCCCAACAGAGCGCGATTATTTTCACTAGCTGGGAGTAGGACACGATTGCCCCATTTTTGGCCTCCGAGATTCATCGAAACTAGCTAGAACACGTGTTGCTGCGAGAGACTCATAAAAGAGATTTGGAACATATAAAAAAAAGGAAAAAAAGAAAAGAAAAGGTACTGTAGTAAGAGGAGACAATCTCTACTACTTCTAATTACGACTTGGTGGTAGCGGTCCGTTCTTCATACCCTCTTTTTCCTTCTATTTGCTCAGCCCACCCCCACTCCTTTTTCCTTCTGTTCGCTCAGCCTTTCCTTCCCGCTCAGTACGCCCCCCACCCGATCCGAATTTCCTCTGTTTTATGGAAATATTACTGATCACATCTCCTTAAAATGAAAGGATTTTATTCATATCTCTTATAAATGAAAAAGTTTCCTCATCATATCCCACTTGAATGGAATAACATACTCACCATATCCCATAACATGAAAATCCTATTTCATTGTATCTCATTCGGATGGAAATGCAGAGATTAAAGGGCAAGAATTGCATAATCAAATCACGTGCCAATCCCGGAGATCACAAGGCACCGTATCATAGAGGCTGAGCACTCACACGTCTGACTGCCCTCTCCTCCACCTATAAAAGACCACCTTCATCTCCATCGGAGAGGACATACGAAGAGACGCAAAAAGAGATAGAGGAGAGGAAGGCTCATACATACATAGGAGAAAGAGAGAAAGAAACAATACAAAAGATTCAAGGGATGCGCAAGAAACGATATGGAAGGAGGCCATGGCTATGACTCCTTCCCTTTTTTTTAAGACAGTTAAAGCTATGATTAAATTATGAGGATAGAAAACAAAAGTTAAAGTTACAAGGTGTAAAGACAGCACTCGAGACAAAAGGGGAAGAGAAAAAAAAGAAAAAAGACTAAATTCTTTAAAGTTGCCGTTATACTATTATGTTGAGACTTTTTAAAATTATACTAGCATGAATGATTAACTGATAATTTGAAGCACTCTTAAGTAGTTAACGAATTCGCTTCATACATGTCTCTCATCAACCAACTTGGCTGTTGTTTTGAAAACTTTTCTTAATAAGGTTGTGTTTGAGAATTTTCGTAGCAACGCACGAGCACTTAACTAGTAAAACATATATAAATGGGGAAAAAGAAAACAAAAATAAATACCGTAGCACATGGACACGGTAGTTTCTAATGTGCATATGCGCCGCATGGAGGGTGTCGGCTATTCTCTCCAACAATATAGATATCTATAGATTAATGGGGTCATACAATTAACTTGTGTCTCAGTGCTAAAAGTTCAAGCTCCATTAATTTGATTTTGGTGTTAATGACAAATCTAATAATGAGACTAACTATTTTGATAATCATAATATTGATTAGTCTCAATTGTTAGTTAATAAAAAATCTTTTTATGATACTAACTCTTTTGTTGAGTTTAACTCTTATTAGTCTCTTTTGGATGAAAAAGATGAAAATATCAAAGGTATGTATTCGAGTTCATATTATCAAATCTTGTTTCATTCCTTGGATATAATATTTATGATCATATTGATAAATCCAAATATGAGACTAACTCTTTTATTGAGTATACTTTTGTTCAGTCTCATCTCATTGAAAAATGGAAATCCCAAAGGTATGCATCCAATACAACTCTATTATTTCTAGATGCATTCCTTGGGTTCAAGATAAAAGATGAACTCCATCGTATTTTCAAGCTTAAGATGTGCATAATATTTTCAATTCCATATATACATGAATGAACATATTTAGAGGGAGTTCGTGCTTTATCTTGAAGTTTCAATAGTATCGATCCTTTTTCATCTTGCCGTACATTTCAAGGATCTTTACTTTGAAATAAATCATTGAGTATATAAAACTTGTGTAGTTGTAGTATACTCATGGTATCTTACGATAAACTCCAATGCATTCTCAAATAGAAATTGTGCATATTGATTCAAAGCACATTATTTATATGCACAAGTTTTTGTGGAGTCTATCCTATTGTTGATGGTATTAAGAGTATTGATCCATTTCTACCACCCCAACATAATTTGGATCATTATTTGGTAACCATCAAAATGTGTATATAAAACTTGTGTAGTTAATATATACTTATGTCAATTTAAATAGAATTTAAATTGAGTTCGGTTGTTCTTTTAATCATCAAAGAACGCTTCATCATGTGTTGATGGTGTTCTTTTGATTGATTAAGAACAAACGAAAAGTTCTTGAGTATAATAAAGCATTAGTTGCATCAAAATATTATAGACATAGTTAATCATTAAAATTGATTTGGGTTGTGCTCAATCGATCTTGGAGGGCTTCCATTATGTGTGATGGAGTGCAAGTGATGATTGAGATAACCGTATTTGTTAGACTAACAATCTTTCGTGAGTTGTGAAGTAGATTGAGTTCAAAAAAATGAAGAATCGAGAAGAAGTCATCATGTGTTGATGAGCTTCAAGAGGTTATCCCGAAAGGAAGAAGAAGAGAGGAAGTTCATCATGTGTTGATGAACACGAAGAGAGAACTCGGCTTGGAGAGAAGATGACACTACTACAGAACAGCACATCACTACCGGTTCCAAAACGCCATCACTGCCGGGGATTATCACTGCCGGCTCAGGAACCGGCAGTGGTAAGGATTATCACTGCCGGTTTTACCTACAACCGGCAGTGATATTGAACTATGACTACCGAGTTAAACCAAAATGCAGAAGTGATTATAATTATCATTGCCGGTTATACATAAAACCGGCAGTGATATTGAACTATCACTGCCGGGTTATACCACAATCCTGCCGATTTTCTCCAAGAACCGGCAGTGACAAGCCGTGAACCAAATATTTTTATTGCATATTTTTTGTGCAATATATATATATTTATACAATTGTTTATACAGTGTCCATATATAGTATATAAAGCATCGTTCAAATCATAATTCAAATATATCCATGTATATACAAAGCATCGTTAAAATCATAATTCAAATATATTAAATTAAGCATCACAATATTTTGTTTTTACAATGATTTGTTTACAAATGTAGTTCGACTACATCTCATCTCATTCACTTTGATTTTGCACCGGCTACAGTAGAAGGAATCGAAGTAAGCATATCACGGGTGTAGATCGAAGGAATGAGGGCGATGAGGCTACGCGTGGAACTCGCCGTTTGGATTGATGACATCGTCATGAATGAATTCGGCGATCTGTTCTTGAATTGCTATAATTTCTGTCAGTAATAACTTGTTGTTCTCAGTTTGGAGCGCTGTTATTGAAGAAAAGAGAAAGTTAATTAATGAAGATATATGTTAAATAAAAAAAGGTAGGCATCAATGTGTAATTATGTACCATGACTTTGTTATAGCCCACAGTCTCCGTGACAATTGAATGTAAATTTGTACATACATAGTATGCACATAAATTGTTTTCCGGGTCCTGCCTCATACATGGAAAGTCGGTTACTATTTCAAAATGTTTCCTGTAGGGACGATGGCGAACACTTTTCTTGCAGTATCGTGCGAATGCCCTGTGAATGATTTTGAATATTAAGTAAACTTAAATGAAGTAGAATGGAATATTGCTAGAGCAATAACGCAACGATCGAGTTTACCTCTTCAGCATATCCCAAAAGTCTTGATATAGATTAGTTGGTTTTCTCCTAGAGTCCAAGACAAAAATCCTGCTAGCATCTAACTGGATGACGAGGACCCAGTGAAACATGAACATATATGTCAACGTAGTCAATTACTCCAACATCGTACGTGTTACGCAAAAACAGTAAAACGATATTAGAAGTAGGGAAATACATATTTAAAGTTATAGGGTAAAAGTATGGAGGCTTTGTATTACAGCTTCAAAAAAGTATTAAATAAATAGTCTTCATTGTACTGTGGATTGTCCTTCACAAGCTTCTCGTTGAGAAGCCCCGGATCTAGGAATCCTAGATTGTCATTGCCATTTCTTCTACATGTCTATATCTCCATTCTACATAAAAAAAGAAGCCAGACATGCAATTAAATAGTACAAGAATGCACAATAATATACGTAGAGACTTACAAAGTCCACAATCGAAGTATATTCACGTCCAAGGCATCTTGCTGTTACAACATGTACACCTCCTCGAAATTCACCCTGAAGATATTATCCCCATTGCAAAAATCTTGCTCCGTGTATCGAACTGCGAACAACTCCATACCTTTGTTGGACTGCTGCATGTACCACTGATGGATGCACCGCAGTTGTGTTGTCAGGTGGTCGAAATGAGCTGATTCAACCAACGGTTTCCCCATAAAGAACTTCCACCTTATACCTTGCTCCTGAGCATCTCGTTGAGCAGCATCTGCCTGAGCATCCAACCTCAACGCATCGGCACTAGCCGCCTTCAAGTATTGCTTTCTGGATATGCGCTCGTAGTCCGACATTTTGCAAGGGTCAGAAGCCTGCCCCGTCTTTTGCACTTTTGCCATACTCGAGAAAAACTTTTGCATGTTAGCATCAACTTTAGTCTTCTCAGGTGGTGACACCTTTTTAAAGTGAGATGTTATGCTGGCGCTTACATGCTTTTTCCGTTCTTCTTCAGTCATGTCAGCTGATAATTTCTTCTGGGATTGTCCTTGCTTCACAGATGATTGAGATTTTTTCGAGGATGGTGCTGACTTTCGAGATGGTGCTGGTGTTCAATTCTTCTCAGATTTGGGCGGTGAAGTCGTACTTTTTCTGGTTGGTGCCGGCGGAGGAGTTGGACTTTGTCTCTGTGTGGCGACCAGGGCGGGAGGTCTCTGTGTGCAGAGTGCGGCTGATCATCATCTTTGTCGTCCTCATCATCGGAGCCAAACTTAATCAA
Organism: Otatea glauca; assembly: GCA_036346275.1. Lineage (NCBI taxonomy): Eukaryota > Viridiplantae > Streptophyta > Magnoliopsida > Poales > Poaceae > Otatea > Otatea glauca. The sequence goes on from CM070725.1 coordinate 37,242,341, forward strand.
GCTCTTGCGCCACGCGAGGAAGCTATGCACGTTTTCTCCTAGTTTTTTTGTTTCCGTCCTCGCCAGGGATCTCTACCTCTATTTTACGGTATTGGCGAACTACACTATCCACTTCGACCCTGGCGAATCCCTGCGGTATCGGGCGACAGTGCAAAACCTGCGATTCCTGGCATGGCCAAGCCCTGCCCTCAGCCACCTTAATGGTAATGCCATGTGCGGACAAATGTAGCTTGCACGGTGTCGGTTCTTTGATGTCATCCACAGGAAAATAGAGTCCGTGCTCTTCGGGGATCCCTGTGGATGCGCAGCTGCTCTTACGAGCACTAGGACTGATGAGCTCAGGGCTTTCACCGGGTGGCGGTCGTGAGCTGAGAGCTTTCTGTACTGCTTGCTCCACAACCTTATCTACTTCCGCTCTCTGTTCCTCTAACGCTCTCGCCACAGCCTCTTTTATTTGACGGTCCAGTTGATCTTCTCTTAATCTCTTTGGGCTCTTGTACAACCATGCGTCTGCTGGGAAGGCTTCTTTACACGGCACCAAACCAACTCCTCGGGTGCGACCTGGATGCTCCTTGTTACCCAGGGCTACAGTTAGCTCGTCATTCTCCCTTCGTGGCCTGAAAGATCCTTGGGAAGACTGCATGTGAGCATCCGTGATTCTGTGCGACACTCCTCCTCTCTATCGCTTCTGAAGCTTAAGCTGCCATCATCGGAGATAGAAGCACCCCTCCCAAGCAACCAGTGCTTCGATCGTTCGCTCAAGGCGGCCGTCGTAAGAATGACACCCTTGCGGGTTAGCTCTTCTTCGGTCCGATCCCATGCTGGTATTTTCTTCACGTACCCTCCTGTTTCTAGTGTGTGAGGGTGAATATTCTTATCCGCGTTTGCCTTGTTCCTTTGACTTACTATCTGCGCTTCTTCAGACCTTTTGTACGCCACAAAGTCCTCCCAAAACTCTCTTAACTTTGGGTACATGGTCAAAATTTGGCGTTTCATTCTTCTTCACATAGTTCTTATTTAGTGTCGTCTTCTAATTCTTCCACGCTGTGCACATGATGGATAGTGCACGTTTCTTTGCAACCAGCTCGATCCTTTGGGGGAACTGGAACACTTGTTTTAGCTTGTCCCACAATGAGTTCTTCAGATCATTGGGAACCACCCATGGGTCACCTTGGCGGCCAATCCACGATCTGTAACTGATGGGCACGTCATCCCTAGCAAGAACACCGCATGCTGTCCTGTACGGCCCCAACGATGACTCGGGTAGAGCAGGTTCCCCGACTACCGAGAGCTCCACTATGTTAAAAAGTCCCTTAGGCATCTTGTTCGGACCACGACTTGCGCGCTGCCTTCGTTGATCAGACTTCTGAGCCTGCAATTTGATCTTCTCATGAGTCGTCTAGGCCTACAATGTTTTGAGAACCATAGTATACTTAAACTTTACCTCGCCTACGTTACTGACGTCAGGTTGGTCCATGACATGATCCTGCAAGTTCTGGTAGGACGTTGGACTATGGTTCGGGCTACCCGTTCCTCCTTCGTCCATATTTGAGGGCCCAACTCCCTCCGGTAATTGTCCTTGGTCAGAGGCCATTCCTAGCAAGTTTATCAAAAATTTCAAATTAACAAGGTCATTTTTTAAACACACATACAAATGAAGATTGACATAACGAGTGAACATAGATGTAAAAGCATATGAGCGTACGTATTCACATGCAAAACAAGTTCTAATTACGATCCTTTTGTAGACTATGCTAGTATATATATCCCTTCGAGTGTTTTATAGTTAGTCCTGTGATATTTTGCACTTATTCGAGATTCTTTTCATAAAGATTATCATTAAGCCTTAATATGGATTATCATTAAGGCTTAAAATTAGAGGCAGTAGCAGATCGACCTAAGTCATTTTCTCTCCTGTCTTTCTCAATTTCAATTTCACCACAAATTGTAAAATTAAAATACGGCTAATATTTATTGACAGAGGGAGTACTCAATAATAATGTACATAACAATCCCCGAACTTATCAATTCTAAGAAATAAAATTAATACACATATTTGAAAGACACGTACATATTTAAAGAACTTGTACACATATATATATTTGAAGGACACATATACATATACATCTTTATTTTGAAGGACACATACATCTTTTTTTAAGGACACATACACATACATCTTTGAAGGACACATACACAGATACATCTTTTTTTTGAATCTGCATGCTCCAAAATAATTTGGCCATGAACACAAATATACACATACACTGGATATATACGCATACAGGCTAATATTTATTAACAGAGGGAGTACTCAATAGTAATGTACATGCATTTCGTGATGTCAATTCAACGACACATACATAACAATTGCCGAACTTATCAATTCAAAGAAATAAAATTAATACACATACACATCTTTAAAAAGTTACGAGTACAACCTCAGTCACACTTGCTAAATATTATCATCAAGCTAGGAAAATAAAATAATTAGATGTCATAAGTCAAAACCCACAATCCACTGCATCTTCATCTTTTCCTCCAGTCAAAACCCACAAGAATTAGTTAAACCCACAGTTAAGCAATAAAGTACTAGAAGAGGGCACAACACTTATTGATGTAACATTGATAAAAAGAAACAAATAGAAATTACAATTCATGTGCAGGTTTTATTGGATAGTTGTGCTTTTTCTCAAGAAGACAATATATTTCATGTAATCATATTCCCCTCCCACCAAGTCAAAAATCAACACATCAATCTATTTCATACAGTAAAGATTTTATATGTGAACAACATAGGAAGATTACAAACACATACAAAAAGTTAGTTCCTCTAGCACAAGGTGGCACACCATGCTTTGGGCCAAGAGGCAATTTCAAGGATCAGGACACGATTTATGGATGCGACCTAAAGTGAAGCTCCTCGCCAAGATAAACCAGTAGAGAACAAATTTTGCGCAAATATGAATCACCGTAGCCACAGTCTCTAATATTACAGAACCAAATGCTCAATTAATTTTAGCAAACAACATATGTTAATCTCATAATGCACATAAATTGCTTCGGTTGAAGTAGCCATCACATGTTCTTGAAGTGGCATGTTTATGCATGTCACTATGCCCAAAACTTCTCCAAGGGAATAAAATGCACATGTGCTACAATAAGTACTACTCAACAGAGAACAAGAAATATTCCCATATACAGAACGATTTCATAAAACATACACAGTTAAAAGGAATGACATGCTCTAAAATATTTTGCCTCACAATGAGTAGGAAATTAAGAGATGCACCTCAATTCAAATGGCCTGGATATAAGAAGTCATTTACGACAATTCATTCAATTCCAGTATATTTAACTTATGCACATTTCTCACTTTTATGCACCCAAGCAAACAAATATTGAGCCACTGTAAAATTTAGTCCTCTACCAGGGTAATGGAATAGACATGCAACATATACAACAATACTTGAAAATAATCATATATTGCTAACTGCCACAAAATTGTGTGTAGTTCTCAACAAATGTTATGGTTTTTGCTAACTTAATATAGAACAACAATAACTGATTGTTCACATATCACCACTTAGTTATAAATTTTATCCATCTCAGGAGAGGGTTTTATCCATCTCAGTGTTCAACAAGGCATTGATCGGGTGGCAAATTTTTAATCCACTTATCTCCAGTCCAAATGGTCACCAGATTGCCTCCAAGTTGCAAATTTTTAATCCAAAATCAACCCAAAAATAATATATTATTATTGAGCTAATTAAAAGACGAGCACAACACAATCGAATGGCAGCAACCTGGGGGCTGCGACCACGGGGCAGAGCCGACGACGGAGTGGGGAGGGGATGCGACGGCGGCGACGACGGCGAGGGGATGCGACGGCCTTGACTACGGGGAGGACGAGACGGCGGCGGAGAGGTTGCGGCAACGACGGGGAGGCCAGAGGCGGCGGCGGGGAGGCTTGATGCGGGCGAAGGCGCGGAGGTGAAGGTGGCGAAGAAGCAAGTGACAGGAAAGGGTTTGGGTTGGACGCCGCAGTGATATTTATAGGGGTCGGCTATCACTGCCGGGTCCCCACAAGAACCGGCAGTGATAGTACATCACTGCCGGGTCATGAACAGAGCCGACAGTGATAGTGGACTTATCACTGCCAGTTCTACTTAACCCCGGCAGTGATACTTAGTATCACTGCTGGGTTTGAGTAGAACCGGCAGTGATAGTTGACTTATCACTGTCGGCCAAACCAAACCCGGCAGTAATGCTACATTATCACTGCCGGGTGTAGGCACACCCGGCAGTGATAGTGCCTATCACTGTCGGTTTGTACTAGAGACCGGCAGTAATAATCTAGTATTACTGCCGGTTTGTGGAGTGGACCGACAATGACAAGCTGGTCTCCGGTCAATTAAGTCAAACTTTTAATTTATTTCATTTTCAATGTTAAGTGCTTTGGGATTTTTGAAATCCAATCAAATTTGATCCAAATTATCTGAAAATTTTTGGAAGCATACTACAGGACATATAATATTTTCTATAAATATTTCCCCTAATTTTGACCAAGTTCTAAAATTCTAAAAAACCAGATTGCTCACTGTTTTAATATTTTATAAATCAAATAATGCTTCAAAAATTCACACAAATGCTATAAATAATTTCACACAAATGTACAAATTCACACAAATGCAGTCAAATCCATTACTTCATATAATACATTAAATGTTACACATGAGAAAATAAACATGTCGTTCGTATAAAAGAAAGCATATCTTTAATTTGTACAACTAAGGTACGATTCGACCTTCGTTATGATCGCGGCGAATGTACATAGCTTCCTCACTCTCTTCCATGAGACTTAGGTCAACATCCTCTCCGAAAAGAGGAAGCTCATCGAATTGGTTGTATTCTTCCTCGTCGATAACATTCTGAACTCCGACAATCCTTCTTTTTCCTTGAATAACCACGTGGCGTTCCTTGTTAGCCGGGTCAGTTACAAAGAAGATTTGTGTAACAGAATTAGCAACTACGAATGGTTCTTCCCTGTATCCGACGAGTTTGAGGTCCACGGTAGTGATACCGTAGTTGTCGATTTTAACACCCCCTGAAAGTCTGACCCATTGGCACCGAAAGAGAGGGAACTTCAAAGGTCCATAGTCAAGCTCCCAAATCTCTTCTATGAATCTGTAGTAGTTTTGCCTATTTTCATTGATGTCATAGGCATCTGTACGGATACCGCTATTTTGGTTCGGTCTCTTTTTATCTTGTGCTCTTGTATAAAATGTAAAACCATTTATGTTGTATCCTTGGAATGTTCGAATTGTAGTTGACGGTCCCTGAGCCAACAGTTAACTGAGCATACTCTGTCTCTGTATGCATCATGTGCCTATGCAACCAATCGCCGAAGTTATCTCTATGCTCTCTCGCGATCCAACCCTCTGACTTCCCTGGGTTTGTTCTGGATAGCATGCTCTTGTGCATATTGACATACGGGGCCACCACAACTGATTGTCCCAAAACTGCGAAATGTGCTTGTGTGAATGAAGCTAGATTGGTTGTACGAGTGATTTCTCGCCTAGTGTCCTTTTTCCCGGTAGCCTCCCCTCATGCCGAGATATAGGCACATCAATCGGTTTGAGATCCATATAATTGACGCAGAACTCAATGACCTCCTCAGTTCCCCAACCATCGGCAATGCAGCATTCTGGCCGATGTCGGTTACGAACATATTTCTTTATAACCCCCATGAACCTCTCAAAAGGGTACATCTGATGTAGAAACAAGGGACCAAGAATCCGTATCTCTTTCACAATGTGAACAATGAGATGGACCATAATATCAAAAAAAGATGAGGGAAACACATCTCGAGCCTGCACAGAGTGTGGACCACGTCTTCATGCAGCTTATCTAGTTTTAACGGATCGATGGCCTTCTGTGAAATCGCGTTGAAGAATGAACACAACTTTTTAATTAGGTCTCGGACTTTCTCTGGCAGAACACCCCTAATTGCAATTGGAAGCATCTTTGTCATCATCACGTGGCAATCATGAGACTTCATGCCAATTAATTTTGTCTTTCATTGAGACTAGTCTCTTTATGTTGGCAGAGTAACCAAACAGAACTTTGACTCCGTGCAAGCATTCGCACACGCTAATTTTTTCTTTCTTGCTCAGAGTGTAGCAGGCTACAGGAAGGTACCTTTTGCCTGTATCCATGTCTTCGTGATGCAGCTCCTTCCTGAATTTCATATCTTCAAGGTCCATCCGTGCGTGGAGGGTATCTTTTGTTTTGCCAGGTATATCCAGTAAGATACCAAGCAAGCTATCACACGCGTTCTTCTCTATGTGCATGACGTCGATTGCATGTCGAACTTCCAAGTGTTGCCAGTAAGGTAGGACCCAAAATACTGACCTCTTTTTCCACACAGAAGCCTTATCACGGGAACTCGGGATAGATGTACTGCCGGCTCCCTTTCCGTGAATAATATGAAGATCCTTTATGGCCGCAAATATCTGTTTCCCAGTGCGATTCTTCGGAGCTAAGGCAGTCTCCTTAGTCCTGTCAAAAGCTCTCTTATTATTGCGGTATGGGTGATCCTTACGAAGTAACCTACGATGTTGCATATAAGCCATTTTCCGACAGTTCTTCAGCCCCCGGCTAGCTGTATCATCCAAGCACTGGACGCATCCGTTGAACCCTTTTATCGTCTGTCCCGATAGGTTACCAAGGGCAGGGTAATCATTAATGGTTATGAACAACAATGCGCGTAGGATAAAGTTATCTCTTTTGTACTCATCCCATACCCGTACTCCATTGTTCCATAATATTAGATCTTCAACCAATGGTTTGAGGTACACATCGATATCGTTTCCAGGTTGCCTGGACCCTTGGATCAGTAGTGGCATCATAATGTACTTCCGCTTCATACAAATCCAAGGAGGAAGGTTGTAGATACATAGAGTCACCGGTCAAGTACTGTGACGGCTACTCATGTTGTCGAAAGGATTCATCCCATACGTACTCAACCCGAACCTTATATTCCTCACATCATATGCAAAGTGTGAAAGGACAGGGGATGTCGCCTAGAGGGGGGGTGAATAGGCGAATTAAAATATTTAAAACTAAATTGCAGCGGAATAAGAAATTTGCAGCTAAATAAAATCTCCCGAGGGTCTAAGTCCGGAGTGTCCGGGACTTTTATCCGGATAATCCGATATGTCCGGACTGTCCGGGATCAAGAGTCCAGATACTCCGGATTGGACCCGAGGGACTGAGACCGGAGTGTCCGGGACTTATCTTCGGATACTCCGAAATGTCCGGACTATCCGGGTTCAGGAGTCCGGATACTCCGGATTTAAGACCTCGAAATGAGATTTTAAATCCCTGCAATTTTTCAACAATCTACTTGAATACAAAAGATCTAAATGCTATCAAGTACCTGGGGACGATGTAGATCTAGAGCCAAACACAACAATAGAGTAGATCGGGCAATTTCAAGATTCAAAATCAAATACTAAAGCAAGAGTAAGAAGCAAACTTGGAGATGATGATTTTTCACCCGAAGTTCGGATCCTTGAGGGGATCCTACGACTCCGTTGAGGCGGCACGGTCACACTTGAGTCGGGGTCTCTTTCAACCCTCTTCCTCCCGGTGTTGCACAAATGCACTCGCCGGTCTTCACTCCTTTGATTCCTTCCTTACGGAGGCGAACTGCCTTCACAAACTTCCCACGGCCAACCACACAAAGCTCCGGTGGCTCGTAGGCGACCTCCTAGCCTTCTAGGAGTCCTCAACCTCCAAGAGTAATAAATGCTCACGAAGAACAAGCTTGGAGATGAAATCAAGTGCTCAATCAACTCAAAACTCACTCAACCTAGCACCTCACTCCTCAAACTCTTCCCAACCCTTCTCACAAAGGGGATCACTTAGATCTAAGGGTAAAGAGGTGTTTTGGGGGCTCAAGAACAAGGGTATAGCACTTCTAATCAACAGGGTAAAAAGCCCCTTCAAAATGAGGGAGGATGGGGCTATAAATAGAGCCCCCCAAAAACTAGCTGTTGGAGACAGCTGCACACAACCCGGAGACTCCGGATAAATATCCCAGACACTCCGGACTAATTCAACCCGGAGTGTCCGGACTTAACACCGGATACTCCGGATTGACTGAGAGCAGCCACCGAGGGTGTCAACCCGGAGTGTCCGGACCAAATGTCCGAATACTCCGGATTGCACTGAGCAGCCCGACGAAAACGAGCATAACTTTTGACTCCGGACTCCGATTGCAGTGATCTTGGACTCTACCGAAAGCTAAGAACGAGGGCTACACAACCAACAAGGTCTCACTACCCAAAACTCAAAGGATAAACACAGATTTCACAAAGAATCCAAGGGAGATCTACAACCCTCACTTTCCAGCACCACCAACATCACTCTCTTTCTAAGTTTCACAAGGATGGATCACTTGAGCACTTGACACATCTAAAAGTCATTCGACATCGCATCTGACGAATACTTATAACAAGGGTACCCCAACGGCCCAAAGCGACAAGCCGGCAGCCTCAAGCACATCTCAAGCCCAACAGGCCGCTTCCAGCCCACTACCGACCAAAGCACCTGCAAGGCCACACAAGATACCCCTTCCCGACCGACCGAGGGAAGTGTCTCCGACCGAGCGGGGCTTCCGACCCCCGCCACGAGACGGGACCCCCCCGGCTCCGACCAAGCAGAGCTCCCGACCCTCGCAGCGGGTCGGGATCCCCTGACTCCGATCGCAAACCCCTGCCAAGGGCCGCGTGTCAAAGCCTCTACCACCAATGACCACGCACTCTACGAACGGGTCAATCGGCGACTATACAAGGGCGGTGGCTCCTTCCCTAGAAGGTTTAATGACTGACCGAAATCATGCTCCCAGTCCCATTAGTCGGTCACATACAGTACGAAGACACGCCCTCTCCCGAGGCAGCACCCACGTCAGACGTAGCAACGTCAACACTCGTAAGGTTCGCAGAGGGCAGGTGACGAATACTAATAAAAAGGATACCCCAACAGCCCGAAGTGACGAGCCAGCGGCCTCAAGCATATCTCCACTGCATCAGCCGCGCCGCCCGCCGCCGACCGATCGCCATGCGAGACGCGCCAAGACATCCGCTCCCGACCGCCGAGGAAGCGAATCCACAGACATACGGCCCCGACCCCTCTTGGCGGGCGGGATCTCCGACTCCCCGAACCAAGGTGATGGACGCCGAGTGCCGCGTGTCGTCCTCATCGCCTACCGCCACGCACTTCCGAATGAGGTCAATCGAGCGACTATACAAGGGCGGTGGCTCCTTCCCAAGAAGATCCGTGATCGCAGAAGACAAAGCTTCCACCCATCAACCGGGCCACGACAAGACGAGCGCACGCTCCCTCCCGAGGCAGCACCAACGTCACGCACCTCGACGTCAGCATTCGCAAGGGTCACAGAGGGCAAGTACGCTATTTCCCGGGGAATACCTAACCTCCCTGACCACCAAGGCTACCAACCCAGCATGGGCAAGACGGGTGGCGACCAGTCCACAGGACGAAGGACCGGAGCTCCTAGCGTGGTCACCGCTCTTTCTCCCAACTCGATGTAACCGCCTTCCTTCCTTATAAAAGGAGGCAGGGCTAAACGATTCAAGGAGGCGAGAGGAGAGGGAGACATCGAAAACGAGAGACTAAGTCATTTAGGGGCCTCGCTCAGAAAACATAGTGCAAAAAGCAATACAATACGCCATCCGAATCGGAGTAGGGACTTTCACCAACCAATATACATCTTGGACTCACGAGTCTAACCATTCGTGGAGTGGAACGCGACCCCTAGACTTACAAATTTACTTGCCGCGCTCAAAAACACCGGCGGTTGGCGCGCTGTAGGGGCTTCGCGTCTTCATCACCATCTCCGGATTCCGCTTATCTCCCCGATGGCATCCACCCATCGCGACGGCATGATCGCACCGGGAACCGGATCCGCCGGCTCCCTCGACTTCGTCGTCACCCGACGGAGGGCTCACGCTGCGTCCCGCCACCTCCGAGGATAGGCGCCACGAGAGCTTGGGCGCCCTCCGGCGACTTTGCTAAGCTCGGCTAGCGCCCTGCAGCCCCGGCCGAACCCGAGGAGTGCTCCGCCACGGTCGGCGAAACTCCGTAGGCCCGGCGGTGACCATGTCACCCCGTAGGCTCGCGGGATCGTGGCGATGGTCGGCTACACCGCCTCCATCCACGAGCCGCAGGAAGACTCTTCCGACGTGACTCGGCTCCGACACGAGTACCACGCGCGAGCGCACTCGCGAGTGCAACATGGCGGCACCGCCGATTTGCCGTGGCCTCGCGCCGCAGGGCCTCTCGTCCGGCGCACTCAGCACGGGAGGAGGAGTGCAGCAGCGTCGCATCAACGCTTCTGCACTGGCGCGCCGAGCCCAACAACAGCGCAAAGAGTTGGAGGAACGAAGAACTGAAGCTCGACCGCCCGGGCCAACTCGAGCGGGAGGGCTCGAGGCCCGCATGTGCCAGCGACGCATACGCGACGCGTCGCCAGCACACCCAGCAGCGGAAGGGTCCGACGGCCCTCACTTCTTCCCACGCCACCAAACGCGGCCGCGCCACAATGCCGCCGAGGCCTCCGAGCCGATCGACCCGGAGGCCAAGGCCACCTACCAAAACCTCCGGTGGTAGAGCACGCGGCCGTCTGCGACATGCACGCCCGGCTCCTATCGCCTCGAGCCACCTCGCCACCGGGCCGCATCATTGTCTGGCCGGATGGGTCCGACAGCGCCGCCGCCGCCCGCGAGCCACACGGCCTCGCGCGCCGGTGCGCCAACGCCTCGGTGATGTTTACGACATTCGCGCTACCCTTGAGGCGCGGAGAAAGATGGCGAGGAGGCCGCCACTCACGGGTTGCGCGGCGGGCACCACCTCCGCAGCCGAGCCCCGACGGTCCCGGATCGCGAGCGTTTCGCCGGGGATCCGCCAGCGGACTTCTGCCGATTCGGCGCCTACCAACATTGCCAAATACACGGGGCCACAAACCAGTGTGTCGCTCAAGATTACCGGCCGCATGCCGGGCGGAGGAGCAACGGATGACCTCTTCATCATCCAATACCTTCCCATCTACCTCGCAGACTTCGGCCCGAGCTCGCTCGAGTACTTGCCGCCAAAACCATCGTGGATCGGACCGACTTGAAGGCCCTCTTCGTCGGCAACTTCCGTGGCACTTACAAGTGCCATGGAAACTCTGAGACTGAAGGCAAAAAAAGCAGCCGTGGAAACCCTCCGACTACATCCGCGGTTTTCCGCCACGAGTAACGAAGCTCCCGACATCTCCGACGCCGATGTCGTGGGAGCATTCATCTACGCACCTCCCGCAAGGCCTTGGTGCACAAACTAGGCCGTCTCAAGCCCGTAACTACCAAGGAGCTCCTCGATATCGCCATCAACCACGCCTCCGCGAGGAGGCGTGTGGGGCCATCTTCGAGGGAGGAAAGGCTCAGCCGTAACCCGGCGTCCGCGATCGGGTCCCCTTCGACCGCTCCGACAAACGGGCGGCGACGGAAGCGGATCCGCGAGCCCCAAGTGGTCGCCACTGCCGACCGCCGCCAGCGGCAAGGCGACCGGCCGTCGCGCCCACCGCTTCGACAAATTGATGGACGGCCCGCGCCCAAACCACGGGTTCTCCGTCAAACACAAGTACCGGACTGCGAGGTCCCGAGGCGCCTCTTCCGGCGCCCCGCAACGCCGCGTGGCAAGGAAGAAGCTCGCCGCACTTCGCGGTCCGCAGAAAAGGCGCACGACGAGTTCCACGAACCCGACGGCCGCCTCATGATCTTTGGAGGACCGGCTGCTATGCCGGCAAGCGCCCGGCTCAAGCTCGCTTATCGCGAGGTCCATACCGTCGCGCCATCGCCCCCAATACCTCCGGTGGTCGAGTTCCCGATCACCTTTGATCGGACCGACCACCCGACCACGCCCACGCCGGGAGATACCCCGTGGTCACCGTCGTGGGAAGAAGCGCCTTTCAAAGGTGCTCATGGACTGAGGCGGCCTCAACATCCTCACGCCGAGACGCCGACGCTATGGGGATCCCGCTCAACCCTCCGACCCGCAAGGCGCCCTTCCATGGCGCCATTCCGACCAAAGCCCATCCACTCGGGCGCATCGACCGCCTGCTACCTTTGGGAACCGGAAAACTTCCGACCGAAACCCTCGCTTTGAGGTCGTGGATTTCCCGGTTCTTACCATGCCATCTGGGGCGGCCATGTTACGCCAAGTTCATGGCGGTCCCCAGCCACGCCTACCTCAAGTGAAGATGCTAGGGCCACGGGAGTCATCACCGTGGCATCGTCTTTCGGCTTGCCTACAATCGCGAAGCGCAGCTAGCTTGTGAGCTTGCCTCGGCAATCGCGTCTGCCGAGCTCGACAACCTCGTGAGGAAGCCTCGAATCCGCCCCGAGTCCAGCAAGTCGGGGCGGGATCCTTCAAGTCCGCCGAGGACACGAAGAGGTCGCGGTCGATCCTCGTGATCCGACCAAGACCGTGGCGGATCGAGCCACGCCTCCGCCAAATAGGAAAGCGCGCTCGCCGACTCCTCCGCACCAACAAAGACGTCTTCGCATGGAGGTCCTCCGACATGCCAGAATCCTGGCGGGAAGTCGCCGAGCACTCCTTGAGCATCCGACCGTGCTCAAAGCCGGCCGCCTAACGCCGCGCCGCCGACGAGGAGAAGCGCAGATCATAGGGAGGAGATCGCCAAACTTCGCCGGGGTTCGTAAAGAGGTGCGCCACCTCGAGTGGCTAGCCAACCTCGTACTTGTAAAAAGAAAAATGGGCAATGGAGGATGTGCGTTGACTATACGAGTCTCAACAAAGCATGTCCCAAAGATCCGTTCCTTTGCCCGCGATCGACCAAGTCATCGACTCCACCGCAGGTGCGAGTCCTCTCTTTCTCGGATGCCTACTCGGGCTACCACCAGATTGCGCTAAGGAGTCCGACCACCGCGACTTCCTTCATCACCCCGCTCGGCCATTCGCTCACGTTCACGATGCCGCTCGGCCTAAAGAACGCGCGCTACATACCAACGATGTATGCAAACGTGCTTCAATAACCGGATCGGCCGTAACGTTGAGGTGTACGTCGGCGATATTGTCGTAAAAACCAAGAAGGCCGACGACCTTGTCCCCGACTGAAGAGACCTTTGCGAACCTTCGACGATTCCGCATAAAGCTCAATCTCGAAATGCGTTGGGGTCCCCAAAGGAAGCTCCTTGGCTTCATTGTCTCGGCGAGGCATCGAGGCCAACCAGAGAAGATATTAGCAATCGCATGGATGGGCCCAATCAGCAACCTCAAGGGGGTCCAGAGGCTGACCGGATGCCTAGCAGCTTTGAGCCTTTTCGTGTCTCGCCTCGGCGAGCGCGGAATGCCACTCTACAGCTACTCAAGAGATCCGACCACTTTAGTTGGAGCCCGAAGCTCAGAGGCCCTCACCGCTTTGAAGGCCTTCCCTGTCCTCGCCTCGCCTCTGATCGCCCGGCACTGAGGAGCCGTGCTTTCACGTCGCCGCCACTACCCAAGTCGTCGCCGCGGCCCTCGTGGTGGAGCGAGCGGAAGAAGGCCGCAAACTTAAGGTACAACGCCGCTTTACTTCATTAGCGAGGTCCTTTCCGAGTCCAAGACTCGCATACCACAGTGCGAAGCTACTCTACGCGGTGCTCATTGCGAAGAGAAAGCTCGTCCACTACTTCGATCAGCACAACATCACCGTGGTGACCACGTCCCCGTTAGGCGAGATCGTCCGCAACCGCGACGCCTCGGGAAGGATAGCCAAGTGGGCACTCGAGCTCACGCCACGACATCACATACGTCCCTCGGACGGCGATCAAGTCGCAGGCCCTAGCCGACTTCGTCCGAGTGGACCGAAACCTGTGCACCACCAGTGATCGAAGACCCGAGTCATCGACAATGTACTTCGATGGGTCTTACAACAAGAATGGCGCGGCGCTGGGTTGTCATCATCTCCCACTTGGGAACAAGCTCCAATCGCCATCGGCCGCCGACGCCACCAACAACGCGTTGCGAGCACGAGGCCCTCGTCAACGGTCTCCGGATCGCTGCCGACCTCGGTGCTCGCCGACTTACGCCCACGGGGACTCCAAGCTTGTCGTCGACCAAGTCATGAAGGCCGCGGGCCCGAGACGCCCGTGATGGCCGCAGCATCGTCGAGAAGTCGCGCGAGCTCGGCGCGGTTCAAGGGCTTCGAGCTTCACCATAGCTACCGACGCTACAATAGCGACGCCACTACACCGCCAATCGGCCTCCAGAGAGCCGGTCCCGCCGATCTTCGTCATGCGACCTCTGCTGCCTTCCATCCACCGCCCGGTGGCGAACGGTCCCCAACCTACTTAGCACGGTCGCCGGCCGCGGTCGGGCATAGACTTGGTCGTCGAGCCACGGCGCATTAGCAACCGAGTCCGACCGAGAAAGCCATTCATAGATCGCTTGATGGACGGGTCGCTTCCTCCCGACCGACCGAGGCCCGCCTACCGCCCGACGAGCAAAGTCTTTCGTCCCGATCGGTCCGCACCTTTACAAAGGAGCCCCGGTCCTCCAAAAGTGCATTCGCCGACCAAGGAAAACAACTCTTGGATGACATACACTGAATTTGCGGTCACCATGCTGCGCCGATCTCGGTGGGAAAGGCCTTTCGCAAGGTTTCTATTGGCCGACCGCCGTGTCCGACGCAGAGCGCATCGCGACGCCCGCGAAGGATGCCAATTCTTTGCCGTGCGGACATCCGCCACTCAAGCCTTGCGCACAATCCCCATCACGTGGCCTTTTGCGCTTGGGGCTCGATCTAGTCGGGCCTTTCAAGAAAGCGCCCGGGCTTTACCCATTTGCTCGTCGCGGTGGACAAGTTCACCAAGTGGATAGAGGCCAAGCCGGCCGTAGCGCCACGCCGGCACAAGCGCCATCTTCTTCCGCGACATAGTCTTTCGATTCGAGTCCCAAACTCCATCATCACCGACAACGGAACGCAGCTTCACGGGAAGGAATTCTCGAGTTCTGCGATGACTTCAACATCCGCGCTGATTGGGCGGCCGTGGCCCATCCGCGACCAACGGCCAGTCGAGCGCCAGCGGCATGATCCTTCAAGGCTCTGCCGCGGATCTTCGCTGGCTCAAGCACTTCGCGGGGCGCCGGGCGATCGAGCTACCCTCCGCCCTCGGAGTCTACGGACCACGCCGACCGGGCGATCGGGTTCACACCGTTTTTATGGTATACGGTCGCCGAGGCCGCCTTGCCGGCTGCACTGGAGTATGGCGCCCCAAGATCGCAAGCCGAGGAGGCTCGGGCTCGCCGACAACAAGACTCGCCGACCGATCGACGAGGCGCATGACGTGGCCGCCCCGCGATCGGCGATATCAACAAGCTCGCGACGTTACCACGTACCGCCAGTTCGAGGGCGGTCTTTCGATGTCGGCGACCGGTCTCGCGCCGTCCGCACCGGCAAGGATAAGCACAAGCCGCCGCCCCACGAAGGCCCTTCACCGTCGTGCAGATCCTCCTACCGCACCTTTCGGCCAAGGACACCGACGGCGCATCCTTCCAAATGCATGGAATATAGAAAAGTTAAGGCGATTCTATCCCTAAACTCTTTCCTCTTCCTAGCATGCTCTTTACTTTCTTCCTTCCGAGCACTGGTCGCATGCGACGACTGGGGCGCCCTTCGGCGCCCCTGCTCAGTCGCTCGATCGGGCGCTATGCTGGTTGATGACCCAACCAACCACAAGGTCCTTCCCGAGCGGTAACCCCTTTGACCCAAGTGCTACAGCCTACGCCCCAGCGGCTATGGTTGCTAACACTTCGCGGAAGAAGGAAGTACCCGAGTGGAGTGACCTTTGGGTCGGCAGGGAACACTCCTCCCCCGCACGAACTCGCCTATCCCACGCGCTATGAGGGCACGTGACCGACCGGTCATGAGGTCCATCCCGAGCGGTAACCCTCTCAACCCAAGTGTTACGCCTCGCCCAGCGGCTATGGTTGCTAAGTAGCACTTCGGAAGAAGGAAGTGCCCGAGTGAAGGATCCTCCGCCGGTCTAGAACACTCCTATCCCTCACAAGTGCGCCTAACCGCTGCATAGCCAAGTCTCCAATCCACCTCGCTCCTCCCAAAACGACCCGACCTACGCATAAGTGACCCCTGCGGTCCTTAAGGCTATGGTCGGCCAAACGCTCATCCTAAATACGAAAAAGGACGAGGGACGATTCTGGGACTTGATAAATTCAAGATTGTTTAAATAGCGGTCTTTACAACCTAAGAAGGATAAAGCTAACTTTTTTTTTATTCTTCTTGGCGGGCGACCGGTGGCGAGACGGAGAGTTGGCTGCCTCTGGCTTCCTGGAGGGCGGCTGCGCCGGGATGCGGCTGGCGATCTCCCGGGCGTGCGGCTCGACCAGAGCTCGAACCTGGCCGATCTCCTCGCCGATCCGGTTCTCAGCCACGCCGCTCCCCACCACCGCGAGGTCGATGCCGTCGTAGTATGAGATGGTGTTGACCCGGCACCGATGAAGCTCCAAGCGTAGTGCCGGTGACCACCGCCTCTTCTCGAAGTCCGCACTTCCGGGCCAGCAAGGGCAAAGGCACTCGGGCAAGGGCACTGGCCTGCCTCGGCTCCAAGGATGCGGTCGCAGACCTCGACCGCCTTGCGGAGGGCCTCGATTCAGCGCCATCTCGCCCGACCGCCCTCCGCAACCTTCAACGCCGCCGGGCCTCGCCCCGCCACGATCGCCACGACGCGAGCATCCGGCCGTTCTCTGCGCTTCCACGGCGACGCCGATTCTTCTCGCCTCTGCAGACATGGAGATTTTGGATAAATTCGCCTGCGTGGGTCGCGACCCCAAACTTAATTGAAGAATTGAGACACTTACCGCCGCAGAGTTGGCGGATGCGACTTCCGACTTCAGACTCGTATGAAGTCTTCGGCTCGCCTCCTCCTCGAGCGATCGCCCGCTCGGAGCGAACTCGGCAGCGCCCCGAGCCTTGTTTCGCTCGGTCCGCAGACGTGTTACACGCGTCTGCGCGGTCCCCCGCGGCAACGGCGGCATCCTTGTCCTCGGTGACCTCCGTCGAAGGACTCAGCCCGCCACTTTCGCCTCAAGGCCTCGGCCCTAGGGCGCCATCATGAAGGGCCTTTGTGGCTCTTCAAATCCTTGGCGGATCACCACCGCCCGACCACCTAATGCCTGTGGCCTCTGGGCTAGGCGCAACTCAAGCGCACTGGCCGCACTCCTCCACTCTGCACTCGCCACGATCGCTTGAGCGAAGAGCTCAACTCGACGCCGACAGCGAGCCCGCAAGTGCCGCAAAATGTGGACACTCCGTTAGTCGCGACGGAAGAACTATCAAAATGTGCAACGAGTCGAACTTTTGGCCGACCTACCGGGCGATCGGCCGACTCCCGACCATCATATCCAATACCGTGGAAGACTTGAGCAAGAGCGGACCTTCACGGATCCGCCTATCTCGCCGGCGTCGGCGCGCCTTGCCGGCGGGCGGCCCACTCGCTCTCCTCGCTCGACCCATGATGCCCGACCGGGAATTACACCCGGCGCCGCGCCGCCGCTTCGGTTGGGCGGGACGTCGCCGTCCCAGCACCATGGGCAAGGGTGACGAGGTCAACCTTCGAAACCCCTCGGCGACTGCGCCGAGGAGCGCCGGTCGGCACCTCCCCTGGGGCGGTCGGGCACCTCCGTCGCCGGCTCGCCACGACCGGGCGCGATCACCGCGGCGCCATTGTCTCATCCTCGGCGACGATCACGCCGTCGGTGGGAGTCTCGCCGAGGCGGCGGAAGTTCTTCTTCGGGCACGACCTCCGGGTGGGGTCCCGTCCCCTCCTCGGACGCCGACGCCGCGACCTTCACCGACCCAACCGGGGTCACCGAAATCACCGGCGCCGTTACTTGCGGAGCCAATGTGGCACGCCCCACGGTCACCCCAGTATAGGCGCTGCACGTTGCAAAGATTCAAGAGTCGCTCGGGCGGCTTTGCCAAAAAGAAAAATACTCCAATAAAAAGAATACACTTACAAGGCCGAGCGGGTGCGTGACACGCGCGCCCTCTTTGCCAGCCCCCCGCCAAGGGGCAAGTCGGCCGGTCGCTTCCCCGAGGCCACCTCCAGCCGAGACGCCGCGACGATCGCAGCGCAAGATCACCCCGCCTGGGATCCGTGGCCACGGGCCCGTGATGCCGCCCTCGCCGAGTCCACGCCGCCGCCGCCGATCGGCAGTCGTGAAAACCCACCATAGGGGTGGCCGGAGGCACTCTCGCCGCTATCGGTGGAGGTTGTCCCCGCGGCGTGGTCTCCGACACATCCTCGCCCAGCGCTGCTGCTCCAAGGCTGCAGCGCGTTCCTTACTTTTCTTCCTCCTCCTTTCCTCCTTCCGCTTCTTGCGGGAGAGTCGCCTCTGCCCTCGCTCGCCGGCGGCCATCGCGCTTCCTTGTCCCCGAGCGGCGTCGGAAGACATCCCCATGAGCCCCTAAGAGGATGCAGAATGTCGGTCAAGTGCTAAGGACAAAGAAAAGAGAAGCGAAGGAATTTCACCAGCTTACGGTTGGCGGAAAAGCCGAGAATGGCTCGTGTGGCCATCCGCGCCACCGTGGCGCTCCGCCAGAACGCCGCCACCCGGCCTCCACCTCACGACGCGGCAGCTCGGGTTCGCCATCTCGCCCGGCCGGATGGCCCACTGCACGAACAGGTGCGGCTCAGGCACAAGTGGTTGCACGCGCATCCCCATAAAGCGCCGCACAACCACGCCCCCGTGAGCCCCGCCTCCTTTGAGCCCCGATCGCTCCACGATCGGGCCGCTTGTTCTTCTCCCTCTTCTCGGCGCCCGCCCACCGCTCCTCCACCATGGAAGCTCGCGGTGAAACAAGGCGCTGCCGCCGACGCGTTTGAACGAGCCATTCGTAACGCCAACCTTGTTGGACGAGGGCGCTTTACCTCCAGTACTCCGTGCTCGACCGGGCGAAGCCGAGGGCCAGCCACCAGTGGCGCCAAGGCCTCAGACGGCTTTGCCCTTCCGAGCCTTGCTCGAAGAAGTGCCTCCACAACGCCAGTCGCGGCTCGATCCCCAAGAAGGCTTTCGCACAACGCGGATGAAGATGGCGATGTGGAGGACCCCATTGGGGTTGAGATGGTGCACCTCCACCTTGTAATGGGACAGCGAGCCCCGACGAACAGTGCGCGGCGAGGCCAAAGCCGCGCTCGAAGAACGAGGCGGCACCACGATCTCGCCGCCGCGCCGCTGGGTGGTAGCCCCGGTCGGCACCTCCAACCGGAAGGTCTCGCGGCATGAGGAAGCCCTTCTTCACCAAGCCGAAGCGCCTGCGGCCGTCTTGCGCGAGCACTCCTACCACGACATCTTCACTGGGGGAGACGACCGAAGGTGAGAAAGAAAGGTGGGGTTTTCTTTCCTTAGCTCTCTGGTGCTTTTCTTGTTTCGCAGGCGAGACAGAGAAGGCAAGAAAGCGTGACCACTCAAAGCACCCAACGGGCGATTTATAGAGGACGAGCGAACGCCGCCAAGCGGCGCCTCCGTCGCTTGCGTCGCGACCACCCGCCTGTCGCGCCACCTGGTAACTCCCGCTTCCAATACCACTCGCTTTAATCCTGTCTTGTCAGCGACAAGGCCATAAAGACGCCGCCCCGAACAACGTGTCCGTAACCTCTCGGTCTCGCCTTTAGGCCGAGCAGTTGCTCGGGCGCGCGAAAGCCCATCACAGCTGCGCCCCAAGGCAGCAAAAGCTTTGTGGCTTGCGCCGAGGCCCAAGAAGGAGTGTGGGTTCAAAAGGCCTACCCCACTGATGGGTATAAGGCGCCCAAAAAAAAGGCAAGGGGCGGTATGAGGTGAGCCCCACTGGGCCCTCGGTTAGGTCGGTGGACGACCTAATCACCTCTACTTGCGTCCGAGACCATACTTCACACTCTCCCGGAGCTCATCAATGAGCGGCAACAACTGTGCTCTGGGTCGTGGACGACCTAGAGTCCATCTGGGATTGAGTAGAAAAGGTTTTTATGGGTCGCCCCACGCCAGGGGCTGGACACCCTACTGCGGGACCGTCCGCTCGGAAGGGTCCCCCTTGGCGAGACCTCCAGGACCCACTCGGACTACCGCTATTAGCTCCACGAGCACGGCGTTCAAACCAACGCAGTGGCGCGCGCTCATCCTCTCCAGTCCCACACCGCGGATGGGGTATACATGTGGGATAGACGGCGGCCATTCCTCTCGCACTACCCTCGCCCGACGAGGACTCAAGAAGGATGCCCCACGTCCGGCTATGACGGTAGCGAGCACTCACGTCCGGCTCGACGGTAGCGAGCACTCCCGTCCGGCTACGGCGTTAAAGCGAGCACTCGGACACCGAACCTCACAGAGGCATCCGGTCGTCCCCGCCAACCAAGGCACTCGGACACCAAAACCTCACGAGGCATCCGGTCGTCCCGCCGACCAAGGCGATCGGACACCGAACCTCACAGAGGCATCCGGTGCGTCCCCGCCACCAAGGCACTCGAACACCGAACCTCACAGAGGCATCCGGTCGTCCTGCCACCAAGGCACTCGGACACGAGAACCTCACGAGGCATCCGGTCGTCCCGCCGACTAAGGCGATCGGACACCCGAACCTCACGAGGCATCCGGTCGTCCTGCCCGACCAAGGCACTCGGACACCAACCTCTCGAGGCATCCGTGCGTCCCTGCCGACCAAGGCACCGCCCAGCCACGACGGTAAGCGAGCACTCACGTCCAGCTCGGCGGTAGCGAGCACTCACGTCTAGCTACGACGATAAGCGAGCACTCGGACACCGAACCTCACAGAGGCATCCGGTCGTCCTGCCGACCAAGGCGATCGGACACCGAACCTCTCAAGAGGCATCCGGTCGTCCTGCCGACCAAGGCGGTCGGACACCGAACCTCTCGGAGGCATCCGGTCGTCCCGCCGACCAAGGCACTTTCGGACACCCGAACCTCACGAGGCATCCGGTCGTCCCGCCGACCAAGGCACTCGGACACCGAACCTCACGAGAGGCATCCGGTCGTCCCTACCGAGCCAAGGCACTGTCTAGCTACGGCGTTAAGCGAGCACTCGGACACCGAACCTCACAGAGGCATCCGGTGCGTCCCTGCCGACCAAGGCACCGTCTAGCTACGACGTTAAGCGAGCACTCGGACACCGAACCTCACGGAGGCATCCGGTCGTCCTCGCCGACCAAGGCACCGTCTAGCTACGACGTTAAGCGAGCACTCGGACACCAACCTCACAGAGGCATCCGGTCGTCCTGCCACCAAGGCACTTTCGGACACCGAACCTCACGAGGCATCCGGTCGTCCTGCCAGGCCAAGGCACCGTCTCTGCTACGACGTTAAGCGAGCACTCGGACACGAGAACCTCACAGAGGCATCCGGTCGTCCCCAGACCAAGGCACTCGGACACCCGAACCTCACGAGAGGCATCCGGTCGTCCCCGCCGACCAAGGCACCGTCTAGCTACGACGTTAAGCGAGCACTCGGACACCGAACCTCACAGAGGCATCCGGTCGCCTGCCCGACCAAGGCGCCGTCCACAACGATTAAAATTAAAGCAAACTCATCGCAAAGACATTTTCATAAAGAAAAAGAAAATTTCATTACTGAGCCAATGAGCTCAAACTTTACGACTTTACACACGATGCAGCGAGATACAAGAGTGGCCACGCGCACCACAGCGAGACTCTACCCACGCCTAGAACCTATCAAAACATCCGTGCGGCATCGGTGGCACCGGCGGCATCTTGGTAGGCCCTTGCTCGTCGGCGGGACAGCCGCGCGGCCGCGAAATAACTGCCGATGCCTTGCCGCTGCTCGGCGACATCGGCGTGGTCGCACCAACTACGGTCGGCGCCCTTGTGCCATCGCCTCGGAAGGGCCCCCTTACCACCTCGAGCCTCGGGCGGCCTCGGCGGCGCGTCAACGAAGCGGCGTCACGGGCGCGGCTTCTTCCTCCTAAGCTCGGCCATCGCTGGTCGAACTCAGCCCAAAGCTTCGGCGGAGGATCTTCTTCTTCCACCGCGACGCCATCGCCGAAGCTAAAGACTAGAGGGTGTCTCGAAGCCATTTGAAAGAACAAAAGAAAGAGCTCTCATCCCCTTCAAGCAAGCTACAGCGCACATATATATATCCGGACGAAGGGAGGCTAAGCGTCTCCAGAGTAAATGCGGGTGCCGGAAAACGAAGCATCCTTCACCAGAACCCGAAGCAGTCAAGAAGACGAGCAGGCGCGGTGCGCCAAACTATACTCGGCATGCGCAACGAGGCGAGTAAAAGCCCCCGGCGGTTCAAATGCCCGGCCAAACTCGGGACAGCCGTCGGATCAACGAACACACGACGAGTCGCTTAGCGGATCGGTGGACCGACCTACGAGCCAGCCACCACTTTCGTCCAAGTTCAACCCCCAACCGAATCTGCCGAAATCGCTCGGGAGTTCGGGGGCTACTGACGAATACTAATAAAAAGGATACCCCAACAGCCCGGCGGCGAGGCGGCCTCAAGCATATCTCGGCCCAATAGGCGCGCCCGCCGCCGCCGACCGAATCGCTGCGAGATCGCGCCAAGACATCCGCTCCCGACCGGCGGAAGCGAATCCGACCAGACAGCGCTCCGACCCCTCTTGGCGGGCGGGATCTCCGACTCCCACGAACCAAGGTGGCGGGCGCCGAGTGCCGCGTGTCGAGTCCTCATCGGCCTACCGCCACGTACCCCGAATGAGGTCAATCGGGCGACTATACAAGGGCGGTGGCTCCTTCCCAAGAAGATCGGTGACTGCGAAGACAAAGCTTCCGGCCCCATCAACCCGATCCGCGTCTGATCTGGCGCCGCGCTCCTCCCGGCGGCACCAACGTCACGCACCTCGGCGTCGGCGTCGCAAAGGTCACGAGAGGCAAATACGCTATTTCCCGGGGAATACCTAACCTCCCTGACCACCAAGGCTACCAACCCAGCATGGGCAAGACGGGTGGCGACCAGTCCACAGGACGAAGGACCGGAGCTCCTAGCGTAGGTCACCTCGCTCTTTCTCCCAACTCTCGATGTAACCTGCCCCTTCCTTCTGTATAAAAGGAGGTAGGGCTAAACGATTCAAGGGAGGCGAGAGGGAGAGGGAGACATCAGAACACGAGGAGACTAAGTCATTTAGGGGCGTCATCTGTAAAAACATAGTGCAAAAAGCAATACAATACGGCCATCCGAATGGGTAGGGACTTTGGCCGAACGGTATACATCTTGGACTCACGAGTCTAACCATTCGAGGAGTGGAGCAGCGCGACCCCTAGACTTACAAATTTACTTGCGGCGCAAAGCGCCGGCGGCAGTGCGCGTTTCCCGAAAATACCTAACCGCGACCAACTAAGCTACCGACCCGGCATGGGCAAAGGCGAGCGATGGCAGTCGGCGAGCGAAGGACCGAAGCTCCTAGTGTAGGTCATCTCGTCCTCTCCCAATTCTCGATGTAACTGCCTTCCTTTCGTATAAAAGGAGGCGGGGAACCCCGTAGGAAGGAGGATCTGTCGAACTCATCGCTAAGCCATTAGCACTCTCACTTGTAAACTTTGTGCGGTCATACGTACTAAAGGGAATACAACGATACCACTTGACTGGAGTAGGGACCTTACGCGAGCGGTATACATCTTGGACTTGAGTCTAACCATTCGAAGTGGAGCGCGACCCTTAGACTTACAAATTTACTTGCCTTGCAGTGCTTTGGTCGGTGAGTAAATTTGAGCGGCATTTTGGGCTTGGTGTGCTTGAGGCTGCCGGCTTGTCGCTTTGGGCGTTAGGGTACCCTTGTTATAAGTATTCGTCGATAGCCCCGAACCCTCGGCGATTTGGCGGTCGGTTGAGGTTGAGAATAGTGTTGGGCCCATGCGGTCGATCCGACCGATTAGGTCAAGCGATTTACGCAGTGTACCCCAGCGCATCGGCGGCTGCCTTGGAATTTTGCAGGTCATTCGAGCCGTCGGGGCTTTGAATCACCTCGTCGTGCCGCCAGCGCCACAACAGCACGCCTCGCGCTCGTCTTACGGGCGCCGGGTTACGGTGAAGGCGCCGTTTTCGGCGCTTGCATTTATTGCAGGCGTTCAATCTCCCTCCGTCCGGGTATATAAGGGCCTTGCGGCTTCTTGAGTGATAAACCCTTAGCGAGAATCCTTTTTTTTTCTTGATATGGCTTGGGCACCCTTTAGTCTTGGTTTTGGTGATGATGTCGGGGTAGAAGAAGACCCTTTAGGTGAGTTTTGGGCTGAGTTCGACGGCGATGGCGAACCGGGAGGAAGAAAGCGCAGCGGCCGTGATCTGCTTTGCCGTCGATCTGTTGCTCGAGTCGTCCGAGACTCGAGGTAGCAGGGGCCCTCCTATAAGCGATGGCGCGAGGCCGCCGCCGTGTAGTTAGTGCGGCTGCGTCGATGTCGCTGAGCAGCGGGAGGCGCATCGGCGTCCGTTCCGCGACTGCGCGGCCCGTCCGTCGACGAACAAGGGCCTACCAACATGTCGTCGGTGCGTCGGTGCGTGCGGATGTTAAAGGCTTTAGCGCGGAGGAAGACTGCCGTAGTGTAGCGTAACTATTCTTGTATCATCGAGTACTATATTGTAAAGTTGTGTAAAGTTTGAGCTGTTGGCCTATAATGAAATCTCTTTTCCTTTATGGATGTCTTACGTAATGAGTTTGCTTCGTTTGAGTTGTCCGTCGTAGGCGGGCGTAGGCTCGTTCGTCGTGGTGGGCGTAGGCTCGTTTTACGTCGTGGTGGGCGTAGGCTCATTTCGTCGTGGTGGACGTGGGGCATCCATCCGAGTCCTCGTATGGCGAGGAGCTGCGGAAGGAGTGGCCACCGTCTATCCCACACGTATACCCCATCCGCGGTGTGGGACTGGAGGGGTGGCGGCAGCGTTTACCACGTTGGTTTGAGCGCCGTGCTCGTGGAGCTTATAGCGGGTAGTCAGTGGGTCTGGGAGGTCCGCCCAGGGGACCCTTCCGGCGGACGGTCCCGAGTAGGGTGTCTGGCCTGCTGTGGGGAGACCCATGAAACCTTTCTCTACTCAATCCGTATGGGCCACTGGGTCGTCCGCCGACCCGAGGCACGGCGGCAGCTGTCGCTCATCGATGAGCTCCGGGAGAGTGTGAGTATGGTCTCGGGCGCGAGTAGAGGTGATTAGTCGTCGGCCCGACCTAACCGAGGGCCCACCGTGGGGCTCACCTCATACTTGCCCCTTGCTCAAGTTTCGATGGGGCGGCCTTATGCCCGTCGGTGGGGTAGGCCTTTTGAACCCATGACTTTTAGGCGGGCCCTGGCGCAAACCACGAGGCTTTGCCGTTTGGACGCGGCGGCCCAGTGGGCCTCTCGCGCGTGCCCCAGAGCAACCGTCCTGGCCTCAAGGCGGAGATCGAGAGGTTAGGGCGCCTTGCCGGGCGGCGGCTTTATAGCTCTGCCGTTTTGTCGAGATTAAATCGCGAGTGGAATTGGAAGCAGGGAGTTACGGTGGCGTGAGTGGGCACGGCCTTCCGCTCGGCGCTGTTCGATCGGCCTTTGCTCGTCTTCTATATATCGTTGCGGGGCACTTTGAGTAGTTACGCTTGCTTGCTTTCCTCGCCTCTGTCCCTAAGGCGGAAAGGAACAACAAGAGCCAAGGAAAAAAAGCTCGGCCTTCTCTTCTCCTCGTCTTTAAGTCGCCTCTTTACGCAAGGATGTCGTGGCGGAGTGCTCCGCCGAGCGGTCGCGCTTAGCTTAGTGAAGAAGGGCTTCCTCCTGCGCAAGATCTCTCGGTTGGAGGGTGCCGGCGGGGCGGTGCCCCTCGCTAGGGGCAGCGAGTCGTGGTGCTTGCCTCTTTCTTGGCGCGGCCGGCTTGCCGTTGCACCCGTTCGTCAGGGCTGCTCTTCCATTACAAAGCGGAGCGCACCATCTTAACCCCAATGGGGTCCTCCACATCGCTATATTCATCACCCTTTGCGAGGCTTTCACAGGAATCGAGCGCATTGGGCGCTATGGAGGCATTTCTTCCTAGCGAGGCTGCGGAAGGACAAGCCGGCGGACGCCTTGCGGCGCCGGTGGTGGCTGGCCCTTGACCGGTCCGTAGAACGCGGAGTACCTCGAGTCAAGCTGCCGTCGTCCAACAAGGGGTGGCGCTACAGTGGTTCTATGCTCGAGCGTCGGAGACAGCGCCCGCCCTTCACCGGCAAACTTCCCGTGGCGGGAGAGTAGAAGCTGAGGCGCCGAAGCGCGAGAAGAACAAGGTGGCCACGATCGTGGGCGGTCGGGGGCCCTAAAACACAGGGCTCACCGGGGGGCGTGGTCGTCGCGCGCCTTCATGAGGATCGCGTGCAACCTCTCGCGCACACCCGTCCCTGTTCGTGCGAGGAGTGTCCGGCCGGATGAGGATGGCGGAGCCGAGCTTGCCGCGACGAGTCGGCCGGGTGGCGCCGTCATGGGAGAAGCGCCTCGAGGCGGCGGCGGCCACCGTAGCCATTCTCGGCCCACCCTCCAAATCTGGTAGGTCGGCGGACTTCTTCCCGCCCTCTTTTCTTTGCGTTTAACGCTGAGTCGACCAGTGCTTTTATCTTCTAGGGACTCTTGGGCATGTCCTCCGGGCACGCTCCGGGAGACAAGGAAGTGAGCGGCGGCCGGGTGAAAACGCGGCCTTCGACTCCTCCGCAAGAAGCGAAGGAGAGAGGAAGAAGAAGAAGAGGAGGCCTTGGGCGAGGGCGGCGGCGACGTGTCGGAGGCCCGCTGCGTAGGTGCAACCTCCACCGGCAATGATGGAAGCACCCCGATCCAGCGTATTGTGGGTTCCTCCGACCCACCGGCCGGCGGTCGGGCGTGGACTGCCGGAGGCGACACCACGAGCCCAGCGGCTCGGGGCCTTAGGCGGAGGTGACCGCGCGGTCGCCGTCGTCGTCGCGCCTTCAACGGAGGCAGCTTCAAGGAAACGGCCGGCAGATCTGCCCCTCGGAGGGGGACCAAGCGAAGAGGCGTGCCTGCCGCGCACCCTCTCGGCTCAGTAAGTACTTCTTTTCTTTTATTCAAACACTTTTCTTTGAAAAGCCGCTTGGCCCATTTTTAAGCATTTTGCGGCGTGCGGCGCCCTATCACGGGTGTGACCGTGGCGCGTCTGTGCGATTCGCAAGGGCGAGCGCGCGAGAGGTTCGAGCGCCGATCGTGGTCTTTGGCGGTGGCGCGCCCGCCTCTGAGGCGAGGCTAGCGAGGAGCTCCGGCGCCTCGATTGGGGACACCACCATCGGCGTGGTCATCCTGCGGAGGAAGAGATGGCGGCACTTTGTCGGCGTCGTGCCCGGTAGAGGCGGCCCGGTGCAGTGCCGAGCCCTGCGCCCACAGGGGAGGTGCCGACCGAGTCCCGCGGCGAAGGTCGCCGAGGGACCTGGGGACCAATCCTACCATCATTGCCGATGATGCTGCGGGCCAGGTAGCGCCCGCCCAGCGAGACGACCGAGGCCCGGCTGCGGAGGCCCACGAGTCGGGTCGATGGCGGAGCGAAGAAGAAGCGAGTGGGTCGCTCTTGACAAGCGTTCGGATGCCAGCGAGAGATGGAGCTGGTCGAAAGGGCGACTCTTTATGCAGAATCTTCGGTAGGCGTTGGGCCGCGATGGTCGAAGTCGGCCGTCGACTAGTAAGTTGGCGAAAGAACCCAACTTATAAAATTCGGCGCCGCGCGTGAGACTAACGGTTAGTCATCACCTTGCGACATCTGCGGGCTTGCTCGGACGACCGGTGGCGGTGCCATGGAAAAACGCGGCCGGTTGCGCCTTGAGTTGCGCTTAGCTCAAGAAGCGCGGCGTGAAGCGGTCGGGCGGCGAAGGTCGCCCGGGAGCCGAGGCGCTAAGGCTCTCTTCGATGGCGCTGAGGCCCGATCCACGAGATGAAGTGGCGGAGATCGAGTCCTCCTTGGCGAGGCCACCGTCACTAGGGATGCCGCCACCACCGCCGGTCGCGCGCAGTGTAAACAAACCGTCTGCGGACGGCGAGACTAGGCTCGGAAGGGCGCCCGGCCGAGTCGCTCGGCGGAGGCGCTCGGAAGGATCGACCTCCTTGAAGACCTCCTACGAGGCGGTCAAGCAAGAATTCGGCAACTGCGAACTCCGCGGCCGTAAGTCTCAACTTCTTATTTAATTACGTGGGCACTTTTACGTAAGTCGTGATCATCTGGCGCCGTTGCCATCTGAGTGCGAGAAGAACTTGGGCCTTGCGGTTGAGGCGGAAGGGCGCCCGGCGGGCCGTGGCAGCGGTCCGCGGCGCGGGATGTAACTCTGGCGGCGGAGGTTGCAGCAGTCGGGCAGTAGCCGCAGGCTGGAGGCCCCGCCAAGGCCGGCGGGGCGTCTGCGCCTGGTCCTTGGAGCCGCTTGGCAGGCAGGGAGCTCTGGCGCCCTAGCTAGCCGAGTTCGAGGCGCGTTGAGAGGCGGTGATTGCCGTGGCGCGCGGAGCTTCCTCCGTGTTGGTCAACACCATCTCGCACTCGATGGAATTGACCTCACGGTGGTGGCGCGGCGTCGGCCCAGGAACCGGACCGGCGGAGAGATCGGCGAGTTCGAGCTCTTGGTCGAGCCAGCGCGCTCGGGAGATTACCCGGCCACGTCTCGCGCGCAGTCGCCTCGATGAAGAACAAAGTAGTTAGATTTACCCTCCTTCTTAATTGTAAAGACTATTATGCTTGTAAACAATTTTTAAGGTTAACAAGTTCGATCGCCTCTTGCCCCTTTTGTGTTTGGTGAGCGTTTGACCGACCATAGCCTTAAGGACCGCAAAGGTCACTTATCGTAGGTCGGGTTGCCGAAGGACTAAGAGGATAGGAATCTTGGTTACTCGTGATTATCGCACTTGTGAGGATAGGAGTGTTCCCGGCCGACAAAGATCGCTCACTTGGGCATTCCCTTCTTCGGGCGCAGACCATAGCTTGGCGGGGCAGGGCCTGCTTTCGGGTCGAGAGGATTACGCTCGGGAGGACCTCATGACGGTCGGGTCACCGGCCCGCCGCAGCGCGTGAGCTAGCCGAGTTTGAGCGGAGGAGGAGTGTTCTCGGCCGACTAAAGGTCACTCCACTCGGGCACTTCCTTCTTGCGGCCTCTTAGCAACCATAGCGGCCAGCGCGTAAGGCGTAGCGCTTGGATCGAGAGGGTTACGCTCGGGATAGACCTTGTGGTCGGTCGGGTCACCGACCGTATGGCGTCTTGAGCTAGCGAGTTCTTGCGGGGAGGAGTGTTCGGTGACTAAAGGTCACTCCACTCGGGCACTTCCTTCTTAGCAAAGCGCTACTTAGCAACCATAGCCGGCTGGGCGTGAGGCGTGCGGCTTGGGTCGAGAGGGTTACTGCTCGGGATGGACCTCGTGGTCGGTCGGGTCACCGACCCTTTAGCGCCGACGAAGCGGCTGAGCAGGGGTGCCAAGGGCAGCCCAGCGTCGCGAGCGACCGGTGCTCGGAAGAGTAAAGGTAAAGACCATGCGGGAAAAAGAAAAGAGTTTAGGGATAGAATTGCCTTAACTTTTCTATGTTCCAAGCGTTCGGAAGGATCGACCGTCGGCGTCCTTAGTCGAAGGTGCGGGTCGGAGAACCTCTGACGGTGAAGGGCCTTCGAGCGGCGATAGCTTGTGCTTGTCTTCTTGGTTTGGATCCGTAGCGAGACGGTCGCCCGTTAAAGGATCGCCCTCGAACTGGCGGTTGTGGTAGGGTCGCGAGCTTGTTGGTATTTGGTGATCGCGGGATGGCCCGTCATGTGCCTCGTCGGTGGTCGATGGCGTCTTGTTGCGGCGAGCCCCGAGCCTCATCGAAGGCTTGTAGTCTTGGGCGCCATACTCCAGTCTGTTGGCAAGGCGGCCGGCGCGAACACCATGAAGAGCGGTGTAAACCCGATCGCTCGGTGGGCATGGTCGCGAGCTCAAAGGGCGGAGGCGGCTCGGCCACCACCGCCCGCGAAGTGCTTGAGCCGGTGAAGATCCGTGGCAGAGTCCTTGAAGGATCATGCCGTTTGCGTTCGACACGGCCGTTAGTCGCGGATGGGCCACGGCTGCTGTCGACACGGATGTTGAAGTCGTCGCGAACTCGAGGAACTCCTTTCACGTGAACTGCGTTCCATTGTCGGTGATGATAGAGTTGAGGACTCGAGCGAAAAGCGATGTCGCGGAAGAAGATGGCTGCTTGTACCGGCGTGGCGCTCACGACCGGCTTGACCTCTATCCACTTGGTGAATTTATCCACGCGACTAGGAGATGAGTAAAGCCCGGGCGCTTTCTTGAAGGGCCCGACGGATCGAGTCCCCAAGCGCAAGCGGCCAAGTGATGGGGATCGTGCGCAAAACTTGGTGGCGGATGTGTCTGCAGAGCAAAATTAGCACCCTTCGCGGTGCGCCGCGATCGCTCGGCGTCGGACACGGCGGTCGGCCAATAAAAACCTTGTCGAAAGGCCTTTCCAGCGAGGATCGGGTGCGGCATGGTGGCGCGGACCCGCCATGGATATCGGCGGCGGTGTTTCCCTTGGTCGGCGAGCGCACCTCTGGAGGACCGGAGGACTCCTTTGTAAAGTGCGGGCGACCGGGACGAAAGATTTTGCCCGCGGCGGCGGGCCTCGGTCGGGTCGGGGAAGCGACCCATCCGTCAAGCGATTGATGAAGAGCTTCCTCGATCGGATTCGGTGCCCGGCCGCAGCTGCGGTTTGACCGACCAAGTCTGCGCCCGCCGCGCGGCGGTCGGGTGGCGTCTAGGTGAATCGGAGACGCTCGGCCCGCCGAGTCAAGCGGATGGAAGGTTGCGGGAGTCGCGACGAAGATCCGGGTGGGGCGACCCTTTCTTGGAGGCAAGATTGGCTGAGCAATCGGCCTCCTTTGTTGTGGCGTCTGTAGGCGTGGTGGGCTCGAAACCCTTGAACCGCTCCTCGAGCTTGCGCACTTCCGACGGTATGCGACCATCACGGGCGTCTCGCGGCTCGAAGCCTTCATGACACAGTCGGCGACAAGCTTGGAGTCCCAGAACGCAAAGTCGTGCGCGCCGAGTCGGCGGCGATCGGAGACCGTTGGCGAGCCTCGTACTCGGCGATGTTGTTGGTCGCGTCGAAGAAACAGCGATGGCGTATTGAAGTTTGTTCGAGTGGGGAAATGATGGCGACTCTGCGCCCGCGCCGTTCTTGGTGTAGGATCCATCAAAGTACATTATCGATGCTCGGGGTCCTCGATTACGGTGGCGCTGAGCCGGTCCACTCGGCGATGAAGTGCGCAAGGGCTGCGACTTGATCGTTGTCAGGGGCGTCGTTATCGCGTAACCGGCTGAGCTCGGCGCCCACTTGGCTATCCTCTCGGCGTCGCGGTTGTGGGCGATCTCGCCAGAGTGGGGCGCGGTCACCACAGTGATGGCGTCTTTGGTGAAGTAATGGACAAGCTTTCTCTTGGCGGTGAGCACGCGTGAAGCGGCTCTGCACTGCGGTACCGAGCCTTGGACTCGGAAAGAACCTCAGCGATGAAGTAGATTGGCCATTGTACCTTGAGTTCACGGCCTTCCTCGCTCGTTCCACCACAAGGGCCGCGCAGCGACTTGAGCAATGGCGGCGATGTAGAGAGCGGCCAGTTCGCTGGTGCGGGCGACGAGATTGGAGATGAGGATAGGAAGGCCTTGGTGGTGAGGCTTCAGAGCCTCCTGGGTCCAGTGAAGCGGTCGGTTTCTTGGCGACTGTAGAAGCGGCATTCGCTCGCCGGCGAGACACGAAAGCAGCTCAAGCGGCAAGGCACCTGCTAGCCTCGGACCCCTTTGAGATTAGGAATCGGGCCCATTCTTGCGATCGTCGAGATCTTCTCTGATTGGCCTCGATTCCTCGCTCGAAACGATGAAGCGGCGGCTTCCCTTAGGGACCCGAAGCGCATTTCTCGGGGTTGAGCTTTATCTGGAACCGTCGGAGATTCGCGAAAGTTTCTTCGGTCGGCAATAAGGTCGTGCGCATTCACGGTCTTCACGACGATGTCGTCAACATAGGCCTCAGCGTTGCGGCCGATCGGTTGTTGAAGCACGTTTGCATACATCGGCTGATGCGTGGCGCCGCGTTCTTTAGGCGAGCGGCATTGTAGCGTGTGAGCAGGCGAGCGGTGTGATGAAGGAAGTCGCGGTGGTCGGACTCCTTGATGCTATCGGTGGTAGCTGGTAGGCATCGAGAAGGAAAGAGACTCGCACCCAGCGGTGGAATCGGCGACTTGGTCGATCACGGGGCAAGAGAGCGGGTCCTTGGGACACGCTTTGTTGAGACTTGTGTAGTCAACACACATTCTCCATTGCCCATTTTCTTTTTACAAGTCTGAGGTTGGCGGCCACTCGGGGTGGCGGACCTCTTTATAAACCTGCGACCAAAAGCTTGGCGATCTCCTCCCCTATGATCCTGCGCCTCTCCTCGTCGAGCGGCGGGCGTTGGGTGGCCGGCTTTGAGCACAGTCGGATGCTCAGGAGTGCTCGGCGACTTCCCTTAGGATTCTGGCATGTCGGAGGACCTCCATGCGAAGAGCGTCATTGTTGGCGCGAGAGGAAGCCACGCAGCGCTTCTATTTGGCGGGGCGTGGCTCAGACCGGACGGTCTTGGTCGGATCGCGA
Organism: Otatea glauca; assembly: GCA_036346275.1. Classification (NCBI taxonomy): domain Eukaryota; kingdom Viridiplantae; phylum Streptophyta; class Magnoliopsida; order Poales; family Poaceae; genus Otatea; species Otatea glauca. Next base: position 37,275,010 of record CM070725.1, read on the forward strand.
GGATCGACGCGACCTTCTTCGTGTCCTCGGCGGACTTGAAGGATCCGCCCCGACTTCTTTGGACTCGGGGCGGACTGGAACTTCCCTCACGAGGTTGTCGAGCTCGGCGGCGCGATGGCTGCGGCGAGCTCTAGCTAACTGCGCTCGCGATTGTAGACAAAATGGAAAGATGATGCCACGGTGATGACTCCTCGTGGCGGGCATCTTCGGCTTGAGGTAGGCGTAGTGGGGCGCCATGAACTTGGCGTAGCATGGCGCGCCCAAGATGGCGTGATAGGGCGGAGAAATCCACAACCTCGAAAGTGAGGTCTCGATCGGAAGTCGCTGGTTCCCCAAAGGTGGCCAGGCGGTCGATCTGCCCGGCGGATGGGCTCTTGGCGGCGGATGGCCAGAGAAAGGAGCCTTGCTCGGTCGGAGACTTCGAGCGAGGAATCCTATGGCGTCGGCGTCTCCACGTAGAGGATGTTGAGGCGGCTGCCATCCGTGAGCACCTTGGTGGCGCTTCTTCCCCGCGATGGGGTCGACCACGGTGGGTATCTTCGGTGAGAGCGTGGTCGGTGATCGGCCGTCGAAGGTGACGAGAATTCTAACCACGGAGTATTGAGGGCGGCTAGTGAGCGGTGTGGACCTCACGGTGGCGGTTGGTGGCGGCATCGGCGTAGCGCCCGATCCGCCAAGATCATGAGGCGGCCGTCGGGTTGGGGAACTCGTCGTCGCCTTCTTCTCCACGGCGTGTGGGGCGTGGTAGCTCTTTCCTTTGCCCGTGGTGTCGTGAGGGCGCGGGAAAGAAGTGCCTCGAGACCGCGATCCGGTACTTATGTTTGGCGGGAACCGTGGTTGAACGCGGGCTGTCCATCAATTTCGAAGTGGTCGGTAGCGGCGGTCGGTTGCGCCCGCTATGGCGAGGCGGTCGGCGATGGCGACCACGAGGCTTCGCGGACTGTTTTCCATGCGCTTCGCTTGCCGGAGGCGGTCGGAAGAGATCCGATCGGACGTCGGGCTCTTCTTTGGGCCTTTCCTCCTTGAAGATAGCCCCACGACCTCCTCGCGGGCGTAGTTGAGTGGCGATGTCGAGGAGTTCCTTGGTGGTCTGGGCTTGAGGCGGCCGGTTTGTGCACGAGGGCCTTGCGGGAGTGCCGTAGATGAATGCTCCCACGACATCGGCGCCGGAGATGTCGGGGAGCTCGTTACCTGGCGGGAAAACCGCGGATATAATCGAAGGGTTTCACTGGCTGCTGCTTGCAGCCTTGAGTCGAGAGTTGCGGGCGCTTGTAAGTGCCACGGAAGTTGCCGACGAAGAGGTCTTCAAGTCGGCCCGATTCTGATGGTTTTGGCGGGCAAGTACTCGAGCCAAGCTCGGGCGAGTATGCAAGGTAGATGGGAAGTCTTGGATGATGAAGAGATCATCAGTCGCTCCCCCACTTTGCATCTCGAGCCGGTAGTCTTCAAGCCGGACACACAGGTTCGTGGCCCGATGTACTTGGCGATGTTAGTGGGCGCCGAGAATCTAGCAAGAAATCCGCTGTCGGATCCTGGCGAGCCCGTGGTCGGGACCATCGGGGCTTGGGCTCTGGCGGTGGCGCCGCCAACCACTATCGTGAGTGGGCGGCCTCCTCCGCGCCTTTCTCGCGCCTCGAGGTGGCGCGAGCGTCGTAAGCGTCCGTGCCCGGCGCACGAGTCTGCGAGCTGAGGCGGCTCGTGGTGTGGCGCCGCCTTCGCCGGACCAGTAAACCGGCGGCGGTGCGGGCCCGTGGCGAGAGGTGGCGCGGGCGATAGGGCCGGAGGCTGTATGTTTTACGACGCGCGCTCTACCGGCCGGAGGTTACGGTATGTGGCCTTGGCCTCCGGGTCGGCCGGCTCGGAAGGCCTCGAGCGGGATCGCGGCCGCGTACATTACAGCTTGCATGGGGAAGAAGCGGGGCCGTCAGTTCTTCCGCCGACTTGTGGTGTGCTGGCAGCAGCGTCGCGTCGTCGTCGGGCACTCTTTGGTCGCGGGCTCATCTGCTCCGGGTTGGCACAGGTTGGTCGAGCTTCGACCCTTTGCCTATCCGGCTCTTGGCGTTGTCGGCTGGAGTTGTGGCGAGCTTGGCGCGTTCAAGCCTTCGCGGGGTGTTCCCCTCCTGCGTCTCGGTCTGCGCGGATGGGGCCCCGTAACAGCGGGGTTATGATTAATCGGCCGTGCCGCCATGTTGCACTCGCGAGAGTGCGTCCATGGCGGTACTCCGTATCGGAGCTGAGTCGTGGTGGAAGAGTCTTCCGGCTCGTGAATAGAGGCGGCATGTGGCCGGCCATAGCCTAATCGCGAGCTGCGGGAGGTGACACGGTCACTGTCTAGGCCAGCGGGAGCTTCGCCGAGGCGTGGCGGGCGCTCCTCGAACTCGGCTGCAGGACTTGCGGCGCCCTAGGCGGAGCTTGGCGAAATCGCCGGAGATGGCGCCAGGCTTTCGATGGTAGCCGGGACTCGGTGGCGGCGAGGATGGCGTAAGCCCTCCGTAGAGGTGGCAAAAGTTGAGGGCGAGCGGATCGGCTTCCGCGCAGACCATGCCGTCGCAGTGGAAGGCGCCATCGGGAGGCAAGCGGAATCCGGAGATGGTGATGAAGGCATACGAAGACCCTACGGCGCCATGCCAGCCGGCATTCGAGCACCGGCAAGTAAATTTGTAAGTCTAAAGTCGTAGCGTTCCACTCCACTGAATGGTTAGACTCGAAGTCCAAGATGTATCTTGGTTGAGCGAAGGTCCCTACTCGATTCGCGTGGTATCGTTGTATTCCCTTTAAATGCAGATAGTGCACAAAGTTTACAAGTGAGAGTGCTAATGGCTTAGCGATGAGTTCGATGTGATCCTCTTTCCTCACGGGGTTCTGCCTCCTTTTATCTGAAAGGAAGGCGGGTTATATCGAAAAGTGGGAGAGGGCGAGATGACCTACACTAGGAGCTTGGTCCTTGATCTGTGACTTCGTCATCGCCGTCATTGCCCATCTTTGGTCGGTAGCTTAGTTGGTCGGGCGGTTAGGTATTTCCCGGAAGCGGCGTACACCCCTCTGCGAACCTTACAGTGTTGGCGTTCTGCGTCGGCGTGGAGTCTTTGCCTCGGGAGAGGCGTGTCTTCGTCTTGTATGTGACCGGTGATGGGGTGGGAGCATGACTTGGTCGATCATTAAACCTTCTAGGAAGGAGCCACCGCCTTGTATAGTCACCGATTGACCCGTTCGTGAAGTGCGTGGTGATGGTGGTAGAGGCTTTGACACGCGGCCCTTAGCGGGGTTTGCGATCGGTCGGGGATCTTGACCCACTGCGGTCGGGAGCTCTGCTTAGTCGGGCCGGGGTCCGTCTCGTGGCGGGGTCGGAAGCCCGCTTCGGTCGGAGACACTTCCTCGATCGGTCGGAAGGGTATCTTGTGTGGCCTTGCGGTGCTTTGGTCGGTAGTGGGCTGGAAGTGGCCTGTTGGGCTTGAGCTGTGCTTGAGGCTGCCGGCTTGTCGCTTTGGGCCGTTGGGGTACCCTTGTTATAAGTATTCGTCAGCATCCCTCTTAATAGTACGGCAATCCTTAGACTCAAATTAAATCAAAGATAATATAAGTCTAAAAATAGTCACTTGCCGTCTTCTTTCTTAATGTCGATGCATGAAGACTTTCACCATATAATTGATGACATCTTCGCCTTGTCCAACTCGACTCGATTCACCTCATGAGACTCTCGTCCTATCAACCTTGACTTGATCATCCTCTCTGACGATTTCCACGCCAAGTCGATCTTGACTTAGCCCTCAACTCTTGGTGACACCGCCGTCTTGTTGACCTCGGCTTAACGATCATCCTCCAAGATACCTTGGTCATCATACACTTACGGAACCTAAGTCTTTCCAATCCACTTATGATAGACATTAGTCCCAAAAGCTCAATAGATATAAACAAGTTGATATTTGTGAACAATTGATTACAACAAGTGTTTCATATAAAGAAGCACAACATAAATGGAAACACTTGACATAAGAAATGTTCTCTACTAAGTACATCATGATGAATATGTAATTGATCTATATGCACTAGAGAGATAATTGCCAATATGATGAATCAATTAAATCATGGCAAGGATCACAGTCTTTACTTAAATGAAGCACATGATGGAATATACACGAATTGTACATGTGCAAATAATATTTTGAATAAGAGTAAATATGTGATCCAACTCTAGATTGAACTTCACCAAGAGAAGTGCATGAGGAGATACACAACTAAGACATGCATGCACCAAGTCAATCTATAGCAATATGAAGTTTAACTCTAGTTAATACATGCATACTAAAAACAAAGCACATAATGAACTCAAATGAATATATATGCACAAATAAATATGACATAAACCAATGTTCATATATACAATCAACATGCTACTTGGAGTTCACTATGCATTTGCACAAAAGGAATGCAATAACAAATATAGAATAGATACCAAAATTGCATACCTTATCTTTGCTTAACCATCCCACTTGATTTTCCTCTAAAAGATGAGACTGATACTTAACTAGGCAATAACATGTTAGTCTCATAGCAATATAATCATATTAGAGGTTTGTCATTTGTTAAGCACTAAGTTAAGCATTTACTTAATTACATAGATTATCATTATATGCGTTTGTCATTAATCACCAAAATAACATAAGTGCCTAGATGCACTTTCAAAGTGCTTCTTATATTTTCTGTCGATGTTCCTCCATTGCAAAGAATCAGCAGGGTGTCTGAGCATTCCATCCTTCTTACGCTCTTCAGCGTGCTATCGTAGCAATTGGGCATGCCTTTTGTTCGCAAACAATCGCTTCAGACGAGGAATTATAGGGAAATACCACACCACCTTACGGGGGGATCTTTTCTTCTTATGCTCCACCCCGACATCGTCGTTATGGATATCATCGTTGCCCTTATACCGCTTTGCTTTGCAAACAGCACAAGCTTCCAAATCTGCAAACTCATTGTGATACAACATGCAATCGTTTGGACATACGTGTATTTTTTGTACTTCCAGTCCCTACGGGCAGACAACCTGCTTAGCCTGATACGTAGTTGTAGGCAACATGTTACCCTTTGGAAGCAAGTCCCCCAAGAGACATAAGAGCTCAGTGAAGTTCTTATCGAACCAACCATTGCTTGCCTTCAACTGCAGTAACGTAAGCACGATATGCAGCTTTTTTGCTCCTCTTTGCAGTCCGGGTACAATGGTGTTGTGGAGTCCTCTACCATACGCTGGAACTTTTGAAACTCTCTTTCACTCGTGAAGTCCCCCTCCCCATCACGCAACATTTGATACAGGTCGTCGTCATGGCTATCGACAAATGTATCTTCGACCGCCGTCATATCGTTGTCGCCGTCATCTTCACCAATGTGTTGTCCTTCATGTACAATCTCATCTTCACCATACTCGGTCCAACAAGTATAGCCAGCCTTGAAACCCCTTCGAAGTAAGTGTGCATGTATCGACTCTATGGTACAAAACAACTTCTCATTTTTGCAATCAACACATGGACAACACATATAGTTCGCCAGATTCTTCGACTTGTGCGCCGCAGCCGCGTTTACAAAACAAGTCACACCATTAAAGTACTCTGCGCCGCAACGATCCGTGTCATACATCCACCTTCGGTCCATCTATAATTAATTAAATCAAACATCACATAAGAATATAATTGCAAATAATAATATAATTGTAAATGATAAGATTTAAAAATCCATGTAGCAATTTTGACTATATTAAAATACATAAACCTTTTTCATTATGTAAATATCCATCTAGCAATTTTTTATTATTTTATAAAATGAAAAAAAAATGTAAATACTTAGGATATATTTGTACTATATTAAAATACATCAATATTTTTTCATTATGTAAATATCCATCTTGAAATTTTTAATTATTTAAAAAATAATAAATAATTGTAAATAGTTAGGATATATTTTGACTATATTAAAATACATCAACCTTTTTCATTATGTAAATATCCATCTAGCAATTTTTATTATTTTATAAAATGAAAATAATTGTAAATACTTAGGATATATTTTTACTATATTAAAATACATCAATCTTTTTCATTATGCAAATATCCATCTTGCAATTTTAATTATTTACAAAATAATAAATAATTTTAAATAGTTAGGATATATTTTGACTATATTAAAATATATCAACCTTTTTCATTATGAAAATATCCATCTAGCAATTTTTATTATTTTATAAAATGAAAATAATTGTAAATACTTAGGATATATTTTTAAGCAATTTTTTATTATTTTGAAATTTGAGCATACATCAACCTTTTTTCATTATGTAAATATCCATCTGGCAATTTTTATTTATTTACAAAATAGAAAATAATTGTGAATAATTAGGATATATTTTTATCATATTAAAAATATCCAGGTAGCAATTTTTTAATTACTTTCATAATTGATAATATCAATTTTGCAATTTTTTAATTACTTTAATAATTGAAAATAAGCATATAATTGAAAATACGTGATATATTTGTAAATATATCGATTTACAAATGTATCTTGCAATTTTCATTATTGCAAAATTCATCTAGCCATTTTCACCATTTAAAAATCCACTAAATCATTGAAATGAATAAGAATTGTAATTATCAAAATCTAAAGCAATCTATAAAGTAAAATCCAACTACAAATATAATGTAGATCAAATTACTAACCTTGAAGACAAATAGATATGAATTTTAATACAACTTTTCGACAGCAATTCGACACAATAATAGAGCAGAGACGCCTCTCTGTTATGCTCGATCGGTCGGGGGAAGGGATGCCAGATATATAAAGGACTTATCACTGCCGGTTCTGCAGTGATAAGGCCGGCTTGCGCGGGAAAATAAATATCACTGCCGGTTCTGGTGTAAAATCGGCAGTGAAAGTGCAAATATCACTGTCGGTTGAAACAAGATCCGACAGTGATATATCACTACCGGTTTTAAATATAAATCGGCAGCGATATCTGGTTATCACTGCCGGTTGGTTCGACGAATCGGCAGTGATAAGTTCTCCCCCCTCGGCTTAACTTTCGAACCGGCAGTGATATGTTCGCACTGCCGGCTCTATCCCAACCGGCAGTGATATACCAGCAAGGATTGACTGTTCTGTAGTAGTGTGATGGGAATCATAAAAGATCCAAGTGGGATTGCTAGAGGCAAAGATATAACTAGCTAGGGCTAAAGATATATTCCTAGTTTTTTACCGGTCTCGGTATTTGGATGGGAGACTAGGTTGATAGTTAGGTGATGTACTATTAAGAGGGGTTGAGTCATTTAGCTTGAGCTTCATCATGTGTTGATGAACTCAATCCGGTTCACTCTAACTCACTCTCTTATTTGGATTTTGTATGAGCAAAGTATTTGCATGTGTTGAAAATAAGGGAGCTCATGCTTGCTTCTTATTGAATCTTAATTGATTTGGAGTTAGCATGGAGCTATGGATTTGCATGTGTTGCAAAAAGGAGATAGCTCATGTAATTTGATTTATGTAGTTTATGCATAGAGCTAAGTTTTGCATATGTTGCAAAAGGAGATAGCTCATGCAATTTGATTTGTATGGTTTATGCTATGTGGTTGCAAAATGTGATTTTATTGGTTCTTATCTTGGAGCATGAGACAAGCATTTGCAAAAATGTTTTGCAATATGTTAGGATCATGTGTTTATCATCTCACGGCTCAAGATTTGAGTTAATTGATTGAATTTGTTATTTGCAAATGAGCTGTAAGTTATGGGTTTCGGTTCTAGAGCATGTGTTGGTATTTGCAAATATGTTCTGCAAAGTGTCGGGATCATGTGTTGATCCTTACATGGATAGAGGATTGATCTCATAGGTTCTTGGTTTATTTGCGAATGTGTTTTGCAAATAAGTCGGTGTTTAAATGTTGTTCTTTGGAGTATGTGAGTAATATATGCAAATGTATTTTGCATAGTATTGAGATCATATGTAGATCCTCACATAGCTCAAAGAATTGATATTTGTTGTTTTGGAGAAAAGTTTCTGTGTGAAACTGTTATTTCTCCCTTAGGCCGGTCATACCGCCCTTGTGGGGTCGATAGCACCGCTGAGCTGGTGCCACCGCACTTTAGGCCGGTAGTACCGCTCGGCAGGTGCTACCGCCCCTCTGACCGGTGTGAAAAATTCAAAGAGGGGTGTTTTCTCGGTTTTGCTGGCCGGTGCTACCGGGGTATATGGCCGATATTACCGCTCCTAGTTGACCGATGCTACTGGATTTCCTGTGCAACAGCTGAATTCCTAGCCGTTGGCTTGGAGGCCGATGCTACTGGGCCCAGTAGGGCGGTAGCACCGGGTTTGCTGAGTTTTTACCTATTTTGCCCCTCAACGGGTAGTTTTCTTTGGAGAGGCTATAAAAAGAGCTTTGAGGCTGACATTTGGGTGTTGCTGACTTTGGGAGAAGGTTTGTGTGAGTTGTGTGTATGTGTTGCTCTCTCCCACTTGGTTCTTAAGTTAAGAGTCAGCTCTAATTACATGTGTTGCAATTAAGAGAGGATTGAGAGCCTCTTGTGCATGTGTTGCACTTGAGGGAGCCTTGTGCATGTGTTGCACTCGGTGATCACCATTATACATGTGTTGTACTTAGTGAAGCTCAAGCTAGAGGGCTTAACTTGTTACTCTTTGTATTTGCCGACACCTAGACGGCGTGTGGAGGCATCGTGCGCGGTGACCTTCTCAAGGAGATTGTGAGAAGATCCAAAAAAGTTGTGAAAGTTTGAGCTCACCTACCCGGAAGGGGAAAGAGCTACCACTAGTAGAATCGAGGCGAGTGCTCAATTCATGGAGCTGGTTCAAAGCGGTTTGGGCTTGTCTCAACATGGATTAGGGGAGACCGGTAAATCTCCGAATACCACAGTAAAAAGTATTGTGTCTCCTTGTGTATGTTTGTAATTTCTTATTTTTATTTTTGCATTTACATTCCTAGCATTAAATTGTTTGCTTGTCTTTAGGATTGTAATTTATTGTTAGAGACATAGTTAGCTAGTGCACTTAGTGAGCCTAGTTGACTTACACTTTAATTGCTAATACCTTAGTTTATCGCTTCCGCATTTATTATCATCTAGGTTTTGACATAATCGTACTTAGACGAGATTTTAATTAATCGTAGAAGAAATTTTTAAAGCCGCCTATTCACCCTCCGGCATCCACGATTTTACAAGTGCTAGCTCAAAAAAAAACTTCCATTCAGTGTGAAATCAACATCAAATTTTCACGAAAAAGATAAGAGAGGTGTTTCTATGCATTTTTTTAAGTTGCATAAATATTAAAGCATGAATGAAGAGTAGATAGTGATTATTTACCTTTTGGATTGCTTCAAGATTTATACAACTCGTATTGAGAAAAAAAGTATAAAAGCACTGCATATCAGATTTTATTGAAAGAATTAATTGACAACAGTGTTAATTTCTCATCTCTTGGCTGTGACCTTTTGAGGGACAAGTACCGCAACATTAGGACTTAAAGGCCTCATTCCTTATGGGACGAACACACCATCAAGACTACGCCGAAGCAAAAACCAGGCGCAGCAGAGTGAACGACGCTGCAAGAACGGACGAGGCACCAGGGTTATAATAAAACCGTTTTGAAGTCAGATTTTGATGATCCCACGATCGAAAATCGTGAAAAACCACTTAAAATTTGTTGAAAACCGAACGGTTTGGAAATTAAAACGAATTTGAAATCTGGTCAAATTGGTCAGCGATTTTCGCAGTAAATAAACGAAAACGCTCGAATTTCGAGCAGTTTTTAGCGAAAACTGCCAAAAATGAAGACGGTTGAAAAATAGGGAAAAAGTAAAAAAAATTGGGAAAAATTGCAAAAAAAAAAAAGATGTTGTAAAATTTATAAAAATCCATTAAAAGCCAAAAAAAAAAAGGAAACATGTAAGAAATATATAAAAAAAGTATGAAGAAACACGAAAACATCCCGGCATTATCTTTCCTAAATACGAATTTTTTTGACATGATCTTCGCTATATTTTAGACAATTGCAAGTTGTAAAGTAGGCATTTAGTAGTAATATATCAACAAATAATCTTTCATTTCAATACTACTCATATATCAATCCAACAAATGCAAAAATAGGCATTCACATAATGATATACCAATACCATTCATATATCAATACCATTCACATATCAACACCATTTACATTTCAATACCTTACATAAATTGCTTATGTAAATAATTTACAAGAAATTGCTAATGTCAAATTGCACGTTGTACAACAAAATAAGTACAGAATATAACTATTGGTACAGAGTACAACTTCCATTCTAATGTTTTGGTAGTTCATGCATGCATACAATGAGAAATACACTTTTCAATATTGGATAACATTAACATATTAAAATATACCATGACAAGATAATTTCTGTGCATACAAATATCGCTACTTGAACAAATAGTACTATTTTCAGGTGTCGTCCATTGCTACTAAATATACTTCAACAAATATTGCTACTAAATATAATTCAACAAATATTGCTACTAAATATACTTCAACAAATATTGCTACTTAACATAATTGAACAAATATTGCTACATGATATACTTGAACAAATATTGCTACTTGACATACTTGGAAAAATATTGCTACTAAATATAATTGAACAAATATTGTTACTAAAATATGTTTAAGTAAATATTGCTACTAAATATTGTTGCTTGACATACTTGAATAAATATTGCTATTAAATATAATTGAACAAATATTGTTACTAAAATATGTTGAATTAAATATTGCTATTTGACATACTTGAACAAATATTGCTACTAAAAATACTTCTTTTTTTATATATTCTAATTTCTACATTTTGAATGGCTCAAAAATGTCTCCAAACTTCGTTTTTTTTCAAAAACAATATTCACACCAGAGGTCATAAAGCTATTAATACTAATTTTAGGGAATTTTTGGATAATTTTTTTTCAAAATTTCTGAATTCTTTGAATTTAAATTTGAACTTGACAGGTAAACCGAGTGGTTTTATTTCTTAAGCCGGCGTGGTACAAGCAAAAACCGTTTTCGAGCGATTTATCGTGATTTTTGAACCCTGCGAGGCACACAAGCTGCGCACAGCGCGGGGCGCACACCTCTCGGCGAACGGGCCTTGGGTGAGTAGCCCGATCTGCTTGGCCGACACGCAGCGCATTACCGACAGGAGCACAGGACAGGAGTTAGCGTGGGCGCGGCAGAGCCGGATGTGGCTGCGGCGTTGCGCGATGTGCATGCTACCCCCTCCCCCGTTCAAATCTAAGCGCTATGTATTCTCTTAGATCTGTTTGGTTTAAGGACAAAGGGTGGCCCGGATAGAGATAAAGGCATCTAAGTTCATATTTAGTTAGAGGGATGAGAGTTAGATAGGATGAATCAATTTTTTGTTTAGTTGGAGGAACGAGAGTTGAATGGTGGATGAGATGAAAGTTCATATTTGATTTGTGGGATGAGATTTGAATGGCCTCATCTAGTTTCTACGAGGAATATTCCCGTTTCTTGGCTGCCCTCATCCATCCAATCCGTTGAACCAGCGGGATAGATGTAAAAATATAGATCGTCCTATTTTATCCACCTTTTACCCTGGAAACAAACGGACCCTTAGCACATGGGTCAAAAAGATTTAGAACATAACTAAATTATCTTTAATTAGAACATAACTAAATTATCTTTAATTATTGTCTCTAAGTAATATTTTAATGCATATACATAGAGTAAAGTTAAATATTTATTAAAAATATAGGGAAAATATCACAGATTTTACATTGAAATGTATAATACAGTTGATATTTATAGACAAAAATAATTAAAAAATGACGGAGAGTACTGCCACGTCCACAGTGGTGCGGAACGTTGGGAATTGGGCCGTGTGGCCAAGGGGAAGGAGAGATGGCCGGTGCAGTAGTGTAGCGCAGTCGGAGTTGAATACCTGAATTAAGGCCGTGGGTGACGGGTGTATCATGTCTGTCTATATTGCCACATGTCTTATGGGCTGTGGCCCGTGGAAACCACCGTGGCTTGTTTGCCTGCAATGCTCGCATCCAATCTATACTTCTTTATAATACACCTAAACATTCTTTTCTACGTCCACCTCAAATAATACACCCCACTAGAGATGGCCTAAACTTCATGCACCCAGCGAAACGTCCCTAGAAACTTGCCTCCATCAAAATTAACCTCTCAGATCTTTCCTCAGCTTTACTCACCCACATCCAATATCTATTGTTTAATGTGTCTAACTCATCCCTATGGCCCACAACAGATCTCCCCCTACCTCCAGCATCATCTCAAGGAAAAAGAAACAAATATCCTGGAATTAAGGAAAAGGAAACAAACGTTCTAGAAAAGGAAAAGACCATATATTATGTGCTGGGAAAAGGAAACCGGAAGACAGAGCACTATACTAATTTCTTTTAGGTGGCCTTTGGTCGTCTATTTATTCGTTGACCGGATACAAGGGATATGTCATCCAATTTTTTTTAATATTCACTCAAGATGCTGAATAGAGTTATTTTAAGAAAAGCCTGGACGGGTTCATTCAGTTTGTTGCATGAAGAGGTATACTAGTTCAAATTTAAATTTTGCCGAAGTGTACTCGGTCAAATTCTGTCTAAAAATTCAAAATTTGGTCAAACTTTATCTGAACATTCAAATTTCTGTCAAATTTTGTCCAAAATTCAAAATTCGGTCAAATTTTATCAAAAAAATCAAACCAAAATTCAAAATTTTGATTACAACTAGCCTATCCATCCAACCAAATAAAAAATTGACCCATCTTATCCATTCTCTTCCATCCAATCTCATCCAGGCAATCAAACGCACCCTACTGATTCAAGATGAGTGGTTGAGAATATTAACTAATACTACCTATATTAAAAGATGGGGATTCCACCCTAGAAAGCCTGCCACCTCATCATTTCACAGATAGACCCTCTAGAGATTGGAAAATTACATTTTAATCCTCATACCGCTTATTTGCAAAAATACCTTCGAAAATTTCGAAATTACGTTTAGATCTCTCTAGAAATTCAAAAAGATCCATTCAAACCCCGCCCTTCCCCCTCCCCCTTTTCGCAAAAAAACTCTTCGAAAATTCTTTATAGCCGGAGGAATCGGCGTGCCCTTGGCTATGGCAAGTTAGCGCCAACATCCTTAGGGCATGTACAATAAGACCATGTCAGCTGGCTCTTAACCTGTACACATCAGTTTTGATCTATATAGAGGAGTGAGAAAAGAGAAAAGAGAAGAGAGCTGGCTCTTATTTAGTAGTTAGCTTTGCACGGGAGCATAGGTAGATCATTTATGTACAAGAGATAAAAGATAGTTATTGCACAACATCTAGAGACAACATTTAGAGACAGTTATTCTACAAACTGGCTTTTAGCTTACTATTAGCCAGTAGTTGGCTTTGCTATTGTACTTGCCCTATAGTGAGAGGAATCGGCGCGTCTCTAGTTGTGCCACATCAGCCCCTTATGCAAAGAAGTTCTCGCATTTATCGTAATTACATATAGACCCCTGTTGGTGAGAACCATTGATCCAACTGGTATGTGTCATCCGGCCGTGCACGCGTCCTGTATGTCTAACGTATCGACAAATATCTGGCCATGCTCGATCCGGTCAACAAACAGATTTCTATTTATGGGGGCTTTTAACAAGTAACAGGCCTTACGGCTAAAAAAATTGGCCATCAATACACCGGAGCCAAAAAGTATTTGTTTTGGTTTATTTGGTTAGGTAGGCTACTGTTTTCTCTAGTTAAATGTGCTGGTAGAGGGTTTGGTTAACCACACTATACAAAGAAAAGGATATTAGGTGGAGGATTTGGGAGGCAAAGTCCGAGTACCAGCACACATTGTGATGATGTGCATAAGCCTTTATGGTGAGGGCACTTCCAATGGTGGGAAGAAAAGAAAAAAAATTATAGAGCCGACTTGGAGCAAGTTATTGGATAAGCATGGTGATTTCAATGGATAAGAGTCAAAATGAAAATTATTAAATATGGTGACTCATATCTTTTAGGATTCGGGAAATATGTACTAAATGAATCCTAATCCTAATAGGAGAGTGATTCTTAATCCTAATATGAGTATGATTCCTATTTGTTTTGGAGGAGAACTAGGGAGGCTATATAAATCTTGGGGAAGGTTTTGGAGAACCCAAGCAACCAAGAAGTCATAAACCAACTCATTCAGAGCAAAAGGTGCATGAGAGGATTAGATGCTAGGTTATTCTTTAGCACTAGATTTTTGTATAGAGCAAGATCCGAGGGTCATAAAAGGTTCGAGAGGTTATGAGAGAGCAACAATCCCTTGTACTTTTTTGAGGTTGTGCTTAAAAAATTTGCGAACGACTTCGCTAAATCTTTCTTTCATTGTGGTTACTTCAATGTTATTATTTTGGTTTTCTCTACGAGATCCATTTGCTTCATTCTTGAGACTATGCACACTAGTGACTTATCTCACAAAACTCTGAGTATAACAGAGTATAACAGATATAAATAGAAAATGTTATATTATGCTACATTTACTGTTTTGCTATACAACTATTTGGGGAAGAAAGTTTCGGTCACATATAACAAGTATTGAAAAACAGAGTAAGTATATTCTCTCCTATAATATATAATATTAAAATATCATAAATAAAGTTCTCCAATGAGCTGTTTCCAAAGAAACAAAATCAAATAAGTAAGTTATTTAAAGAAGCTTTAAGGATTTACTATGTATCGGCCAAGCGTTGAAAGGGAACTGTTGCTTAAAAGTTAAACGTACAGACAACGAAAATCTGGGTCCGGGTGAAACACAAGCTGAACAACATCTGCATTGAACACTCCCTTTTTGTATTTTTTTCTTCTTTCCACGTAGTTTGTCAAAACAGCATAAATATACAATGGGAATTGGAAAGAACAGGACAGGGCGACTGGCTATTGTCAACTAAAACGGAGAAAGAGAATGCACTGTACGGTGTAAAACATTTACACTCTTCATGCATGGAACCATTTACAACTGAGGAAACCTTTCTATCGTCTCTAAGCACCGTGAGTTGTTAGCTGCAGTGAAAGTGCATCGCGCTGTGATCCCCAGGGGATGTGTGATGTAGGTTGTTTTGTTACTTCATGTTTGTGTGTATGGTCGACTTGTTGTGCCTGTACGCTGTACCTATTCAAAACATGAGTGGTTGATTTGTTCAGCTTATCCTCAGTTCATCCTACAACTCCTTCCGTCAGTTGCATCAGATGCGTGCGAAGGCTGGACTCCTGAACCTGATCCAAGATACACCATGTAAGAACTGAGCTGATGTTTTCACTGATATAATAACAAGGTTCGGTTGTCGCAAAATATGTGCTACAAATGAATATTTTGGGATTTAGATGAGGACATAAGTAAAATTCCTGTGAATCATGGTATGGGAAATGGCCCAGAACTATGGCCAGAGATCCGTACCGCTGGAATTGTCAGGTTCCAACCACAAGAGTCAAACAAAAGTTTGTTCCATCAAACAAATCCAAATCATGAGATGAGATGCAACAAATACTACAGGGATTTGTGCAGATCTATGGAGTCCAATTCTGTGTCTGCACTGTTTCTAACGGGTTGCCCAACCATGTCTGGATTCTTGCAAGAAATCAGTGAAATGACCAGCTAGGATCTAGTGTCAAGGTTTCTTCGAAAAATGAAGAACTAAAGAGGGGAGGAGTTTAAAAGAGAAACATGAATCTGGGATAAAACATTAGATAACCATTTGATTAGGAGCCAAAGGTTTTGACCAGACAGTAATCCATAAATACCTGCAGTTTTGCTGCCGTAGCTAGGAGCTCTCTGCACTCATCAAGAGTAACCTTTTCGTGTCTTGCCATGACTGAAAGTTCAGAAACCAAACATGTCCTATCTTCAACCTGGTAAATATGTCAAATATGTTCTATTGTCAATGAAAGCAACAAGGACTTCCTATCTTAAACCAAGGAACAATGAGCCAAGTAGTATATAATAACTAGATTGTGTTCCAGATAAGCCACTCAATGGAGAGTATTGTGAACAGCAGTTTGAACACAAGTTATAGTTGGTTATATGTTCCTATGGGATGATCGATAATGCATCACTTTGCTACTACGAGGAGAGATCGCACAACCTCAGGGTAGAATGAACTTCTGCATACATGACAAAATGAACATGTACGGGCAAGTGGTGCTTAGGCCATGTTTGTTTCGGCTTTTTCACTGGTTTAAAAGCAGAAAAGTCAAAGCCGAAACAAACGACTGACTTTTAAGCCAGGCTTAAAAAAAGCCAAAAGCCTCCATATAACTATAAGCCAAAAGCCATGTGAGAGGTGCTTTTTTGGATTTTTTTAGGATGAAATAACCCTTTACCACTGGAAGTCTCCAAAATTACCCACCAAATGCCATCATATATAAACTCAGAATCCTTCTCCCATCTCCTCATTTCTCCTCGTCTTCTCTCGCTCCCCTGTGCGACATGCCTTCTCCCTCCGCCGCTCCGGTCTCTGCCGTCCTCGATCTTCTCCCTCCTCCGCCGTCCTCAGCCTCCTTTCTCCTCCACCGATCCGAATCAAGTTGATAAATAATTATACTCAGAATGAAGTTTGATCTCAAGATTAATCTATGTTTTTCAATACGACATTCGGTGAAAAAAAGTATAAAATATTTGTATTAGATAAATTAGTACATAAGAGAAGTCCTTACAATGTTAAAGGGTATTTCAAACTTTTTAGCAATAAGCTACACCTAGCGTTCACAAAACCAAATTTTAAAAAATCGTTCGAAATTCGAAAACCGCAAAAACCGCTCGAAAAATCACACGAAAACCGTCAGAAACCGAAGGATTAAGAAATAAAAAAAATTTGAAAAAACTAGAAAAAAATCGAAAACCATTCGGTTTTTCGCGAGAAACCGTTTGGTTTTTAAGAAACAGTTTTCGAGCGAAAACCGCGGTTTTTCAATGGTTTTCGAGCGGTTTTCAACGCATAAATTTTTTCAAATTTTTTGATTTTTTAAAATTTAAATTAAAACGGTTTACCAAGCGGTTTTGGATATCGAACCGCAGTGATACGCTCGAAAATCGCACTTTTCACCGATTTTGTGAACACTGGCTACACTATCCGATCCATAAAAAAGCAAGATACCAAACAGCATGTTTTGGCTTAAAAGCAGATGGCTTAAAAGCTCGTTAAACCAAAAAGCTAGCTTTAAGCCAAAAACTAAAAAGCCTAAACCGAAACAAACAGAGCCTTAGCCGGGTCTGTGGGATTTGGTGTCTTGGCTGACCCACGCATCCTGCTGTTGTAAACGTTTTGCTCCTAGGCGGCGAGGTGAGTTTCTGGTGTCGCGATTAGGCAGAACTAGCAGAGTGCCCAGCACGGTTGCGCGGTTATTCTTTTCTTGAAACATTGCTTTAGCTGGATGAACATTTTCCACATGTTGACCGTATGTATTTTGAGCCAATATTTATTTATGTTAATGGATATACATATATGTATGGAAAAGTTTGAATTTAGCCCTAACTGGTCTTACATATAGTCATGTACATGCATGTATACATAGGTGAATTGTTCCATAATGCAAATCAACGGTATTTTTTTTCCCCAAATGTATAACATTATTACAAAATTATTGGCAATAGTAGAAATCATGTTGAGCCATAATTATATCATATATGTAGGACTGGACGAAGAAAGCAAATACATCCATTAGCAAAAATTGAAAACCTTACACTTAATGGCGTTTTCTTCTATCCTAGATCCTAATGACCATGGCTGTTGTTAGATTATTATGGGATGGCCATAATTAATTTAATAGAAATTCCAAAAGACCCATTAAATACTAGGAGTCATGAAATTGGTTTAGTACCATATGGGTAATTGAGAGAAAGTTTGACCAACTTAAATAGTTGAGTTGTGTGTCTCTCAATTAGCAAGGTGGAAAAGGGTAAAGGCTGTGCCACATGCGCGCGCGCGCCGAGCCGAGTCGAGTCGAGCCGTGTGCGTGGCGTGTGCGAGACGAGACGTGCACGGCGCAGACCAGTTCGGACGTGATCGGCGGGAGCGGTTTGTTTTTGCCGTAACTGCAGTGATCAATGTGACCAGTAACTGCCGTCAGTTACCTGTAACGGACGTAGTTGATGGCTGGCTCATAATGATCGTCGGTTACTGGTAACGGTTATATGAGTTGATGGCTGGTAATGGCTGTCCTACCCGTTGCATGTCGCGAGGCTATATAAGGAGAGCAACGGCTGTGCTTTTCTTCACCTGCAGAACTCTCCCACAATACTCCATCCTCCATTGTAGCTGCTGTTGTCTTTTGCATTCCCAACTCCGTTTTCTTGCGCGCACAAGTAGCGGAGGGAGCAGGCCTCCGGAGCCTCGTTCTTCTTGAGATCTTGCTCGAGATAGAAGGCTGATAAGGTTTTTGGGGAGCGTACCATGCGACTGCTCGAGTGTGTCGGTGTTTCTGAAAACGCATCTGCGCTGCACCAACGTTCGACTGCATCGATCTCTCAACTGCACCAAGGCTTCACTGCGACAACTTGTGATCATCTACTCCGACCGTCATGGCGAACGAGAATGTTCTGCCTGCGCCTGTGCCTATGGTGGCACCAGTTCAAGAGTATATTAACTTATATCGTGTTTTAATCATGTTGCTTTGTTGTTCATTAGTCTTTGCGTATGAGATAGATAATTTGTTATCTAGTACCTTTGGCTTTGAACTAGAATTGCGTCATCGTTTAATCATGATTTACATAATTCTGTGGATTAAAATATTGAGAAAATTCCTAATATTTACAACAGCTGTGTATTATGAAAAATGTAATAGCCATAGCTGCTGCATGCTTCACTATCGCTCCAGAGCAGTAGACTCGCTCGTGCGAGAGAAGACAGAGAGGGAGGTGCAGAGACCTTGCATAGGGAGGCCTTTCTCTTTCCTTGCTTAACTCGGATTCAACAATAAACAAAAGAAACCAAAGAATTGTATTCCGATTACCAACTCATGCTTCTTATGTATTTATAATATTGAGGCCATCTCATAAATGACCTTCACCTATATAATTATTGTGAGGATTAATGAGAGAACTTCTAGGATATTGTCTTTATTCTAGAATAATGTGGGAATTATGAACCCTCTAGACAAGGAGATACCTTTAGGGTGTGTTTGGATGATGAGACGAAGTTGAATGGGATGAGATGGTCGTGTATAATCCCCCTCGTTGTTTGTAGATATCCTTCTCTTGTACATGTACAAACCGAGTTCATATGTTACGCCACATCATTGAGTTAACGATAGTAGTTGGATCGTCTACATTGTGCCCATCCAACCATTAAACATTTTCGGGCTTGGGTAGGGTATGGGCCGGACATGGGTTTAGATCAGACTTGAGTAGGGTGTGGGTCAGGTGGGGGCATGGTTGGGCTGGGGTAGGGTATGGGCCAAACTTTGGTCTAGGCTAGGATGGGCTTTAGGCGGGCTTGGGCCAAGGCATATTAAGCTGTATTTGAACTAGCATATTCTCTTAATAATATATTTTCTAGCATAAGTTGAGCTTGATACTAGGCTAACCCTAAATAGGGTTGGGCTTAGGTAGGGCTTGGGTTTAGACCGGGCATGGCTAAGATGGTCTTATGGCAGCCTTGGTTTGGGCCATATTATGCTAGTTTTGAACTAACATATTGTATTGATAATATATTTCCGAACACACGTTGAGCTTGATATCAGGCTAGACCTGAGCTAGGTCGATTCAGTTTAGATTTGGTTTGGGTTGGATGGGCTTAGGAAGGGCATGGCTGGACCATATTAAGGTGGGTTTGAGCATGTTCTCTTGATATGTTTTTAATTTTCTTATTTGAAGAATAATACTTTCTTGCACCATATCCTCTCATACGCCCTTGAAAAATAAAAATAAACCTAATGTATAAATTACAAACGTACTGGAAATTCTATTTTATGCCTATTGCAACGCACATGTCCAATTCTTGTTTCACTTTATGGCTCTTCTCCAACAATGAAGGATAGCAAAAAATGAAAGAAATAACAAAGAATTTGGTCAATTGGCTAGGGGTGCTGGTTGCGCCCTTGCTCACCAGCATTTAAGTCCTGGCTCGACGCTGGTGCTCACCTTTTTTCTAATAGTGAATAGTGAATGCTAGGGCTGTTGGCCTAATTCAAACAAAAAAGAGAGAAAATCATCAAGTAGGGTTGAGTCCCAACGAAATTCGGCACCTCTTGCAGTTAGTGATGCGATTAGAGCGGATACAGATAGATATTGCTCCTCCTCTATCCTGAGTTAAATCGGACATCCATGTCTCTCCTCCATATTCGTTCCAAAAGGGTCAGTGGGTCAAATGAAAATTATCTGCTATGTTTTTAGCCTTACTCACAGTTTCGGCTTACTTGTGGGCCCTTAGTTGGTGCGACCACCAAATGGTGGGCCCACTTTCCCAGCCACGCCCCCATGTCTTCCCTGGACGGAGAGCGCATTAGCGCATGACGCAGAGGAGAGGAGAAAAAAATATTTGCATCGCTCTACTTCCATAGATCGAAGTTCGGAGACGAGGTCACGAGGCTGCAGACAGCCTCGTCGACACCAACCACCGAAAACCAAGAGCCGTGCCGTCGAGATCGATTCTGTGGCATCTTCGTCACTTGCAACGACAGCGTCGGCGGTGGTTCAGGCTAAGAAATTTTGTGTTGCGTGAGTTGCCGTGGAGAGCTGTCTATGCTGAGCGGTTGGGTGTGTGTAGAGCCGGTGCATAGGCCAAAGGACCCACCTGGCAGTGTGTGTTGAGAAGGTTTAAACAAACTTCTGTAGCCAACGTGCAAGGCATTGAAAAGAAATGGATTGAATCGATTTCCTCATCCCCTTCTTGGTTCTTTCATCCCCTTCCCCCTTGCTCTACAACCTCTGAAATTTACCCTGTTCTGAACCGGTTTGTGTATTCTCTGATCTTTGGAGGAATCAGGACATCACAATTTGATAAATTAGTTCCAGGTTATGTTGCAGTTTAATTTGGCTTTGCTTTGGCTGGTCTAAGTAGCATCATTAGTTACAAGGTACTCCCCGACAATTTTTTGTCCTGGATCCGCCCCTATGACGCCGTACTGATGCAATTAACTTCTAATCATTTGTTTGGGACATGTTCATTCAGACACATTTTTCCCCCATTCTCATTTGTTTTTTTTATGGCAGAAAAGCACTGAATTTCCTAAATGAAGCAAATATTCAAGATCTCTGCAATGCTGATGGCAATCTCAGTTGTCTGGGTTGCCCTCCTCGGAACCTCAACTGTTCCTCCAAGTTGCACTTGGTTGGTCAGTGTCATCAATTTTGATTTGCTAATTTCTTGAAGAATACAGTGTCAAGGTGATTAAGGTGTTCGTTTGTCACTTTTGTTGTTATTGTAGCTTCTTTGTTTGTCGCTTTTGTTGTTATTGTAGCTTCCCATCTACTTGGTAGCGGCACTTAGATGCTACGGCATTTTTTTATTGTTGGATTTGGACTGATGTTCTCCCATCCAGGGTTTCGGATTTCGTTTTCGGATAAAATACCGTCGTGGGCCGGATACCGAGATTTCGGCGAAATTCGGTAATTTCGGAGAAATCTCGTCCAGAATTTCAAATTTAAAATTTGAATCCGGCTTGTTTGAAACCGAGAAATAGCGAAATTCGGCGAAATTGGGCGAAATTTCGGGCGAAATTGCCGAAATTTCGGGTTTTTTGCACTGGCAGAAAAGTGGTCCAAAAGTTAACGAAAAATTTTGAAATTTTTTTTGGAGGTTCCTGACACATTGATGATGTTCTCATAAAAATTTCATCTGATTATCACATCTGAGGAATTTTTAAAAATTCAGAGAGTGGTACTGTCCTGATTAAACACTGACCGACAAATTTGATCCGAACGAAAAATGGTACAAATCAAGTTATAAACTGCTCAAATTTTTTTTGAAGAGTCATTACACATTTATTATGTTTCCATAAAAATTTCAGATTATTATGAAGTGTGTGTAATTTTTAAAAATTCAAACATTAGAACTGTCCGGATAAAACGACCGGTAATTTTGAACCGAATGCAAAATGGTTCAAACCATGGTAAAACATTTGAATTTTTTTTCATGGTTATGATGTATCTATAATGCTCTCATAAAATTTTCAGATGATGATCAAACTGTATGAATTTTTAAAAATTCTAACAAGATACTCTTGATCTCTTGCCTGTTAAAACCTCGTTCACGCGGACCACTTGGAAGTAGTCCGGCGCAAAAAATCGTTCACGCGGACTACTTCCAAGTGGTCCGCGTGAACTGACTTTTATCCTATTTCGATTTTTATTTTTAAAACATAACAAATGATGTTAAAATATTTTCATAAATTTTATGTATTATCCTACATATCTTATGATACTCCCATAAATTTTTCATAGCATGAAAATGCATTCTCAATTTTTAAAATTCAGAGTGTTTCTGTAAAATGCCAAAAAGTCTAAAAATAAACTTTTTGAAACATTATCATTGAAGATCACTTCACGAGAACTTATTGATATAATTCGGTCGATCCGTAAAAAATTCAAATTCTGTTTAAAATTCAAATCTCATAGGTTTTGTCGAAATCTCACTAAAAATAAAAATTCGGCGGTTTCTTGTAGCAATTTCAATTTTTTCCGGATTTTCCCATCCGTATAGAATAGCTTCGTTCACGCCGGACCACTTGAAGTAGTCCGCAAAAGGTCGTTCACGCGGACTACTTCCAAGTGGTCCGCGTGAACCGACTTTTATCCTATTTCGATTTTTATTTTTAAAACATAACAAATGATGTCAAAATATTTTCATAAATTTTATGTATTATCCTACATATCTTATGATACTCCCATAAATTTTTCATAGCATGAAAATGCATTCTCAATTTTTAAATTCGAGAGTGTTTACTGCAGAAGTGCCAAAAAGTCTAAAAATAAACTTTTTGAAACATTATCATTGAAGATCACTTCACGAGAACTTATTGATATAATTCGGTCGATCCGCCAAAAAAATTCAAAATCCGGTTTAAAATTCGAAATCTCGGCGGTTTTGCGAAATCTCGCTGAAAAATAAAAAATCCAAATATATCTGTAGCAATTTCAAATTTTTTTCGGATTTTTACATCCGGCCGGTCTATGCAAACTCGCTGGGGTCCGAAATCCGAGATTTCGGCGAGATTTCGCCGAATTTCGGCGGTTTTTGTAACCTTGCTCCCATCTCCTCAAGAAGCTATACTACTACCGCAGGTTAGCTGTTCTAGTCCAAGCAGCCTAAAATTCCAATAGGATCTTATTGCCATTTTGGAAACTAATGACAGTTAGGACCTAGGACTTTTTCTGTTTTAGTTATATGCCTGTGTAAATTTTATACTATCCTTTCTGTTATTTTGGTTTTCTGCTGGCATAAGAGGGACAGGATATTGTATTATGCAAGATAAAGGAGAGGAACTTTGAAACTCTTTAAGCACTCTTTATAGTATGTAGTATGAATCTTCCTACTGCCCATCTATTATATTATTAGAGGAAAAAGTCCATATAATACCTCAAACTTTAGTCTAAAATCCATTAAACATCCTGAACTATGAAATCAGACATTTAACCTCTTAAACTCTGCAATCCAGTTCAAATAACACCCTGACCCATTTTCGGATAGTGGTATTGCCCACGTGATGTGATGAATGTGCGGTTTTGCCACGTAGAATGACGCGTTGGGCAAATTTATGTCAATAACAATTGGGTCTCACAGGTACTTCTCTTCCAAATCGAAATAGAGAGGGATGAAGCTATAGGGGCCGACAGCCATGTAAGCGTGATTGGGAGCTCAATGAGGGAGAAGCTTATATGGGCCCCACCTATCATTAACCTAACTTGACCAGTGTGTCATCCTACATGACAAGACCACCCACTCATTACACTATACGGGCAATACCACTATGTAAAAACGGGTAAGGGTGTTATTTGAACCAGACTGCAAAGTTTGGGGGGTCAAATGTCTGATTCCATAGTTAATGGTGCTTGATGAACTTTCGACTAAAGTTCGGGGTGTTACGTGGATTTCGCTCTTAAAGACTAGAAATTCCCATGTTAATCAGAGGAAAAAGAGAAAAGATCAATCTGTCCATCTGGCGGACACAAGTTATAACGACATATATCAAAAGAAGGAGTCCATACCAAATACCAAAAAATAATTGAAATTCGGAATAGAAACTAAAAGAAAATTAGCAATTTCATTGCCAAACGAATTTCAAAGTAAAATAGAACTTCAGAGTAAGATTAAATATAAATTTGTAGTTTTATTTGTATAGGAATTCTAACCTAAAACGAAAATTTTGAATAAAAATAAAATAAAATTAGCCATTTTATATTGATTAAAATAAAGAGTCCATGTCAATCACGATAAAACATAACTAAATTTTGGAATGAAAAATAAAATAAGCAATTTGATTTCCATATGAACTTTAAAGTAAAACTGAAATTCAGAGACCTTCAAAGTAAAATAGAAATTCGGTAAATGGAAATTAGCAGTTGGAATTGTACACAAATTTTAACCTAAAACAGAATTTCAAAATAAAAATAAAATAAAATTAGCAATTTTATGTAGATTAAAATAAAGAGTCCATGTTAATTACGATAAAACATAACTAAATTTTGGAATAAAAATAAAATAAAATAAAATAATTTGATTTCCACATGAACTTTAAAGTAAATTTGAAATAAAAAATAGTGGTCGGATTTGTACACAAATTCCAATCTAGGGCGGAAATTCGGAAAAACAAATAAAATAAGATTAGCACTTTGATTTCGGTAAAAATTCCAAAGTAAAATCCCTAAATAACTACAAATCGAAATGAATAAACAAAATTAGAAGTTGGATTTGTATATGAATTCCAACAAAAAATAATTCAAATTCAAGATAGAAAACAACAGAAAAAATTTGTAATTTGATTTCCATACAATTCCATAGTAAAATCCTTAAATAACTAAAATACAAAATAAATTAAATACAATTAGCAATTTGGTTTCTATACGAATTTCTATCTAAATTATCTAAATAAATATAATTCAAAATAAAAATTAAAGAAATATTAGCAATTGGATTCGTATACAAATTCCAACAAAAAATAACTAAAATTTGGGATAGAAAATAAAATAGAATTAGCAATTTGATTTTGATACATATTCCAAAGTAAAGTCCCTAATTAACTATAATTCAGAATAAACATGTAAAAAAATTAACAATTGAATTTGTATACGAAAAATAATTGAAATTTGGCATAAAAAATAAAAGAAAATTTGCACTTTGATTTCCATACAATTCCAAAGTAGAATCCCTAATTAACTAAAATTTAGAATAAATTAAAAATTAGTAATTTGATTTGTATATGAACTCCACAAAAAACAACTGAGATTTTTAATAAAAATAAAAGTTATAATGAGGATAGCACAAATGGTGTCGGAAGAGAGAACGAAACAATACAACGGTGTCAATATGTCCAAAAATAAGATAACCATTGGGAAGCGAAGAGCCGAGAGGGTGCAAGGGAGATGAGTTCAACAAGGACAGTGTTGTTGAAAAGAAATGCTAGAGTCAAAGGAGTCAAGGGTCATGATGACGAGTGGTGGGCATCGACAGTGTTGAAGAAGTTAGTAGCCAAATAAGCTCGATGACGGGGGAACTTTGGAAGAGAGGAGCTGAAACTTTGCATTGAAAATGAGTTATGGGCAATATGGTGCAATTAGGTAGCTAGGAGCGTGGCGTCACCGACGATGGCAAGAAGTTTCTCCACATCATTAGACAACGACTAAAACATGCATGGCAGCATCGGTGAAGATGGGAGGTCACCGTGGTTAATGAGGAAGTTAGAAACGTTGAGTTGGCCAACGTCGAAGAAGAGGAGCAATTGACACGGGAGAAGAGGACAACGAGCACATAAAACAACATGCATATGTATGAACGAAAGCACGGGCATACCGAAGCAAAGTAGCAAAGAGCTCAGAGTAGAGATGACACAACTGTAAGGAATAGGCTCAAGACCACCGGAGAGATCATGATAGGTGTCTCTGGTAAGGATCGGCGACGGTTGCACGTGTATGCGTCTTTGATGTTGCAACGATCATTATTAAGCAATAATTAGAGAGAAGTAGAAGATAACTATGTGATAAGAGTATTGTATTGGAAGTAGTACAACAAAGAGGGGTTGATAAAAAATTAGACATGCTGTTGGACATTGAAGTAGAAAAGTTATAGCGGTGAGAAGAGATAGAAGACACACGGTTCGGTGGGGCAGTCGATGGGTAAGGGAATATAAATTCAAGGTAGGTCATGAATGATGTATCGGTGTATGTGTGAGCAAGGCACTCTAACACCATTTAAACTAATAAGACAATTTGTGCACACATAATCAAAGTAATGCTTTGAAAAATAAATAGAGGTACATGATCCATGTATGATGGAGAGTGCTTAAATTTCAAGAGCGCCAACAACTTAGTATGCTCAATTATCTTCATCCATCGAATCTCAAACTTCAATTACATTTCTTTAAGTTGTATTTTTTCCTTCAAGCTTCTATTGTCATTTCCAATGTTTAAGATGTCTTAATATTCCTAAATAGCCTACAAGATATATAATTATATTCTCAAACATATAGGGTGCGTTTGGTTGGGTGAATGAGGATGAATGGGATATGATGGTACAGGATGGATGGAATGATCCTAAATGAGATGGTACAAGGAGGGTGTTTGGTTGCCTGAATAGGATGGCATAAGATTTTGTTTGGTTAATTGGATGGAATGGTACGAGATGATGTTTGGTTGGAGGGATGAGGTTGGTATGGTAATCTTTGTTACTAGAGGTGGTGAGTTTACCTCTCACAATTGAGTACTACCCTAAGTAGGAGTTTAATCTAAACTAAGTCCAACTTCAAATATTTTTGTAGAAATGGAGTGCTTATGTTATGGTCTTAGAAGAAATTAGAAGTCAGTTTTATCAAATTTGGAATTAGTTTGTGAAAAATTCAAATAGTGACTATGCTAGGTTTTATTCAAATTTTGAGTTCAAAATTTTGAACAGAGGTAAAAAATTAAATATTTTTGCATATCTGGCAATTTTAGGATTTAAGAAGAATTTAGACACTTGTTTGACTGAATTTGGAGTTCAAACGCAAAAGTTATTTTGAGATGAGTGCGTATGAGCTCATCCTGTACCGATTGGTTCGGCCGATTTGGGGTTACGAGTTAGTACAAGATATTTAGAGAATATTTCTAGAATCTGTACCACACCGTTCTATATGAGATGATTTCATACATTCAACCAAACGCATGTGTCAAGACCCATCCTAGACCATCCCGTAGAGACTCCTTGTTCACCCAACCAAATGCACCCATAAGGTATATCATTTGATACTATAAACTTTGAGGCAAATCTAGCTGCGTGAATGTGCGGGCCACCCTGCTAGTTACAAAGAAAGCCAACTGACATTGAAACTTCCATTTTTGCTGTAAAACTGTGTGATTGGTTTATTCTCATTGTAACTTGTTTGAGCTTGACTTATTATGCAGGATATTGTGGAGCCAAAGGAATTCTTAGCAAAGAAGGGTGTTCGATGTGGGCTGAGTGAGGTCAATTTCAATCATCTCTGTTTTTATGACCAGTTTGAAGGATCACCTTTCTGTTCCTAAGAATAAGTTGCTTCCTGATACTGTAGCTAAGGAAAATGACATTTCATTATATTCTGATACTGTTACTAACATGGTTTTTGTGAGTGACTTGTACTAGTATAGATTATTAAGAGGTAAACTTATCAAAGTTTCTTTTTTAAAAAAAATTGAACACTAGAATCTGAAGCTGTTCATGTATGGATGCTTTAATCTAACCTTTAATAGCATGTAGCAATTTGAGGAACTCAATGCTTGCATAACATCAACAGCGGAGCTTATAGCATTCTTAACTGCAACAGCATCTGCCTGTCAATAATATAATAGATGTCAATATCCCAGACAAAATAAAGCAGAGTAAAAGTGCAAATGCAATCCCATTCGAAATTAAGCACTGATGTCTTCACCACATACCTGTGCTCCTGATGTAACTGGAAGGCGCAGCGTGCTTGCTTGTAAAGCCTCAATTGCCCCAGCTAAAGTACTACTATTCTCTACTTCTAGTGCTGGCCATTGTTCAAGGTAAGCAATCTGAATCACAATAACATTGTAAGAAAATAATGCATGCTTTTGACAATCAAAAGTTCAGCCTGTATGAGCATTCATGGGCACCATCAGGAAATTCCATGATGTAACCTAACCTGAAGATAATAATTAATTGACGCGTGAACACCTACCTGCTCTTTGAGAATGTTATACAGCTTGAGCTCTTGCTGCAGGTATTGCACAACAATTCTTCTCGTGGTAACAGCATCCCGCAGCTTCAAGATACTTTTCCAAACACTATAAAGAATACTCTGTTTTACAGGGGAGGAGAAAAAACCATTATGTCACTTGAACATTGCTCAATCAAGAAATACTTCAGAGGACATGTGCCTATTAAACCACCAAAACACCAATGCTCAGAAACAACACCAATCTTATTGTGCTGCTTGAGTTCACATTCTAAACTGTAGTTGCATCACCAAAGCAAAATTAAATTGCATATAAAATAGCATGTGAAATAAAGTAACTAGGATATGATATACGCTTAAATCTAAAATGCTTGTCCTGTAATCTTAACTAACCGAAAAAACGTACATTTACTGCTTTCACATTATTTTTTCTACCGATTATCTCATAGAAGCCAATCGAAGTACATGCACCCAAGAGTAAATAAGCATGACCACAGAGCATGAACCAAGTGAACTTGAGCAATTTGAGATTAGAAAAGGAACAAAATCAACATCACATGCTAGTTTTACCTCAAAACTGTTTTTTTTTAAGGATAGTGTATCTTCTGAACGATCATTTACGAAGTGCCACTGCAGGTATCTATTATACAGCAGACGTAGTTGGTGGATATTCTCAATCTGGCTCTCATTCTTCTTCCCTTTTCTCGCATCAACTATATAGTTGAAAGCAGGTTGTGCAACACCTGATTGACCAGTTGAAGCACCTTCTGATCGGCCATGTGTTGAAGGCCTTATCCGCGATGGACTCTGAAAGGCCCTAGAAGTGGAGGGTGCAGCTGACAAAACCTTGCTTGGTGACACCGAGCGATTTAGAATTGGGACAGGCGAAGAGTGAGTCCTGCTCGGACGACCAGCGGATTTAGAGCTCTCTGATGTTTGTGAAGAGACATCACTGCTAGATTCTGCCTTCTCACCTCTTCTGCTCCCATACATAGCCAATCTCTCTGCCATCTCAATCAATGGCTGATTCAGACCATTGCCTGTGCCTTTTGGCGGAGGCACCCTCCTTAGCGTCTGCCCTCCTGAAGGACTTGACAAAGAGACTGATCGGCTAGCCCTGTCAGCAGGAGCAATGCTTCTCGAAGTAAGACTAGCTGAACCCCGGCCACTCATCATCGCTGGCCACCGATGCTGCTCGACGGCCCTCTTCGTGGGAGTCACTGAAGGCCGGCCATTCTCGCATTGATTGCCAATGTTCCTCCCTATAAGAGGGCTCTTCCTCTCAGCCACAGCACTTGCCTGCACCTTGGCCTGATCCAAAGATGAGCCAGGGACTAGCTTGTCTCTCTTCTTGGCAGGGTCCGCGACAGATTCCGGCTGAAACGAGGGAGACAGGTTCCGCGCCGATGCCCATAAGCCATCTGGGGCCTTGGTACTGATTGCACGACCAGAAATGCTATGTACCTCGGTCGCTGCCGCATTACGGACCGGCGTGGTCGACCTCGACGCAGTGTTGGAGGGCGTCAGCCTAGGAGAAGGCGTTGAAGGCGTGGAGGACCTTCTCCTGTCAGCTGACTGTGCTCTCTTGGCCGGTGCCGTGCCTTCAACTGCTGAGGCCCGGCTTAGACTCGGAGACGTGCATCGCCTCACCGTAGAAGCAGCGGCAGCCGGCGCCGGCGGCACACCCGGCTTGAACCTGGAGGCCACCTCCCTTCTCCGACATGCCGGGGCAGCATTGTTCTTCTCAGATGGGACCAGCGGCCGTCGCAAGGCACCATCGGCGACCGGAACAGCCTTCCTCCTCCCCTCGCTCTTTACAGCGTCCATGGAGAGTAGCCAATCCAAGAAGCACCCACATCGATGTGGCTCTCATCAAGCTACACCTTGACCTCCCCACGGCAGTGTCCTCCACAGCAAAATCACGGAGATCTACCACATGACGACACCAACCACCAGGAGCAGGATCGATAAGCAGAAAGACAAAACATGCATGCATTAACCTTCAAATCTGAAAGAAACAAGCAAGCAACGTCAAGCACCCAGAGAACCGGCCCCAGCCGGATGGACAGACACGTTCGGGCGAGGAACCCGGCAAATGCAGGCAACCAAACAGCAAGGACGTCGCGCATATTCACAACAGCCGATGGTGACAACCTAGTGTCACGGCCATTTGCATGCAAGAAATTCCCAGTTTGTTGCTACTGCATCCAGTCCCTCTCACGGGGATGCCATGGTCGGGTGGGAAGGATGGCCCAATGGGGGAAGGGAAGCTCCCAGTGTGGGCTCGGCGCCATGGGGAGAGGGTGGCATGGATAAATACATGCACTGTAAAACAGTAACTGCAAATTATAAAGCATAATAATTCTTGCTGCGGATTGCTGCTGCTGCTACATGGGATCGATCATGCGGAGTTCGAGCAAGGACACGAGGGGGATTAACAATGCTTTCCCCCTGAGATTCTGAGGCTCTTGGAGCCGTCAGGGACACATGCATGCGAGATGGATCCTTGTAATCAGAAATTTTTAACGGGAATTGCTAAATGGCACTTGAATTTTTTTATATATTTTTTTGGTCTGTGAGACCTCGATTTTTTTGTTATTTAGATATTGGTGTTTTTTTACCTATGAACGCTCAATTCTTTTGTCTATTAAATATTGTTTTATAATTCTACGTTGTACTTTATCATTTTGATTTTATCAATATTTGACTTTCTGATCTACGTTTTTGTTTATTTTGTTTCTTTTTTTTCTGTACAAATTGTCATATTATTTTTTTATATAATTTAATTTGTGTAGAAGTAGTATATAATTGATGTAAAAAAGATCATGCAGAAAAGAATAATGTTCTTTTTACAAATTGTCATATTATTTCTAAATAATTTAATTGGTGTAAAACTAGTATATAATTAATGTAAAAAGGGCATGCAGAAAATAATAATGTTCCTCATCCAATATTAAAAAATTGAGTACTCCTTGATAAACTATTACTGAAATGGTTGGAGATGAAGCAAATTAATTTCACATATTACATCTAGATCCGAAGGCTTGAAATTCAAGTGCTATTATTGTATACTAGTATATACTACGAACTTAGGTAGAAACTAGCATTATATACGAACTTGCATTGGATCTAATTCTGGAGGCTTAAAACTTGCATTATAGTAAGGCTTTACCAGCACATTGCAATCGCCGATAAAACTATCAAAATTCACCTGGAAATATCAGTAGAATTTCTAAATTGGCTTCGAGCAAACCGAGCAATCGAACAAGGAGGCTCATTGATCTCTACCAGGGTTAACAAAACCGAATTTCGAAATTAAACAAATTGTGATGCAACCGCAAAACCGCTCGGAAAACCGCCAAAAAACCGAAGGTTTAGTAAATCAAATTTTTCTGAAAAATTCAAAAAAAATTAGAAAAACCGTGGTTTTTCGCGAAAACCTTCGGTTTTTCAAAAACCGCCAACCGGTGTTCGTCGCAAAACGATTTTTGTGAGCGGTTTTTGACGAAAAACCGAGCGCATAAATTTTTTCAAAATTTTTAAATTTTTTTAATTTTTTTTGAATCGACCGGTTTATCGAACGGTTTTTGATTTCGAACCTCAGCGGTACGCTCGAAAACCGCGGTTTTCGAGCGGTTTTCGTCGGTTTTGTGAACCCTGATCTCTACCCTCTACAAGAGAGAGACTAAGACTGGCACCACATAAACTAGTTAAGTGTCCGTGCGTTGCTACGAAAACTCTCAAACACAACCTTATTAAGAAAAGTTTTTCAAAGTAACAGCTAAGTTGGTTCATGAGAAAGATATGTATAAAGCGAACTTGTTAACTACTTAAGAATGTTTCAAATTATCAGTTAATCATTTATGCTAGTATAATTTTAAAAAGCCTCAACATGATAGTACAATGGCAACTTTAAAGAATTTGGTTTTTTTTTTCTTTTTTTCCTCTTCCTCTTTTGTCTCGAGTGAAACTTTGTTTTCTATCTTCATAATTTAATCACAGCTTTAGCTATCTTAAAAAAGAGAGAAGGAGCTATGGTCATGGCCTCCTTTCGTATCGTTTTTGCGCCCCACTTGAATCTTTTGTATTGCTTCTTTCTCTCTTTCTTCTCTGTGTGTACGAGCATTCCTCTTCTCTGTCTCTTCCTACGTCTCTTCGTATGTCCTCTATGATGGAGATGAAGGTTGCCTTTTATAGGTGGAGGAGAGGGCAGTCAGGCGTGTGAGTACTCAGCCTCTATGATACGGTGTCTTGTGATCTCCGGGATCGGCACGTGATTTGATTATATAATTTTTGCCTTTTAATCTCTGCATTTCCATCCGAATGAGATACAATGAAATAGGATTTTTATGTTATAGGATATAGTTAGTATGTCATTCCATCCAAGCGGGATACGATGAGGAAACTCTTTTATTTATAAAAGATATGAATAAAATCTTTCTATTTTAAGGAGATGTGATCAGTAATATTTTCATAAAATAGAGAGAATTCGGATCGATTGAGAGGCGGGCTGAGCGAACAGAAGGAAAGGCTGAGTGAGAAGGAAAGGTTGAGCGAACAAAAGGAAAAGGGGTGGGGGCGAGTTGAGCGAATAGAAAGAAAGAGAGGGTAGGTAAAACGGATCGCTGCCATCAAGTCGTAATTAGAAGTAGTAGAGCATATTATTATTTTTTTTCTAAATTTAGAGACCAATCGAGCAATCCATGCATTGCATACAGCAAATCAGAGCTGAATCGCACGGAAAGGGAGGCTTAACTATGGCACAGAGGATTCACCCTAAAGGCGCCGTAGTGTTCGACAGCGCAAGAACGCGAAGCGGCTGGCCCAGCTCAAATCGGCGCCCCCAAATATCTCCTTTTCTTCTCTCTCTATCTTTTTTGGTAAGATGGACTTTGGATTAAACATAGAAATCACTTGAAACGTCTCCTCACAAAAGAAAAAGAAACCGTTCAAAGATACGTCTCGAATGCACACAGAAGCGTTTCCAGAGATTGGAAATGGCGGATTAAAAAAATCCGTAAGCTTTTCGAATGCAGCGAAGAATCCAGCAGAAATTAAGAAAATTCTCCCAACAAAATTTATCCGAGCAAAGCGAGGCGGCACGGGAGAGCATCAAATCTCTCAACACCAATACTCCCGCAAATTCGAATATCCCTTCAAAAAAATTCTCAATCCTTTCAAAAAAAAGAAGGGAAAGCTGCTCGAGGTTTAAGCGTCCTGCGGACTCGAGCTCGGGCCAACAGCCAGCGCGGAATGCAGAAATAGCTTCGCGCCCGGCCCAATCGTGGAAGCAACGAAGGGGAAGTATAATGCAACCGTAAATGCTACACTCACCTCGGGAGCAGAACGGGAGAGATCGCCGGCGCCAGGAGCCACCCCGCTTTGGGCGCCGGCACGGCGAGCCGAGTCGTCGCTTCTTCTCCTCGCGTCGAGGGTTAGTGGGATGGGATCCGATCGCGAGCTGTGCCGTGCGGCGAACTCCTGCAGATTTTTGTTCGGGGCTCCGGGAGGTGCGAGTGGTGCGGTGAGCAGAGCAGAGGAAGGAAATGGCGTGGTAGGAGAGAAACGCGCACGGTTACTGCAGCAGAGCAGGTGGGGCCGTGGGGGCAAAAAAAAAATCGGAAATCGTAATAACGGTACTCTTGTTTGTTGCTACCATTAGTATGTTTCGCTACGTGCACCCAGTGTGTGTTCCCAAACGCGGAGACAACAACAGGAGTACCAAAAAAGTAACATGTTAAGGTTTAAATGCACGTAAATCGATATAGACCATACTTGCATGTAATATATAGATATAATTAAAAAAATATTTATATAATAGATTGTATATATAGTTGTCTATAATAGACTCACATAAAATTAAGGAAAAAGTTTATATAACACTCTGAACTTTACTCAAAAGTTTGTTTAACACCCTAAACTTTGAAATCGGTTATCTTGCACCCCGAACTTTCCAATTCTGTTTGTTTAACACCCTAAGCTGATTTTGTAGGGGGCAAAAACCATATAACACCCTGAACTTTGCTTAGAAGTCCGTCCGACATTCTAAACTTTGAAACTAGTTATTTAGCACTCCGAACTTTCCAATCTTATTCATTTAACACCTCGAAACTGATTAAAAGCTTAGGGTGTTAAACGAACAAGATTAGAAAGTTTGGGATGCTAAATAACCGTTTTCTAAATTTGAGGTGTCTGACGGACTTTTGAGCAAAGTTCAGTGTGTTATATGGACTACCCCCCAAAACCAGCTTAGGGTGTTAAACGAACGGGATTGAAAAGTTCGAAGTGCTAGATAACCGGTTGCAAAGTTTAAAGTGTTGGACGGACTTTTGAGCAAAATTCAGGGTGTTATAGACTTTTTTCTACAATTAATAGATTGTCTATATAATGAAACACACAATATAAAGTCATCTATAAAACCGTCTGTTAAATAGTAGATATAATCTTTTCTCTCCTCTATATCACTCAAAATCCTATTTGATATAGGCTTACAGATAGCTAACATATACCACTGTATATGCCCTAAGTATGACCGAAGTCATACTGCTAGTTAAATACAACAACACACGTTGGAATATTGATTAGGACATAAACGTTGTATGAAAAATGGGACCGCTATAAAAGCTAAGGACCAATGCTATTATATTTATCAACCCATAGCAGTCGTCTACCACAATAAAGCAATAATTTCATATGAATTCTTATATGTCAAGAACTCGAGAATTTCATATGAAATTGCACGAGATAGTGCATTTCTTATAGGAATCCAATGGGAAAAAAAGCAATTCCTACTAGATTTGTATGAAGTACCATGTTTTTCAATCAGAACCTAAATATGCATAGTATTAGACCGTGAAGAGAAATAATATCATGTTGTACATGTGTGCAGCACGACGATGGTGAACGTAGAAATAAGGAATTTAGCAACTATTGAAGCATCAACTTTTCTCATCACGTTGCTCAAAAAAAGTGTGTTGCAAATTGCAATCACATAGAGCAATTTAAGGAAAGGAAAGAGATTTGTGAACTGTGGCGATTGGTCAAATGTGGTGGCGCCAAGTTATATTTCATCGGTTGTTGACCTAATATAGGTGATGATGTTACCCTAACACTAAAAAAGCATTGTTGTTTGATTGTTTCTGATTGTTGGAAAATAAAACTGTGTATATGAGTCGCACAAGCATTAATTTATAAATTTTATAATGCTTTAGGTGAGAAAACTATGAGCATAGATTAGAACCAGGACTGAGAAGGTGCCAAGGTGGTACGCAATCTAATGGCAAAATACAAGTCAAAACAAACTTGTTTTTTTATGTTGTTATATTACGTCACGAAGTTTGTATATATATACACTTCTTTTCAAATGTCGGTCACATTTGGTGGATGGTGCATTATTGTTTGAACGGATTGACAACCAGTTTTAATTCGATTAAATAAAGCTCAGACTAGCTAATATAAAAATATATATATGCAGGTTGGTTGTTAACGCAACAAGTGGGTTTTCATTACACTCTCGATGCAACTATGTAAGCACTTTCTATAGGAGGGCAGTAGGATAAAATCTAGTATGGAAGGTGAGTTAAGGAAGAGAGAATAAAGTTGTTTCTTATACAAAACCAAAAAAGTTACAGATGGCATTGGTAGGAGGGGAGAGAGAGGAGGAGGTAAGGTAAGAGTAAAGAAATTAAGTTAGTAGGGTATTTGTTAGATATTATATATTAGAAAGGTTATATTTAGAGTTATTTTTATATGACATGATATATTTAGATACAACTCTAAACATTATGCATATGAACACCCTTAAGTATAACAATTAGAACTGTGTATCATCACGAAGGGAAGACTAATGCTTGTCCGGAAACAACCACCAATAAATAACACATGAAGGACCTTGACTAGTAAGTAACCAAGGAGGCCATGACAACGAAAACAATAGTCAACATTAAGCCAGTTTTTTCCCCCGCAGCGCAACGCAATCCAGATGTAAGCAAAAACCGAAGTTTTATGTCGATTTCCTAGAAAAGAGAATATATACAAGTTGGGCTTACAGCAGTAGTGTCGTGACTTTGATTATTTACCGCATAATTTCTGCAATTCTCTCTCGGTTCTACACGAGAAAAATGGAGTCTATATTTTTTACCATTGCTGGATCTCTACGAACACAACATTGGCTTAAGAAGAGAAAACAACGTTGACACTTCTACCTCCTTTGTTCAGCGCTATAGCTTGCTGTGCTACCTTCCTCACAAAAAAAAAGAATTGATCATTTTTTTAGTCTCTTCCTTTTTTTTTAATTTGCTCCCTTCCAAACGCATTTACAAATCTAGTCCCCTCCCCCCACCGTGAAATGGCAGATATGACTAGGTATCGGGCTGGCTCAGCTTGGGTCTTTCAAGTTCATTAAAAAAAAAGTGGCTCGGCTCGGCTTAATAAGTTAATGAGCTGAAAACTCAACTCGGCTCGATAAAAAGCTCAAGCGGCTCGTGAGCAGCTCGCGAGCTACGTAAGTGAAGATGAACTGAGTTAACTTAAGCCACGTGAGCTAAAGTAATTAGTCAGGAGCTAAGCTAAACTACATCGTGAGCACATGACACACATTAACACATACATAGAACAAGAGGACTATATAAATGAAATCGTAACTAATTATACAGCATATAAGTAAAATATAGATAATTAGTGAGGAGCTAATTAACAATTCTAACAATTATATTCCAACCTAGCATGGTTTCATGGATATACATAATTTAAATATGCATCTAATAAAAGTCTTTTACATCAAAAATCATCTCGATGAATATTCAGTTACCGAGCCTTAACGAGCGGCTCATGAGTTAGCTCAAGCTCGGCTCATTAAGATAACGAGCTAGAAAGTTGGCTCGACTCGGCTCGTTTATTTTACGAGCCAAGTTCAAGCCGAGTTTGAGCTGCCGACGATTGAGCTTTTTTGCTAGCCCTAGTGGCACACGACACCTGTCCCCTACCGCGTCCGAGGAGCACAGCAGCTGGCAAGCGCGGTAATGGGCAACGAGCGCAGGTGCAGGCGGTTACCGCATCATCAGAGAGCGGGAGGAGCCGACCCAGCCACAACAAGCCAAGCGCAGGAGCGGATGTGCAATGGTCGGTAGGCCCGGGAGCGAGGTGCTGCGGCAGGAGGAAGGCTCCCGCGGCCAGGGAGCATGGGAGGCGCTTCTGTGATAGGAGAGCGTGAAATTTGTCTTTCGTGGTGAGGAGATGACTATATTTGCAATTCTATTTTAGAGCTAATTTAAAAAAGAAAAAGAAAAATAGGGCTTCTTGTACTGTCTCCGGGCCTTGGCTGGCCCGTCCCCCTCGGTCGGCTTTGATTTCGCGGTGTTATGCTGCATGGACCAAGCCACCGAAGTTGGTTCGGGATGGAACCATCCTGCGTTCCCTGGTCCATCGGGGCCACGTCTTCCTATGTAGCGACGACGTCCCATTCCGGTAACCGCCGCGTAGGCCACCAACGTTTTGGACTGGTCCGTACGTGTGCTGTTGCCATGCGGGCCCCGGCCGCACCTTTGGGGCACATGGCGTGTGGGCCCGCACCGCTGGGGCAACTCGCTGGTCTGACTCTGCTCCGGCTCGGGTGGTCGCCGCGGGCTTGTCGTTGGTGGCGCAGAAATTTGAGCTGCAAGGCATGGTTTTTCCAGGCTTCGTACTGTCGTCCTGTGTGCTCGGGCCATCAACTTCCATTCCTTTTGACACATAAAAAGCTGCAGACAACCGATATGGACACAGAAAAATGTCGAATTATTTTTAAAAATAATATTTAAAAAATAGAAAATTACAGAAATAATATACCGAAATTAAAAATTGTAAATATACCTCTCTGTTGCTATTTGAAATAGCGATAGATGCCTGAAATTGTGACAGAGGCCTGTTGTCTGCATTTGCTCGGCGAAAATGAGGCCTAATACTGCTTTCTGTCGCCATTTGGAATGGCGACAAAAGGTCTGTCACAATTTAGAATAGCGACAGGTCTCTGTCGCTATTTTAAATAGTGACAGAGAGGTATATTTGTAATTTTTAATTTCGACATATTATTTCTATAATTTTTCATTTTTCAAATATTATTTTAATAAATAATTCAAAAAATGTCCTCATGGGCATGGGCATGGCTGCACGGATTCTATGTTAGTTGTTGTGTGAGGATAAGTTTTCCCGGTGTTGCATTGTGATGTGCCATCAAACAGCTGTATAACAATTTACATGTATACTCACAATAAGATATTAAGATGTATTTGTAGAGTGAGAAATGAGACGAATGGCCACGTAAGAATAAGAAGACAGACATGTGAGAGAACCTATTTTTGGTGAAAACTTGAGAATCCATTTTACAAGCATGAGAAGGCTACCATCATCCATCAATAGCGTATCGGCCAGCTTTGTACAATAGAGTTAATTCCCCTAGCTTCGAACGGTCGCAACTTTCGTGCAGTACCGGCCACGGCGATTGGATTACGGACGGGTACGAAGTCGTCGAAGTGGCGCACGCAGCGGAGACATGCATGGGTGGTCCATCGGTCCACGGACGAAAAGCACGAATGCCGCATGCGTACGCGGTAGGCGGTGGCCCAGCAGGCTCCTGTCGCTAGCTCGTGCCGCAGCGACTTCTTCCTGCTGCAGGCCCCCGGCCGTACGTGACGACTGGGCTGGACCAAGGATAGAAATCAGGTCGGAATTTCGCGAGATCTCGGTTTTTAGACTTGACGGTTTGTAGGAATGCAGGTTAGATTGAAAAGTTAAAAAAAAAATTAAAATGCTACAGTGATCTCCTTTTTTAAGCGAGATCTCGCTATTTTCAGCCAAAATATCTAGTTTTTGACCTAGATTTTCAATTTGGGTTAATAATTCTTAACAAAGTGATCTTCTGTGAGAATTTGTCGAAAAACCATTTTTTAGACATTTTAAAATTTTGGTAGAAACACTATCAGATTTTTATAAAATTGTACAAGCCTTATCATGCTATGAAAAATTTATGGAACCATCTTCAGATGTCTAGGATCATACAGAAAAATTTTCAAAATATTTTAACTTCATTTTTTATATTTAAAAAATAAAAAACCAAATGAACATAATGAGGTAGTAACAGTGTCGGAATTTTATAAATTTTGTCAAGTTTGATCATAATCTAAAAATTTTATGAGAGCTTAATAATTTCCTCAGAACCCTTTTTTAAAAGTTTCAAAAAAATTTAAACCTATTTTGGTTGCTCAATAAAAAACACTGTATAAGCACGCTCTCTGAAGTCCGAAAACTGTGAAGTAACACTGTCACAATTTTTTGGGAATACGTTAGGTTTGATCATGATCTAAAAATTTTATGGGAATATTAAGGATGCTTCACGACTAACCACAAAAATTTACATAATTTTTGCATGCTCAAAACTATGCAATTTTTTTTTTGCAAAAAAGAGTCGTACTTGTGACTCAAACCCGAGACCTGCTGTTTGAATGAACTTGATTTCACCTCTAGGCTAGAACTACTGTTGCGTAACAACACTGAGAAATTAATTCATTTATGTATAGTATTCACACCGACTTTAATACACACTCAGTCATTTACTCCCTCACTCACTCGCTTTACCCATTAATACTG
This sequence comes from Otatea glauca, assembly GCA_036346275.1. Lineage (NCBI taxonomy): Eukaryota > Viridiplantae > Streptophyta > Magnoliopsida > Poales > Poaceae > Otatea > Otatea glauca. The sequence goes on from CM070725.1 coordinate 37,315,020, forward strand.
AACCAACTCCAGCCGAAGCTCAAGCTCAAGGTCTCTCACTGTCTCCTGCCTACTCCAAGCAAAATCTGGCTACCTTCGATCGAACTCTAGAGTTCTCCGGCCAGAGAAAGCGAGATATCGGGCGGTTTCACCGAGATCTCGGCGGATTTAAGCGAGATTTCGGCCTCTGTAGCTTGCATTTAGGTGACGAAATATTTTTTCCCTAGCGAAATCTTGTGTATTTTGGGCGATATCTCGGTATGTAGTGCCGGATTTGTGTGTATATGTGCCGAATTTGTGTGTATATTTGCTAGATTTGGACATTTGTTGTCCGGATTAGGTGTATTAGCCATTTAGGTAGCATGTCTTTGGTGAGGCATTGCCGTACATGCATGCAAGTGCCGAAAATTTCATGAGTGCAGCACAATAGTTTGTCTAGCAAATTTGGTGTATGACCAAAAATATATCTAGCATTTGCTACTAAGTATATATTGTCATGTTAGGTGTTGATGTACAGTAGGATGTCCATGTCATTTTTTGGAAAACAATGGATGCCACTCTACTAATCAAGTACTGCTACTCTTTGTAGCACAAAAAGGAAGGTTGATTCTGAGTTTTGAATCAACCAATTAAACCAGTACACTACTACTTCATGCAATATTACATTTGCCAAAAGTAACATAAATTCACCAAGTTGAAGACTAGCTAGTATGCTCTTTTCAAGTTTAGCATGCACAATAACTACCAAGAGGTTAGTGGCATGTGTGAGCTTTTGTTCATTCTAGTGGAATTCTTTTGTGTTCTGTGGCAGGTTCTCACGATGGCAGATCGTGAGGGTGCCGTATGGAAGCATGGGGAGCGCATGGGACTGTCTAGGTCGAAGTACAAGTACTACAAACATGTTCTGAAGGGTGAAGGGGCGACCCGTCTGAAGGAACATATGGCTGGACGTGCTGGCGATGTGAAGGTCTGTCCCAGTGTGCCTCAAGTGGTTAGATGTGAAAACCTACCCAAAATCCTATCTCCTAAAACCTTGCTCAGCTATTCTAAATTCCTTTCTTCAGTACCACATAAGTTAAAATCAGACATCAGGGGCAGTTTAGTTCTATTCGAGAACTCTCATAACATAGAAAATTTAAGAAAGCATTTAATTAAATGTTCATTCACACTAGATCTATGCACACAAATTATATTATCACAAAAGAAAATAATAAAATTTCCACATTAGTAAGGATCTCTTACCCATTGATCTCATCTCAACACAAAATCTTCCATTAAGCAAAATTATGTCCTTTTTTGCATACATATTTAAAGTGAGGATCAAGCTTGCATTACAAAATATTGTCATACTTCCTGATCTCTAATCGAAATCCAAGCATAATACAGTAGCTTCCTCAAGAGGCACTCTCAAAATCAGCCCTAACTCATACTCATTTGCAGCACTCTCATCTATTACAACAAATCAATCTTGCTAATCTCAAAAGATTACAAAAGACTTACACTTTTAACCTTTGGCCACTAATCTGATTTCGCTACAAACTGACTTAAAGCCAGCTAGCTGCCAGCAACTTCTTTTGCCCATTCTGCCAGCCATTTCCTGCCCATTCTTCTCAGCCAAGTGGCAAAGCCAGCAGCTGCATGCCCTCCACCTAGCACTAGCCCCTGGTTTTTCCTGCACAGATCAGATTTCAGCCTTTTTCCAAAGTAGTAAACTCAGCAGTATATATAGAGGTCAAATGCAGTGCAGGTGGAACTTTACTGCTCACCTAGAACCAGTGTAGTTTTGATTGTCCACCCTTGTCCCTATCTACCGAAAGTAAAGGAGGTAGGCCCAAGAAGTAAAGGAGTAGTCGGCAGCCTCTTGATTTTCACCATCTCCCTTCCAGTATTCCTGCAATCATCAGGTACCAACATTTCAATTCTTATTTCCTACCTTCCATGCCATTTAATAGCAGTTAATGATAGGCAGTCATATGTGAGGAAAGCAATCAATATTCAAGTGATCAGAGAAACTATTGAAAGACTAAAGGATGATCTTGAAACTTGAATACATGTCTAACGAATTCAAATCACACAACTATGAAAATTCTATAACAAGCTCATGCATACAAACTGAACTAATGAGCTGAATGTAAAATGAATAAGTGCATAACAACCCTAGTTTGTTTAAGCAATAGTTGGCCATAGTCGGCTGACATATCAACATTTCAGACCTATATACCCATACTTATGATAGAAAAGTTAATGCATTATCTAAAGAAGCATCCTTGATTTGTTCTGTCAAACTTAAACATGCCTTTATGTATTCGTTTATTGAACGCTAGAATTTGCAAACTTTGGTATAACTCAATGAACACATTAGTGAGGAGTCAAGCACTGAGCTAAGCAAGTTCTTAGTATCACAGTTTCACAACTCAATCATGCACACATGAAATCAGACTTATATTCTAACTGCCACTAGAAACCATGCCCCGCATCAACAGAATTTCAGAACCTCAACATTCAATCATGAGTAGTCTAATGTCTTAAGTCACAGATAGCTTGCATGTAGCATTCAAGTATTGAGATCAAAACTTACACACAGCAGATTCATATGAAATTTTAAATACAGCACACTTTAATGACCAGTATAGATATTTCGGCTAAGCAAACCCCTTAGAATTCAGGTTCTCCAGATCAATCAAGATAGTAAATAAATTGTTATGGAAACCATTCGGCCGAGTGCCCTCATGTCAGATTAACCTTAATTTAGTAATTCACAATCTGAATGATCATTTTGGAACTTTCAACTCATGTAAGGAAATAAAAATGTACTGGCAGCATAAAAGCTACAGATCGCACATGAAACATCTTACCCCTTCTGTCTGCACCATGAACTCAAAGTATTGACCATGGGCATGAGGTAGGATCAGTGAAGAACACTCCAAAAGAAAGAGTATAACACCTCCAACTCAGACCACAAACCCATGTATTCATACATGTATATATATATATAAAATGGTGACACTTTAGTGTGCACATATCTAACCAGCATGATCAGCATGTCAAGTTCTAAGCTACATTAAAATTGTTGGCCATCATATCAAGATTCTAACCAACATGAAAATATGCACACACACTTCTGATCATAATAGCACAATATTCACTAATCTCTAGTTCTGATAATCAAGCATGGAGAACAAAGATCCCTAAGCAACATTCACCATGCACATAAACAGTTTGCCTGCTTGCATAGCAAAAACATCTAGAAGGCATATAAACCAATAAGCAAGAACATACATATATAGAACAACAGTCAGGCATAATTTCCCCTCACAAAAATTGGCAGTGTATTAATTTCCTTCTTGCTCAAAGCTCGACATAGATCACAGCATAAAGACTACAACAAAATGTAGGCTCACATAGGGATTAGAACTACTAGTATGTTAGTTATTCATAGAAGGGAGGAGCACTTAGTTTGCGGGGAGGGAAGTGGCCGTCGTTGCCCATTCGGCCCAAGGGCGACGGCGAGGTAGCTTGCGGTGCCGCGGCTCAGGTTCGTCCAAGGGGGCCGGTCGGGAGACCGCTGGTGTCGGGGCACGGAAACCTCCACTTAGGGGCAAGCCTAGAAAAGGAAGATGGGGTAAGGAAATGGAGCATCCATGGAAGAAGAAATAAAATAGGGAGGGTTTGGTACTTATCTCGGGAGGATAGCACTAGTACCGTGCAAGGAAGGGAAACTAGCGGTGGTGGTGGAGATCATCGGATCTGACCGGAACCCGACCGTAGGTCGCTGGATCTGGCAAGAGCCGGGGCTTAGTCGGCGCTTCATGCGTAAGGAATAAGAGGGGAAGGCGAGAAGAGAGGGGGGCTCACCGCGATGTGTCACCGAGGGGGAATCGACCGGTGTAGATGTCGGAGTAGGGCCGGAGGCGGTGGCGGCGCGCGGTGGGAGACCGAGAGGAGCTGGCGGCGCTGTGGAGAAGAGGGGCGAAGAGAGCGGCTGCGCCATGAGGCAGAGAATGCGGTGACGCCTGGGCGAAGGCGACGGCGCGGGTGAGGGAGGCAGCGCTCGGGACCGTGAGGGGGAACCGAGAGAAAGAGGCGAAAGGGGGAGAGCCAAGGGGCGGCGGTGGAGTGCGCGAGGGAGAGGGAGAGGAGTCAGGTGTGGCGGCCGAGTAAGAGAGAGGTGAGGAAGAGTCTAGGGCTAGGGTTAAGTGAAGTGTCGGTTGGGCTTTTGGGCTGGGGAAAAAAAATGGGGCCGGCTGGGGGCTGTCTAAAATAAATAAATAAATAAATAAAAGCAAATATAAAAATAAATAAATATATGTATATATATATAAAGATAAATAAATAAATACGTACATGAATAAATAAGGTAAAATAACAATAAATAAAAAGAAAAGGTAAATAAATAAATTGATAGAATAAATACATGAATAATTAGGTAAATAAATTACAGAATAAAATAACAGATGTTTTACCTGAACCAATTTATCAGAATAAGAAAAACAGTGAAATTTAAATCCAAAATTTATTTCTTGTTTTTCTCTTTTATTTTCTCAAAATTAATTGATGATGTGGCTTCCAATCAAACATATATAGATGAGCATGTAAAACATTACAAATTTCAATTGTAGGCATTAATAAAATTGTTTTGCAATTCTCTCAACAGAAAAAGTTATAAATTCAACCAAATCTGAGAATTCATGAATATTAAAATCCTTGGTTCTCTCATTTAGGAAAACTCTCTGATAATACCAGAAGTCATCTAGAGCCATTTCCTGCTGTGGACAACTCTGTGATCTCACATCCAGGCAGTCGCCCTTCGACCATGTCTTGTGAACTGATTTTGTGGCTTGGGTTATTTGAAAATCTTGCATTCATCTCAAAAGCTAATTTCTACAAGAAATTAAATCACACTAATTGGATCAGCTAGATCCAGTGTTAGAACCATAACCTTGGTGAGGCTATGGAGTAAGTGGTGGGTGGAGGAGTTCAGGGTATGAGCAACCCCGGTTGGGTTGCTATGAAAGTCAGGGCTCCTCCACATAGGATATCATTTAAGGACAAACCAAACTGGCGCTTACCTCAAAATCGGCGCAAGCCGTGCTGACCATAGACCCGGTATGGGACGGGCTGAACTAAGTAACCGACAAGTAGATGACTTTGTCAAGGTGAGAAAGGTGACTGTGCCAAGTGAGGGCAGTCACCCTAGGGCGAGACGTCGGGGGAGGAGTCTCGACCCGCGTGCCTTTGGTGAGGCAAGGCGGTATGGCAGAGGTCAGAGTACGGTTTGCCAAATGTTCTGTTTCCTTGGTTTATTAATGTGCCTATGGAAGCGCACTGTGACAATAAGCCAAAGTGATGCTATGGACAAAGCAGTACACCTCTGATCAGGGTCAAATGTGATATCACTCCTAGCTTCCGGGTTTTGGAAGTGCGTCGCGTGGGTTTTCCTCTAACACAGGATGTAAGATCCCACATTGTTTTGCTGTCAGTAGATTTAAAAGTTAAAACTTGACATTTTCTAACAAATGGGTAAAGGGGTACTTTGGAAAAGTACTACTCTGGCGTAACGGCTCGATGGCCGAAAATTATAATTATATAAGCATGCATAAATTTTCTGCAGCTTGCTGAGTACTGGAGTACTCAGCCTTGCTTTCTCTGTTGGTTTTTCAGAACTTGCTGAGCCTACCAATACAGATGAGATAGAAGGTGAATTTCATGATAATGTGAGTTTTTATGATAATGCTGATGTTGCTGTGGAGGGATATGAATACGAGGGGGTTGACGACCAATACTTGGCGGAATAAATCTGCCCTCAGGTGGGAGGCATCTAGAATAACATTGTAATATTAGGCGGGCGGTGTAGAAATCACCGTAGCCAGACCTAAGACAGTACTATATGTACCTTAAGAATAATTCCCCGAGTACTATTCGATGGAAATTTCTGTTCTACATGTGTTGTTTTCCTTAGCCTAATCCTAGCGCACTCTGTTCTGTGATGATTCCATTGGTTCTGGCCTGGTCAGGCGAAGTAGGGGCGTCACATTAGACAGGCCATGCTTGTCGACCTCCGTGGAGGTCGTGAGAAGAAGAAGGAGAATGAGGCGGTGCGCCTCCATAAGGAGGAAGCATGCGATGACTGGGCAACCTTGGCCACAGAGTACCGTACCGAGCAGGAGCAGCTCAAGATGGCCATAAGGGCCTCCAAAGAATAGGCCTACCTCAGAGCCAAGGTTTGACCCCAGGTTCGGGGTCTGGGAGTAGTGCAGCTAGGCCCTTGGTCCAATCCACTCTCAGCAAAATATTTGGGAGGTCTGTGCATTGCATGATCCTACTCCTTTAATTATGCATCTTCCTGCAATACATGTTCATACTGCAACTCATTCTTCAATTATGGCTTTTGCAGGTGGTTCAGGATTTCGAACTGAGCGTTGCATTCTAGCATCATCCGTACTTTCACAGGTAGTTTTCAAATGCTCCTGCATGGTAATATTTCTGGTGTATATATGATAAATTATCATATGTATCAATTTCATTTCATGTCTATTAATTGTGATGCAAATATATATTGATTATTTCCAATTGTAACCCTCAAAATCTGAATTTTATTCGAAATGCTACCGAAAATTCTAACTTCATAGATTGATAATCATCTAAAAATGTTATGCCAAGATTAATGATGCATCAGGACCATCCAAACAAAATCTCAAAATTTCCTGACGTGGTTTCAAGCATTTTTCATTCGGACATCACCACTGTTCGAATTTTAAAAAATTTCTTGAGGTTCACAATCAGCTAAAAATTTTATGGGAACATTAGTGATATGTCAGAACCATGCACAACAAATTTCAAAACTTTCTAACATTGTTTGTTCTATTTTTCTTTCAGTTCAAATTTGTCGGTCAACGTTTTATCAGGACAGTAGCAATCTTTGAATTTTGAAAAAATCCTCAGGATTTATAATCATCTAAAATTTTTATGATAACATTAATGATGTATCAAGACCATTCAAAAAAAAAATCAATTTTTTTTGACTTCGTTTGAACCAGATTTCACTCGGTGTAATTTGGCAGCGATCTCGACAAATCTCGCCGAGATCTCGGCATAGCCATTCGAAATCTCGGATTTTCGAGTGCAAAAAAACTAGATTTAAAATTTTATTTTTGTGTTTCGTCCAGAATTTGTCTGAAATTCCGACATGTCAGCGAAATTTCAGTCTCTGGCCACCTCCGAGATGTCGAGTGAAAACGAGATTTCAAACCTTGGGCTAGACAACGCTCACGCGGTCGCTGGCTAGGCGTGCGCTAAAGGCCAATTTGGAATTCTTTAGTTTCGAATTTTTCCATCTAAAAATCGAATGGTGTTTCAAATAGCTAGTTTTTTAATAGCCGAAAGCCAATAGCCCATTTATACTAGGAGAAGCAGAAATCCAAAAGCTGGTCTAGGTTGCTTCCCACGGCTTCGGATAGTTGGGGTTCTGACTTTGTCACTAGAGCTAAAGAAAATTACCCCTCCTACCAAGTATAAAATCCTAAACTCTACCCATTTTACTCTCATTTTTGACCCAAACCCCTCACACCTAAAAGCTAGACTGCCAAACGCCAAACCTCTTCAACCCAGCAGTTCAGCCCACTTTTTAGAAAAGCATACCAAACGAGGCCTAAATCATCCAAGCTTCTAGCAGATTGCCTCGTTTCATTGCGGGATTAGTGTCAGATCCAGTCACTATGTAGGGTGGTGCACTACTATAGAAATGGTCAAATGGGTTGATTCTTTTTCGTCATCTGGGTCAGTTTTAGTGGCGATACAAAGTCCTTAGATAGTGATGACGAGCGGCTATCACGGTCGGTTTTTGTCCGATAGAGATGTAGCTTCATCTGGGTCGATTCTAAGCTCGGAACCAACCCAGAAGACCAATTATCTCCTCGGAATTAATAAAGGTAATTCAAGAATCTCTATCAGTTGCACGCTCAGAATCGATAAAGATGTCCTCCTAATCTCTATTGGTTATTAGCGTTGAACCGATAGAGATTCGTATATTATCTGTATCGGTTTCATGCTCAAAACCGATACAGATTATACATCTTTATGGTTCTAAGCTGTCGGGACCCGGATTTGCAAATCCAAAACCCTCTGTGTATACTGCACTAGTCCAGGATCACGCTAGTGCACACAGTGGAAACATAGATGAAATACCATTCCATTCAACGAATTAACTAAGAAGAAGCAATTTATTATTGAATAAAGCAAACGACCTTATGGTCAATGTTTACACCATTACGCTTTAAGGGCTTAAGAAACAAATACTATTGCAGCGGAAAAGATAACTTGAGCCATTCGACATGCCACAGGCAATCGTCTGGGGAACGCCTTCCTAATCCATGTAGTCTTCATAGAATTCCTCCTCATGAGATTCATTATCTCCTTCAGTAACTGATCAACAAGGGCATAAAGCCATGAGTACAAAGGTACTCAGCAAGCCGTAGGGAATTGATGCAATATATTCATGCACGGCTTGACAAGGATGGCTATATGTTTCATTTGCAGAAAGCAATAACTTGAATTGAAATACAATAAATAGATTGAAAGCATATTTATGAAAAGATAAATAAATGATTGATAGATCAATGATAGACAACAAAACAACAGTGAACTCCCCGTTCACAACCCAACAATTCCACATTCCACATTTTATGAAACACTCTATACCCCGTGAAATTCCTTGCTTTGTCCATGACCATGACGCGCTATTCGAATAGTTTTACACTCTGCAGAGGTTGTACAACTTTACTCACAAGACATGAACATCTCTTTGTGCAAACGTTACTAACACACTTCCTTTGGTGTGTCGCAGAGATATCATGACAAAGCCTTTACAATGCACTCGCCTAAACTCAGATCGCCCGCTAAGGTTTCGCCATTAGGGCCCCTCTTGCGCCTTGCGAATCTACCCGTCCATCCCGAAACCACACCACCAACTGGCAAGACTCAAGGCTAGACATTGCAAATTAATCAACTAAGTCCGTCCCATTCCGCATGTGGTAGTACGGTTAGGCCCGTTCAATGGCGCACAAGATTAAGTCCTTAAATTGTCTTAGGCAAGACATCCACATCCCAATGTGCTAGAAAGCACCCCTTTATCGCACGATCACTTGCCCGAGGGAAAACAATTGTTCAACCAAGACCAATGGCAAACCCCGCCATGGTACAACAAATTTTACAACAAAGGGCTACCGCCACGATTCAAGATCTCATTAAGTCAAGATTAACATTATTCAACCTGTGATATGAATCCCAACGCATATATAAGCATGTCTAAGCATAACTACGATAACCCAATGTTGGTGTAATAATTATGTCCAACTAATAATGTCCCACCTAGGTCTAGCAATGGATACATGGCATACAACTAATCAAGGTGGCATAATGTCAACTAGGTATACATCTACTCCCATTAAATAAGCATTGATACACAAAATAGCATGCAATTGTAACAAAGTAAATTACTTTTGCAAACATAGGATCAATATGATCAAAGGATTACGACTTGCCTTGCTGATCTAGTGCTGAATCTTGGTCTTCAAAGTCTTCGTTCGCTCCCTCGGAATTAGCGCTCACCTAAAAGAAGCAACGAAACCAAATAAATACAAAACAGAGACTCAAACAAGCTCAAAACTGAAAATAAATGGCTCTGGAAGATAGATCTTGATTTTAGAAAAATTTAGAAACTTGAATCGCCTCAATCGGAGTTCGTATGAGCGAGAACGGGCCTCCGAAAGATTAAATTCAGGAAAATACGTAAAATCGTAAAATCGAGATTTCGGAATTATTTTTATACGGAAAAAGGATTTATTGCGCAATCACGACGTCACCGGCTCTCGGTGGACTCGGTCCACAGCTGGCTCGGTTCACCGTCGGCGCCGGCACGGCTGACGCAAGCGATGACGCGGCGGCTGACGCAAGCATCAGGGCTGACGTGGCGACAGAGGTGGCGCTGACGCTGGCGCTGACGCGGATTGCCGCGTGTCGCGCATCCGGCGACCTGGCCAGATCGGACGGTTGGTAACATGGCGCGGGCGGTGAGGGACGTGGCCCGATCAGGCGCGTCGGTTGGCGATCGGACGGCCACGGTCCCTCGGCGGAGAACGACGGCGAGGCAGCGGCGCGGGGCTCATCGGACTTCAAGAAGAAGACACGGCTGACGGCGAGAACGCGACAGAACGGGCACGACTCAGAGTAGATCGGAAAAAGGGGGTCACGGCCGACTTGAAGATGCAATCAGGGATGACGGAGACCAACCGGAGGCGAAGAAAAGGCGGCGAAAAGCTTCGGCCAAGGCGAGGAACTCCGACGAGCTTGCGCGAAGAACCGGCGATGTCTCGGGCGGCGAGAAAGGCGGCAGCAGCTGCGGGGCGAAACGGGGAACCTCGGGAGGTACGCGGCGGCTTAAATAGAGGGCTCGGGAGGCGTGCCCGACACTGATTCCGAGACGGCGGTGTGCGGCGCGCGGACTCCTGCGGTGGCTAGGGTTAGGATTCGGGACGACGGCGGCGGGGCGACGTGTCCGCATCGCAGCCACTCACGCGGCGCAGATCTGACGGCGGAGGCGCGCGCGGGCTGGCTGGGCCGCGAGGGGAAGTTGGGCCAGGGCGAAACGGGCCGGAGGGGAAAGATTCGGCCCGAAAGAGTTTTTGGAATTTTAAAAACATTTTCCAATTTAAGAAATTGCCAGAATTTCAAATAAAATCAAATAAATTCAGAAAAATCCCAAAAAATACATAAAAATTCCTTGGAGCACAAGGAACCCAACTAACGTAACTCGGAATCAAATAAATTCAGAAAAATCCCAAAAAATACATAAAAATTAGTTTGATGAATAGTTTAGTCAATTTAAATCCTTTTCATTAATAGGAAAATCAAATTAAGCTTGGATTAATTCAAGAAAAGTGCAAATGGTTTATTTTTGAATTCAACCATTCCAAAACTCAAATTTTTGGGATGTTACATATGCGTGGAACCAATAGAGATAAATCCCAGGATAAATTTTATAGATTCACAATATACTCACAAATTGGCAAATTCATAGTATATTCACAGATTGACAATATATGCACAATTTACAAATTCACAGTATATTCACATTCACAAAACTGTTGAGAGTGTTAATTTATGGATACATACTCAATGCAGAAATCACTAGCACAATCCTCTAACGTAACTCTCCTTGGCAGCCCCGACGCCCCAGTAGAAGGCTTTTTGCCCCAATCAATTGCATCTAGAGTACCACAGAGATAGTCCACTGATATAAGGCACATACTTCATGGCACAAGAGTAGTCATTTTTATAGCCAACTTTTATTTGAAGTATTTCCTGTTAGGTTACAAGGATAAAAATAAACTAGTTAAAATAATTTCAGATGAGAATACATTGAGAAGATATGATACCACAAATATCAACAAGCATACATTGAGAAATAACATTATTTGATAGATCAAGAGAAGGAGAGACCTTAGGGCTTTTCCATGTTTACCATCATAGTGCCATAGCTTCCGCAACAGAGACTTTTCGATTTTCCTTGTAGTTCCACAGCTCCGGCACAGTGCCTATTTGTTTGACACCAATAACTAGTTGACTTTCAGTCATATCTCTTAATCCCTACAAAAGTGATCATTTTGTTGTGAAAACAGACTGTCTTGGTATATTATCAGTAACCATACTAGAAGTCTTTATATTACTTCTATAAGCTCAGCTTTGGCTTCTTCCAGCTCTGCATTCGCCATGCACTCCTTAATGATGAGTACATGGTTAAGAAATCCAATATCTTGCGATTTATCATCTATGTCTTTCGGTTTTTGCTTCATCTCATAATTTTTTTTTCTGTTAACTCAGACTTTCTCTTCAATTGTTCTATCTCCACCTCAAGTTTTCGTTTAGCATCCAACAGCTTTTTCATGTCGTCTATCTTCTTTGTAGGCTCCATTTTGCAGTCACTGGGATATAAATAAATATATGATGAATAATTGTAGGATAGAGTGCTCTCAGGTGTCGAGCTACTGAAGGTTAGACTGTTAGCCTCCTCGCCACAAGGTATAGGGCTGCTAGAGACTAATCTCTTACCTCTACTACACCAGGGTCATATAATAAAAATTGAACTAGACAATTAACTAAACAAATAAGGCCTTGAACTCTTACCTTCCTAAATTATACATAGGTTGGTCAAGCAGATATAAAGTATTTAAAGTCAATTTCACTATTTAAATGGTCAAAATCAGATTATGAACAGTTCGGCTAAACAGTTATATCAACAATTGACTAAATAGGGGCTATGAATAGAGCAAGCTAAGCAATCATAATCAACATATTCGGCAATAATCAAACAAGTATCAAACTAGATACTGATATGATAACCAAGCTCAAAGATAGTGAAATAAAAGCAATACTTTCTAGCATTAACAAGAAGCAACTCTATAGTTCATGACCACATTCGCTAATTTTATTATTTTAGCTCATCAATAGACCCATAGCATCATTGAGTATACAACCGACAGCAATACAACTGGCAGCGATTCACTATTTAAATGATCAAAATCATATTATGAATAGTTCGGCCAAGCAGGTATATCAACAACTGACTAAACAGGGGCTATAAACAGAGCAAGCTAAGCAATCATAATTAGTATATTCGGGCGGAGGGGCGACGCAAGCACCGTGGAGCCAGGGAGGTCGAGGGGCGACGAGGGTGAGGCGGAGCTACGGGAGCGCCATGGGAGCCGTGGAGGCGACGCAGGCACTGTGGAGTAGGGTTAACAATATCGTTTCAACCTCGGATTTTGACAAGTCGACAGAACCAAAATCCGCTCAAAACCGATCGAATTCGCTCAAAACGAACAGTTTCAAAAGTCAAACGCATTTGAAATCTAGTCAAACCACCGAGCGAATTTCGAATGAATTGGACGAAAACAGCTTGAAAAGAGGCGAATTTCGAGCGGTTTTTGCGAAAATAGGCGACAGGTTGACAGCAATACTTCCTAGGAGGACCACAGCCCAAATGGATTAGTGATTAAATGATGTCTTAGTCTAGTAGTAGTGACTCAAGTGTGCGAGTCATATCGGTCTAAGTTAGTTGTGATGCCCTTTAGGAGTTAGAAATGTGTGCTTAGGCTAATAAGAGTTTTTATGATTGCTGAGTGTGCGGTATGTGTTGATAGCCCTTAGTCACTTGTGAACAACCATACCAAGTTATTAATAAAGTTTTTAGATTTGGAGTTTGGATTTAGATTTTTTTCCCCGTATTAGTTTCTTTATTACTTGTCTATGCTTTTCTCTCTTTTCTCTAAACCTTGAAGTGATCAACAGATGGTTTAGACTCGAGAAAACAACGAAGCCAGTGGATCTCGGCCTAGTGAGAACCCGAACGAGACGCCAATTCCTCAACCAGCTCCCCAAGTTGACTTGCAGAACTTTGGAGCTTTTCTTGCCGCACAAACCCAGTTGATGCAAACCATGATGAAGTAAGTGCAGAACATCGCCAACCAAACAACTGCCAATAATGCTAATCAAGCTGCTAACAATGGGAGTCATCCATACTCTAAGTTGTCAGACTTCATGAGGACTCGTCCGCACACTTTTTCTAGGAATTCCAGCCCAATAGAAGGAGATGATTGGCTTATAACAATGAGACGAAGCTGCACATCACTCAGTGTGTTGGAAATGAGAAGGTGTTTTATGCTTCTCATCATTTGGAAGGTACTGCCGCTAAATGGTGGGAAAACTACTGTGCTTCATAGTAGAACCCACAAGAGATTACTTGGAAAGAATTCACTACAGCTCTTCGCCAGTATCATGTTCCTGAAGGTGTCATGGACTTGAAAAAACAAGAGTCCATAGCTATCAAGCAAGGAAGGCAATCTGTGGTTGATTATTTCAACAAGTTTACATAGCTTGCACATTATGCACCTGAAGACGTTGCAACAGACAAGGCAAAGTAGTCTCGCTTCATGAAGGGACTGAACTCAGGATTGCAAGTTGGATTGATTACTGTAACATCCTAAAAATTTGGGAAGAATAAGGAATCAATTATAGGATTAAATTAATTTTCATTTTGCATTTTTCCTGGCTTTTTCTTAATTTTTCTGTATTTTCTTGGTTTTTCTTGATTATTGCTCTAAAGGACAAATCCTTTTTAATTATCATTTAAGTATTGGATAAATTATAAGGAAGGAAGTGTAAAATAATAAAATGAGAAAAATCTCTGCATAATCTTTAGAGATCTCCAGAATCCTAAGTTTTAATTTAAAATTCATATCAATGTAATTAAATGTGAAATGAAAGGCAAATTAATGAAATTTGATTATAAACAGTGAAAGTGTCAGAATTAAATAAAGATAATCCATCATAATATAGACCTAATTTTTTTTATATTATCTTTTTATTGGATAGATATATCAACAGTAAAAATATCAAAAGATAATAAATGCATTTGTTGAATTTAAAAATTCAAAAACAAAAAAGTTGAAAATCTGAAAATACCAATGTCAGACTTTTTATAAGTTAAATATAAAATATTTGGATCTAAAATTTTTTAGGATACTATTATGGACATAAGGAAACTCTGAATTTTTATTTTATTTTTTTAATAAAATATAAACTCCTAGATAAATTAAAAATAGAATGCACAAATCTGAGTACAGTGCATTGTTAGAATTTTTATAAATTCTACAGACAACATATAGAGTTGAAACTTTGATACAATAATCTAACTTATCCAAAAGACACACAGTAAAATTATCATTAAATTACCAACTTGATAGCTAACTGATTCATTGAATCTAATTCAGCCCTGTTCGCAGTAAAAACTGGAGTTCTCGTCTCCTCTCGCTGGCGCATGGGACCAACTCACTGTGCGGGCCCACTCATCAGCCTAAGAATGTGTCTTCGTCTTCCTCCCTCAGCCGAAGCCCCCGAGCGAAGCTAGCTGCCTGTAGTAACCGCCATTCCCTGTGCTTCGCACCGCCTGAGACCACGTCAGCGTCCTTTCCTTGCCACGCAGCTGCCATGCCTGGATTTCTCGCAAATCGCCCATACCTTCTTCAGTGCTAGCGCCGCAACTTCACCGCCGGGTTCACACCAGGCTTCGAGCTTCTCTACAGCTGGTCCTTGATTGCAAAGAACGGCACATCATTTCCCCTCTCCTCTCTTTCACTCTCATCCACAGATAGCCGCCAATTTCTTCCATTTATCCTCGTGACAGAAGAACCCTAGAATGGGATCGAACTCAAATTTATCCAGTGCACTACACCGCCTCTCGATTCTCTTTTGCGTTAGCTTCTGTGTCTCCTAAGGATCAAAAGCCCTCTCCTATTTACAGGTTTCTTCAACCGAGACACTGTCGCCCCTACTATTCTTCCTCTCCATCTCCGACGATTGGTGGCGGACCAACTCGATTGTCTTCCGCAGCCTCTAGCAGGTAAAATGGAATGCTTAGATCCCTTTGATGCTAATCTTGGAACCCATTCCATCCGATCGGCTTTCTATCGCTGATGCGGCTCGTCGCCATTACCGCCGTCACGGGCACACGGTGGTTGACCACCTCTAGCCACCGTTAGCAGCCATTAGACCCACCCCTAGGTGCGCAGTGAGGTGTTGAAGCTATCCTTGCTATCGATTCGGCACCTCCGACCATAGATCACCGTCGGTAAGCTCTAAAGCCGAGCGCTCTGCTTTGTCTCACTGATCCGAGCGGCCCCTGTGTCAGACACAGCCTCTCTCAGCCACCCTTCCTTCGCTGACCAAAGGGCCCCGCTGGTTAGCCGGCCGATTTTAAAAGAAAACCCGCGAAAAGAAAGACGTTTTCGGAGTAATGAAAGCGTATTCTTCTATTTCAAAGGATTTTCTTAACCCAGCCACTTAAACTATTTATAACTCTTTCTGTTATCCAAATAAGATGAAACAAAATTCTAAATTAATCTAAAATCAAGTATTTTCATAATATGCAAAAATATTTTGAAAATGAACTCTGTGTAAATTTTATTTAACATTAAAGAAAGGGGTTCCAAATATGCTATGTACAAAACTTCTGCAAGCATCCTTAGAATTAAACGAAACCAATTTTTATGAAATCCTTATACTGCCAGCAACCCAAATATATAAAAATATTTGAATTTCAACTTGGTTTGAATAATTTTCTATTTAAAGTTGTTCTCAATACTAGATATTCAAAAATATATAATTTGTGCAAAGGAAATCTAAAATGAATGGAATTGATTTCAATACATAAAGTTGGCAGTAGGATGCCTACATATGCATAAATATTTAAGAATTAATCTTGACTTGAATCTGTTACATGAATAGATCATGACCCTAGTGTAAAAGATGTATATGTGTATTAACTAATAATAGTATATTAAAACATGATTAAGAATGGAACCAATCAGTTATTTTGACACCCCTGAATATAGATTTAAATCTAGTATAATATGCTTTGCATCTGAATTCTATTAAGAACTTCTTGTGCTAATGCTGTATTAATCTCCTTGCTAATCCAAATAATTTTAGCATCTTGAATTCGAAACTATACATATAAAAATACATAATTTTAGCCTCTTGAATTCATAAAACAAGAATGGATAATCTATAGAAGGAACCATATTATTGCTTAACCTAAAGCTGCAAGTAATGTTTATGTGTAAAAGATCAACTAAAATATGAACACATAAAATCCTGAAACCTTAACCCTGAGAATCACCTATTTCTTTAAAGAGTTCTTATTTGGATTTTCCATCTGATTTCTTTTTGCCCTTATTAAAGTTTGTTATTTGTTATGTTATCATCGGACAACGTGTAGAACCCGACGTTCCAGATTCAGTCGTCGACGACCTTGAGTTCGACTTCGACGACAGTCAGCAAGGCAAGCACCCTCTTTGATCATCTTGATCCCAGTTTTTGAAATTGTTTTATTAAAACTTTCATGCATGCGCTATGTTTATAAACTCTGCTATTCCATGGGTTGGTAGATAATATCTTCATTGATGGAACTTCCTTAATAAATATTGACATGACATCCTTTGTAGCCATATATCAGGGTCAGACATTTTAATAATGTTAAATGGGTATACTCAATTATATTTGCACATGCTTCATCATGCTTAGATGGGATAACGAATGGTTGGTTATGCTGTTCGTTATGAACAATGATTTTGGATTGATAGAAATGTTGGACATATTGGGGATTGTGATACTGGTATTCTGGTAAAAATAAAAATAAAACTATGTTTGACGCAGGCGATTATTGGCAATAGTCGAGTGTGTAAAGGACTTGCACGTAGTGTAGGGGGAGATTAGGGCCACCCACACCAAGGTGTTAGGAATAACGTTTGCTAATACAACGGTGTATGCCATGCTATAGATATGCTTAATCATTTATTGAAAGTGACTGTACAAATATTTACACCATAGTACGGGTTTAACGTCACCGGGCTAATGCAAAGTTAGGGTTAAGTAGTGTAACGGTTATGTTATGATCTCCTTGCCGACACACCAAAGGAAGTGTGTTACTGACCTGGCAAAAAAGGTTCATCATTTCTTGTGGGTAAAGCTATACAACTTTGCAGAGTGAAAAACTAATCGATTAGCCACTCTCACGGTCATGGGCACTTGGTAAAGTCATCACATAGTTAGATGTTTTTTTATTTTCATGAAAATCTGGTTTATGCCACGCGATGGCAGGAATTGGTTCATTGTGAAAATCTAGTTATGATGGTTCGTGGATTCAATTACTTATGCTTACATACTGTTATTTTATTTACCAGTCAAATTGCTTTACTGAAAATTTCATTTGCAATCTATTAGTTAGTATTTACAATTTAAATTGCCTTTATGCAAATTAATTATAGAAGAATTTCTCTTGATTTAAGCCTGCATATATCATAGGTTTTGAAAAGTCTTGCAAGTACGTAAAGTACTCAACTTGCTATTGTTGTTTTTTAGGAGAAGAATCAGAGTACCCCGACGATACTTATTTTGACGTAGGATTCGGGGATGTTAACGATCAGTTTTTCTAGGGCTTTACCTTGTCGGGAGTATTGGCAAACTACAAGTCTTTTGAATTTACTGCTGCAACAATTATGTACTTTTGGTTTGTAAACCAAAATTTAGTTAATGAAATATATGTACTTTATGTATGGATATGATATCAATATTGTAAACGTGCATACTAGCCATTGATCATGGGACTATTACTGTATGCATATAGATTCTCATTTTTGCATTTATACGAAAATGGGGGTCGTTACAATTACCCATAATTTTCCTAACTTTGAAGAGCTAGTCAATAAGGCCCTTATTATGAAGGATAAGCGCAAAGAGTTGGATGACAACCGTAAGCACAGAATGACACAGTAGGGAGCTCGCCAAGCACATCAGAGAGTGAGGGTTGCACCCCATCAGTTTGTCAGGTTTCAACCAAAAACTATGTTCAAGACGCCATCCCCCGCACCGCATCCAGTTGGTCAGAATTTTAGACTCCTGCCCAGGCAAACAATGCACCAGGAGGAAGTCAACAGACGACAGTCAGGCGCTGTTTCAGTTGCAATGAGCTGGGACACTTTGTTAACAGTTGTCCTAAGAGAGGAGGTTTTACACCTGTTCGTTTAAATCTTAGCCCTATACCTACCAAGATGCTTGCACCAGGAGCGAACCGTGGAGCTGTTCAAGCTAGAGCTACGCCCCAAGCCACTGTGAGAGGTCGTGTCAACCATATCATGACTGATGAAGTCCAGGAAGCATCGAATGTCGTACTGAGTAAGTTCCTAGTTAACTCGGTACCTGCAATAGTTTAATTTGATTCCGGAGCTTCGCATTCCATTATTTCTCAGGATTTTGCCATTAGGAATGGGTTGGATATTATGAATCTTAAGTGTATGCTATTAGTCCAATCCCCTAGATCAGAATTTCGATCTAACCTAGGGTGTATGGGAGTTAAGATGCTCATGGAAGGAATAGAGTTCCTAGCGGACCTTATTATTTTGGATACTTAAACATTAGATGTTATCCTTGGAATAGATTGGCTATACAAATATAAGGCTGTGTTGGACTGTGGTCGTAGAGTTGTGTTAATTGAAAGCTCGAAAGGCGAAAGAGTGGAGTTTCAAGCGACCGCGGTTCGCGATTATCAGTTGATGGTTAACAGTATTAAAGCTGTTAGTTTAGAGAAGTACCTGTTGTTAGTGAATACCCGGATATTTTTCTCGAAGAATTGCTTGGAATACCACTAGACCGAGATATCGAGTTTGTGATTGAATTAGTGTTCAATATAGCTCCAGTAGCCAAGAGATCATATTGAATGCCAACCGATGAGCTGGTAGACATGAAGCAGATTAAGGAGTTGTTAAAAAAGGTTTTGTAAGACCTAGTTCATTGCCATGGGGAGCACATGTTCTGTTTGTCCGGAAGAAAGACGAAAACTTAAGGATGTGTATTGATTATCGTGATCTTAATGAAGTGACAATAAAAAAACAAGTCTCCGTTATCTAGGATCAATGATTTGTTTGATCAGTTAAGAGCAGCTGGAATTTTCTCAAAGATTGATCTTCGATCAGGATATCATCAGTTGAAGATTTGCGCAAAAGATGTGCCCAAGACAACATATTCAACACGATATGGATATTATGAGTTAACAGTCATGTCATTTGGATTGACTAATGCCCCTGCTTATTTCATGAATATGATGAATAAGGTTTTCATGGAATATTTAGATAAGTTTGTTGTCGTATTCATAGATGACATTCTGGTCTACTCAAAGATAGAAGAAGATCATGCAGAACACTTGAGGCTTATTCTGAAAAAGCTTCGAGAGCAGCAATTGTATGTTAAGTTAGTAAGTGTGACTTTTGGAAAAAGAAAGTGAAATTTCTTGGTCATATAATAACTGCCAAAGGAGTTGCTGCTGATCCAAGTAAAGTCGAGGCAGTGTTGCACTGGGAACAACCAAAGTCAGTGACTCAGATTTGTAGTTTTCTTGGAATGGTGGGATATTACAGTTGGTTTATTGAAGGATTCTTGATAATTGTTAGACCCCTTACGCAGTTGTTGAAGAAAGAAAACAAGTTTTCATAGACGCTAGAGTGCGAGAAGAGTTTTCAAGAGTTAAAGAAAAGGTTAATGACAGCACCAGTGTTTGTTAGATATTCATAGTTGGTTTGATATTTATTGTGATGCTTCACGTCAAGGACTTGGATGTGTGCTAATGCAGAATGACAAAGTAGTTGCATACGCTTCAAGACAGTTGAGACCGCATGAAGACAATTATCCGACACATGATTTGAAATTAGCAGTCGTAGTGCATGATTTGAAGTTATGGTGTCACTATCTCATCGAAAATAGATGTGAGATATATATTGACCAAAAAAGTTTAAAGTATATCTTTACTCAGTCAGATCTTAATATGAGATAGAGAAGATGGTTAGAGTTAATCAAGAATTATAATTTAGAAATTCATTATCACCCGGAAAAAGCTAATGTGGTAGCTGATGCCTTGAGTCGAAAAAGCCAAAACAATAATATGATAATTCAGGAGAGTCAGTCTGGATTGTGTAAGGAATTTCAGAAGTTGAAATTAGAAGTGGTGCCTGAAGGATTTCTAGCTACTCCGGAGGTAAAGCCAACTTTGGAAGATCAAATCAGAGAAGATAAGAAAGATGATGCTAAAATCAAAAGAGTTAAGTCCAAGATGGATGAAGGCAAAGCTAAGGATTTTACATTGGATGATCAAGGTATCATGTGGATCAAAAGTCGAATTTGTGTACTAAATAAGGAGCTAAAACAATTGATTCTTGAGAAACCTCATGATTCAGAGTATTCTATTCACCTAGGGAGTGCAAAGATGTATCAATATCTGAAAGAAAGATTTTGGTGTCCTAATATGAAATCTGAAGTTGTTGAGCATGTTGCATTGTGTGACATATGTCAGAGAGTAAAGGCAATGCATTAGAGACCAGCAGGATTGCTACAGCTGTTGAAAGTATCTGAATAGAAGTGGGAGGTGATCGGTATGGATTTTATTACCGGTTTACTGAAAACCCAGAATGGTTATGATTCCATATGGGTCATAGTGGATCGCTTGACCAAAATCGCCCATTTCATACCAGTTAAGACCACATATTCAGGAAATCGTTTGACGGAGTTATATATGTCAAGAAGTGTGTGTTTGCATGGAGTGCCAAAGAAGATAGTATCGGACAGAGGTACACAATTTACCTCAAGATTCTGGAATAAGTTGTATGAAGAAATGGGAACACTTCTAAATTTCAGTACAGTGTATCATCCATAGACAGATGATCAAACAGAGAGAATTAATTAGATTTTGGAAGAATGTAAGAGCTTGTGCTTTAGTTTATGCTACTTCATGGGATAAATATTTGTCATATGCTGAGTTTAGCTACAATAACAGTTATCAAGCAAGTTTGCAGATATCACTATTTGAATCTTTGTATGGTCGATCTTGTCGTACTCCGTTGAATTAGAATGAGATAGGATAACGCCTTGTCTTTGGACTAGATATTCTTAAAAAAATCGAAGAGCAGATTGCTATAATCAGAGAGAGATTAAAGATTGCCTAGTAAAAATAGAAAAGTTATGCTAATAATCGTCGTCGCCGTGAATTAAGTTTTAAACCTGGTGATTTTGTGTATCTCAAAGTTACCCCTTCAAAGGAGTTAAAAGGCCAATTTCACATTCCCCACTTTTCCAGATCCCCACTCTCTTCCGGCACCGGCGAATTCCTCCTCCGCCCCGCTATCCGGTGGAGATGGGGAGCACCTCCTCCATGCTCACGCAGTACGACATCGAGGAGGTTCAGGACCACTGCAACCACGCCTGTGAGTGAGTTTGCCGCTATTTTTAACTTCCGATTGACACCTGGATCCTTACCCGTCGATTTTGATGCTGATGCGGTTCCTCTCCGATCTGCTCTGCTCTGCTCTTCTGCTTCGCGATGAATGATGGGCGCTAGTCTTGCAGCAGGAGATCGTGTCGCTGTACCGCCGCTTCTGCCAGCTCGATCGCAACGGTAGCGGCTTCGTCTCCGCCGACGAGTTCATGACCGTCCCCGAGTTCGCCGTCAACCCCCTCTCCCAGGTTAATCCCCCACGTCGCCATCCCTATCAAATTTCAATAATTTTTTCGGTTTGGGCGAGTGCGGTAGTGGCTACCCCTGTACGCGTTATCTTTTGTTGAGTTCAGAACGAGGGATTTGGGTAAAGGAACTAAATTCTGTTTGATTTGATGAGGTGGTGTTTTCTTATGTTTAGTTGTAGTAACGTGGGAAAGAACTGCATTGTGTCATTGAGGAGATTGTGTTTGATGATAGAATACAATTGAGGTATGTCATGTGTTGATTGCTGCAATGTCTCTCTGTCAGAGGCTCCTAAGAATGCTAGATGCGCTGAACTTCAAGGAGTTTGTGTCGTTCTTGTCGGCGTTCAGTCCCCGCACGAGTCTGCAGCAAAAGATTGAATGTAGGTGCTTTGTTCTTCATGACCTTGTCCGTTAGCTTCCATCCCTGTAGTGTTTAGATGTTTTCTGAAATATGTTTAAGTTTGGTTATGCACTTCCCTCTGTAGTTATTTTCAATCTCTATGATACTGACTGCAATGGGAAGGTTGCATTTGATGATATCTTGAGCATCTTGAGAGACCTGACGGGTTCTTTTATGACTGAGCAACAGAGGCAGGTTTGTGCTTAGGATTTCTGGTGCCTTCTTGTGTTTTGGCACATGGTAGCAAATATCTTGAGTTCTTGACCATATCAGCAAATAAATATAGAGACATGAACTGATTTCATGTGTTACCTGAGTAATTCGATATCCCCTCCTTGATTTTCTCTTGTGATAATTCCAAGACATCCCTTTTAAATTTTCATTTATGTCAATAAAAGGTTGTAGTACTATATATATGTAGATAGATATGCTACGGGAAGGCTCATGTTGTTGCAACTGGAATACTGCTAAAAGGGGTACCATAACTGTTGCTGGATTGTGCCTGGACTGTATGTTTCATGTTTGTGCCATTATTTTTTTTTGCCCTCCCAACCCCCCAGGCGGCCAACCCACCACCACCGCGCGCGCACACAAAGAAAGGCACTGTTTGAAGTTTGATCATTTCATACATTCCCATCATGTATAAGGCCATGACGTACTGTCCCAGAGTCAGTCTTACTTGGACACCCATGTCCAAAAATTTTTGCCGAATCAGACATCTCGAATCCGAGCCGGATTCCGACTCTTATGTACGTGTCCAAATAACACTGCCAGAGTCATTAAGATGAGGTGTTTTTGCCTGCTATACCTATGAAAAATATGTACAATCGTCTATGCTTCTACCCAACCAATACAACAGGCAGTTCACATTTCAGATTTTGACTCCCTTTTTTTAAAAAAATATAGAGTTATTTAAGTAAGTTTGGTTATGGTATTAATTTTCCACCACAGTAGTCCTTTTCTGATATACTGACATAATAACATTTGGTATGCATTATCAGAAGGTTTTGACTCGTGTGTTAGAAGAAGCTGGCTATACAAAAGATTCATATTTCACACTATCGGACTTTATGAAGGTAAGCTCCAATCTGCATATTTTTTGTTAGATCTGTCTCAAACCTTAACTTACAGAAAGATTTTTTTTTCATCAGTGTATTAGCAGCATGCACATTATACATACTTGAGGAATCAGATAAATGTTTGTTATTTCGAAGGATAATATGTTGTTTGATAAACAGACTTGGGATTTATTTGAATTTGACTGGTTGAACTTCAAATATGTTGATGGTGGTCTAAAATTGAAATATAAATGTGCCACCATCTCCTTAGTTGTAAATCAGGCATTCCTTTACCTCAAGTGTTATAGCTATTATATGATAGCTTCAAAATATTTGTCATGACAAGGTTCTCTTCACTTATGATGGCATATGATGAAGTACAGTGATACGCTGGCTCTGAACAGGTGAACATGGTCGCAAGTGTTCATTGGTTGGGACAAAAATCAGCTGTTAAAATCCAGTACTAAAGAAGAAAAAACAATTGGGATGAAATGTTTCTGTTATGCCATTGCCATCTATAAATCTATTTATAACTGAATTTAAGTACAGCGTGTCATTCTATCATCTCCCATGTTATGAGATCACTAGTGACCATGCATTTTAAACATTTCATTAGCTTTTTATCAAATATTCACATCACTACTTTACAGGGCAGTACTGTAAATCAATCAACGAATTAAACAGCCAAGGGTGACAAGGCTACTATGGAAGAGGAATATACTTGCCATCTTCTATAGTCTAAATATAAACTAGTGACTTTCAGAGTTTTTATCATAAAGCAAATACTGTTGTGTTGATTGTTGCATAGGAAATTCTCTTGTACTCACTTCAATTTATACTGCACCAAAGTAAATACTGCACCTTCATGTTACTTGATTTTAGCTAGAAAGAAGACCTTTTATAAGTAATAGTTCTCACCAGACTTGTTTTCATTTTCAGATTCTTGTCAATTCTGATCTCAAGATGGATGTTGAAGTTCCAATTGACTAAGAAGTGCCTGTATCATTGTGCTGTTTCCCAATGTGTGTGTTTATTTATGTTGGATTGAGCAGCTGGATTATTTGGATCCATGTACTTCGTATCATGAATAAAGCTATAATTGAGGAAACATCTGTACTTTATTATTTTGAGGTTTAATTAACCTCTTAACATACACTCCCTGTGTCTTTTCCTCTTATCTATGCTTCTTATGCCCTTTCAGGTACTGTTACTACTGTAAGGTTCACTTCGAATTCACCCAACATACCCACATATTCAAGGAATCTGTGAAGTGATGGTCTCTTAATACGTGTTAATATCTTTCAAATAAAAGTAAAAAAAAAGTGATTCAGTTGTTAAGGTTAATCATCTGTCTATCGTGCAAGTCATTGTTTAATTCTCTCATGGAGTGCGAGGAAGAATTATACAGTTTTTCACATAATGCAACGGGCAATGCAAGAACCTTCAATTCTTTGTGTCAAGATGATCAATCGAAATAAGGCAGTCGTTGAATTCCATTTTTAGCTGTCAT
This sequence comes from Otatea glauca, assembly GCA_036346275.1. Taxonomy (NCBI): domain Eukaryota; kingdom Viridiplantae; phylum Streptophyta; class Magnoliopsida; order Poales; family Poaceae; genus Otatea; species Otatea glauca. The sequence goes on from CM070725.1 coordinate 37,340,086, forward strand.
GTAGAGGTGGGCGTTGGGTCAGGCCGGTATGGCACAGGTCGATCGTGCTTCATGCTTGAACTGTGCCGGACCGCGACGGCCTACCGTGCCTTGTCATGTTGGCTCGACTTGCCTTCGACGAGATCAGGCACGGTCTATTGGCGCTTCGTGCCTGCTTCATGCTGTGTCGGTATAGGTCCGGCCTATTTGCACTATCGCGACGAGATGAAAGGAGCCGAAGACGCATGGGATTGACAGTGAGAGAGATTGAGAGAGACGAGAGAGAGAGGGAGAGATTGAAAGAGACGGGCTAGAGAGCTGAGAGAGATGAGGCAAGAGAGATAGATGAGAGAGACAGACGAGAAAGGGGAGAGAGCTGAGAGAGACAGGCGAGAGGGATTGAGAGAGAAGGGCGAGAAAGAGAGTGAGAGAGACAGGCGAGAGAGAGGGAGAGAGATGGGTGAGAAAGAGAGTAAGAGATAGGCAAGAGAGAAAAAGATAGAGAGGCGAGAAAGAGATTGAGAGAGACAGGCGAAAAAGAGATTGAGAGAGACATGTGAGAAAGAGACAGACGAGAAAGAGATTGAGAGAGATAGACGAGAAAGAGATTGAGAGAGACGGGCGATAAAGAGAGTGAGAGACATGCGAGAGAAATTGAGAGAGACAGACGAGAGAGATTGAGAGAGACAGACAAGATAGAGGGGAGAGAGCTAAGAGAGACGAACTAGAGAGATTGAGAGAGACGAGCGAGAAAGAGAGTGAGAGAGACGAACGAGAGAGATTGAAAGAGATGGGCGAGAGAGAGGGAGATATTGAGAGAGGCGGGCTAGAGAGAGCGCTTAGAGAGATTGAGAGAGACACGACGAGAGAGAGATGAGAGAGACGGGCGAGAGAGAGAGAAGGGAGCTAAGAGATATTGAGAGACGGGCAAGAGAGAACAGCTTCTTGCAAGAAGCTGCTCTCTCTCTCGCTCGCGTCTCTCAGCTCTCTTTCTCTCTCTCATCCATCTCTCTTAGTTCTCTCCTTCTGTCTCGTCCGTCTCTCTCAATCTCTCTCCCATGTATCTCTCATACACACTCTCCCTCGCCCGTTGCCCCCTTCTCTCCCGTCGCACATGTAGTTGTTCTCCTATGACCTTTTTGTTTAGGACGTATACGTCACATATAATTGTTTTCCTACTAACATATTGGTATTGCAAGTGAGATTTTATATCGAGTCATAATCATCTGTTGAACTGCCCGTTGAGAATACTTTATTTCTTTCAGTCAATCAATCGTCACATCAGTCTTCTGTCTTTTGCTCGTTGCGCTCGCCCGTTTGTTCTATCTTTGCGCTTGTTCTGCCCGTTGCTCCGACATGCATTCGCTTTCTCTAAGTTGCCTGTTCATCCTGCACTCTCTTTCCCCACGCCTCTCTCTCCTTTTCTCTCTCTCTTTCCCTGTGCTTCTCTCTCTCCCAGTCTACCCCACGGCCGAACTCTTCGGCTCTTCCTCTCCCACCGCCCCTCCCTACCCTCATTGCCCCCTTCTCCCCCAAGGTAGCGCACCCCTATCCCCCACTGCCTCGTCTGCCCCTCGTCTACCCCCCATGCCCCTCGGCCTCCCCGCCGCCCCCTCCACGCTCGGCGCCCCTTCGCCCCCTCCGAGCCCAGCGCTCCTCGGCCTCCTTGCCGCCCCCTCCATGCCCAGCGCCCCTCAGCCTCCCCTGCTGCCCTCCCTCCACCCTTCTCCCCCTCATCACCCCAAGGCAGGTACGGCTGCAGCCACGTCATGCGGGCCACGGCCACGCCCACGTCGAGCGTGCGGCCAAAGCGAGCACGGCCACGACCACGACGGCGGGTGGGCACTCAGTCAAGGCGGCATACGTGTGGCCACGACGGTGGGCGTACGGCCAAGGCGGGCACGGCGATGGTGACAACGCAGGTCGTAGGTGAAGAGGAACGCGGTATGCTACGCTAGCACAAAAAAGATTCTACCGCGAAACCAGAAAGCTACTCGCAAGAAGGGGATCATAGATAAGATTACCACTAGACGCGCAGCCATGAATCCTTCGCGTCGATGTAGTGGATCGCTCGCCGCAATCGTTGCGTCGATGTAGTGGATCGCCTCGCCTTGCCGTGGATCGCCCTCCCACGCCGCAGCCGCAGCAGCGGCCACCGCAGTAGTCCACACGCCCGAGATGGAACGCCGTGCATCGGTGTGCAAGCACCGTCACTCGGCAGGGCAGCGAGAGGAGTAGGCTAGGTTTCGAGTGAATCACTCCTAAACCGTAGGAAAGCACACCGCACCCTCCCTCCTTATATAGCCACGAGATGAAACCTAAACTAGGGCCCATCGTGCTAAGCCCACGAGGTTCATTAATTACGGATCCAATCCAAATTAATGCGCCCCAAATTTATTAAGTGTGTGACCTGCAGTTCACATACGCTTGGACATAGATTCGGAAAACTCCTTTTAATCCAATAGTTGGTAGTGGCTTCTTGCAAAGTATGCCAACTCCCAAACATACTATGATCAAATCGATGTAACCTATCAAAAGTACTCATGTAATAATCCCTTTGCCAAGTATATGAAGATTGATCTCAAGGCAGAAGCATGTCATCCTTTGATGATTCAATCCATCTCTCGATCCGTGATATATTAAAAAGTTGTGATTGACTCTCAATCACGGCATGGCCATGCACTTCCTTAATCATATCACACGAGTGGCCTTGTCATATATCTCCGTTTCATTGGAGTGGCAAATTCCATCTTGATCTTACTTCCTCTGCACGCTTCATAGTAAACATGAAAGCTACCTTTATAACTATCCGTTAGGAAGTAGTGTTTGATAGCCCCAAGGAAAACTATTACACATGTAGGGAATATGACAATCTCGTGTCTAAGGATCATACATCTACTAGGTATGAGATACATCGATGACACATAAGAATGAAACATTCTCGCAGTTGTCCCATTATGGGTCTATCTAACCCATGTTCTTCAACATGCGCCCACAATGTATAGATGATATCTCTATATCCCATGATCTATGAAGCATGATCATCGATCACTACATGTGCTGATCTATTCATCGTTGTCCTATACGATGATATCCGATCAGAGATATTTATCGAATTACATCATTAAGTAAAGAGCTTCATAAGCAAGTCACATACTTGTTGATCAATACAATGATATACATTCATTGGACCAATAATCATATTATTATTCATAAACATAGTCATGTTACAATCATCTAAATGATTGCCTCAAGGGCATAACACTAACAGTAGGTACCCCCCTCGCCTCCTCTCCCTCCTCCATGCACGGTCGCCGTGCCTGCCGCGGGCCCACGGCAGTACACTGTGTCGGCGTGCAGTGCCGGCACGAACCTGGCTCAAATGGCCACGTCGGACCATGCCACCCACCGTGCCCAGTTTTCAAGCCCAGCATGATCCGAGCAACAGTGCCAGGCTGGGCCTCATGCCTCAGGTCGGCCTAAAAAAGCCTGGCCCGATGCCCACTTCTACTGTCATGGCCTACTTGAGGAATTGTGATGAGGAGTAATAAAAGGGTATCTTCTTGGAAGAATAAAAAAAGATAAATTCCAGATATATAGTGGTACGAAGTGTAAAAAAAAAACGTTGTTCAGATAACTTTAAAATCCGCATCCCAAAAATAAAGCAAACCTTCCTGTTTTTCTCCCTCTTAAGAGGAGGCGAGGCATCCAATGTTTTCTCCTATTTATAGACGTTATAATGGTCACCTGCAATTCTCCCTCTCACAGGAAGGAATGGCAGTGCCATTGGAGTTTGGCTAGTGGAGCATCTTTAGCTCATTGGGATCAAATTTTGGTGAGTTTGCCATGACTTAATGCATTCCAATTTGTTCCTGATTTTTCGAAATTTGTTTTCTTCATCCAGTTATCTCATATGTGACATTTTGATCTCAGTAAGTAGAGTTAATTGTCACCAGAAAAATCTCTCGATGCACACATGATCTCTTGTATAACAAAGAACGATTTTGACAGCCAAACTGTATCAGAATTCTCAGTCGATATGAATTCTTGCATTTGTAATTCGTTATGTCCTTCTTCGTGTTACCCATTTCAGATACTTGGTTCAAGTTTTCCATATTTCTTTATTACTTTGACATTTATTTTTTGGCATCTAACTAGCTTTTGTTTATTAAATGTGCGTTATGTTCTGGGCTGATATCCAGTCATGGAATACATTTACCTCAGTTTATAACCCATTAATCTACTACCTTTGTTAATAGTGTTTCCCCGAAGGACATGGTTCTTGGTAGCACCATTTCATTGGATATTCTTTCCTCTTCTTTTGCCTCTCTAAAAGCACTTGATTGGGTATTATTGGTAGCTACCATGGACAGATTCATGAAACAGCCAAATGTTTCCATCGCTTCAGTTTCTTACCTTGCATGCATCTTGTCTTACCTAGTTTCAGAGTCTTGTTTTATGTTTGACTTTATATTTGTGCTTCGATCTTCTGGATATATTTGTGCTTCGATCTTCTGGCTAAAGTGTAGATGATTCTGAGTGAGAGAAGAAAATGTGGGCCATGAGATTATCATCCTTGTGGTAAGAATTTGTTTGCACCAAAATTTGGCAGATAGGGTCAAAATCGGCAGTCTAAGATCAACAAGATACGATTGGATAACGGATCAAGATATTTGGAAATAAAACAGGTTGTTAAGGAAAGCACCCTCCAAATAGAGGCCGATACGAATTCTATTCCTAACGTGTTGTACCAGGACTCTATCGGCCAATGGCTATAAAAGAGGTCTAGAGGTGATCAGAAAAGCTGCCCAGAGCCAACCAACCAATTCACTTCTATTTTTCATCTACTTTTTCGTCGACTAGGAGTAGTTCTTGTAATTTAGTCTTTGTAATTCGATCTTGATCAATAAAGTTGCGCATCGCCGATTGTTGATCTTCTTCAAATTACGCCTGTGTTTGATTTATTCGATTTTGTTGCTCATCGCCTTCTTCGTAATCGATCCGCTTTATCCTCCGATTAGCCTTAATCGGCTAGTTGGACTTACCTCGTTACTTTGATCTTAATCGCTTCAAGTCGATTGAGTCTAAGCCGATTGATCGTTACGATCGGCTTTGAGAGAATTTTATCCTCCGATTAGCCTTAATCGCTAATTAGATCTATTCTCGATACCTTGATCTTGATCGGCTTCAAGTCGATTGAGTTTAAGCCGATTGATCGTTACGATCGGCTTTGAGAGAATTTTATCCTCCGATTAGCCTTAATCGCTAATTAGATCTATTCGATACTTTGATCTTGATCGGCTTCAAGTCGATTAGATCTAAGCCGATTGATCGTCACAATCGGCTTTGTGTGGATTTTATATTTTTACCTTGTCGGTTCTGTGTCAAATCGACCGCACGCTCAACCTCGTTAAATGCGGTGTCTCGTCGTAAACCCTACATCAAGTTTTTGACGCCAACACACTTGGCACGCCCGTGGGACGATGGCTTCATCAAGTAAAGAAACTCCGCCATCCGATCTCAACATTGAAGCTATAATCGCCCCACGTTGGACGATTTAACGACAGAGCAGCGCAAGGAAATTGAAGATCGAAAAGTCGCTGGAGGAGATGATGCTGGGTTGTTACCAAAAACCCGCCGCGGCATCACGCAATGACCGCTTGCCGACGCCAATCCACTCGGCGATGCAGTGTCACCGACGGTTCGATAAGTCAATACCGCTCGCCAAGCCGAATTATCGGCTATGATAAATCAATCATGCACCATGCTATGATAAATCAATCATCGGCTCGCTGCGACACTTAAGCCGATGATCACGAATAGCGTGAAAACTATAGCTCGGAGTTGGCATCGCTCGAGGTCCGCTTGACCCAATGCAAGCCCCGCCAGTTACTCGCTTTTTCAATAGCACAAAATACACAGAGTGCCTCGATCGATCCTAAACCATCGGCTACAACTCCACTCTCCACTATAATGCCGACTCAACCTACCATCATGCTACCACGAGATCCTCTACGAGTGGGGTAACACATTATCGCGTACATCGATGCCGCTAAACTAAACGTGTCGGCTACTTTGCCGCCGTCAACTCCGCTTAATATTTTCCCACAATCGGTCTCACAACCGATTGAACAAATTAGGCACGCATAATACCAAGAGCCGATTCGCCTGTGAATCGGTCCTCATAAGGTGATAACCTACGCAGAGCCCTTTGTCCTCGTGACGAGAACCATCGCTAGGAGGTACGACGGTATGAGCAAAACCAACAAAATCGCCGGCTCGGTCCTAGCCGACAAACCGAGTTTGCACTCGGGGCGTAATAGTAGTCATTGGCAGAGCCCGATATGTTGTCGGCTAACAACATTAATTGGGCGATCAAATTTCGCCGTGTTGGTAGATCAATTCGCTTATGACCAAAGGGTAGAGTCATTGATATAGAAAGCCGATCCGGATTATATAGATTGCATGCAATATCCACATGATTTTAAAGTTCCCGATTTTGCCAAATTTTCTCGGAATAATTCACCACGACCTTAGAGCACGCTTGACGCTTTATCGCTCGATGTGGCGAGGCAAATTTCACCGACGGTGAAAATTAGATTATTCCCTTGTCTTTATCGGAGTCGCTTTCACTTGGTTTACTAGTTTACCTCCAAATTCGGTTCATTTTGGAACGATTTGGAAAGCCGATTCCATGAATATTTTTCTCCCAATTGAACTCGTGATTTCGATCTAAGTTCATCCAATGTAAGACCGGGAATCGGTAAATGATTATGTTAAGAGATTCGAGAAGTAAGAAATAGGTGTTTTAGTGTTACCTGCTCGATAATCGCTGGCGATTTAGCTTTCAGGTTGATACCCCATTAAGAGAAAAATTCGTGCGCGTGAATTCACCAATTTAAGTCATCTCTACAATGAGTATCGGCTCAAGAAAGCCAAGTCCGATGATAACGGCTTCAAAGATGAATTGAAGAATAACAAAGACAAGATACAATCGGCTATAGAGGATGACCAACTAAAATTTGTAGAAGAGCCGACGATGGAGTTGACGCCGATCCTTTCCAATTAACATGGTTCATTGCTCTAAAAGAAGGAAAAGCCGACACAAGATGCAGAGCCTAAGGATCAAATTCATATATCATCGGCTATAAAATGACACGCTGTCGATGTACAATCAAATTCGATGGCAATAAGACACTCATGATTACCGCTGGCTCTATACAAATAAAAGCCGATCGTGAAGGAAATTTTTCTAAAACAATCACACCAAAGAGTTATCAGCCGAGAGAGCATTGCCACTACGTAGTTTCGATACGTAAGTCGGGCCACTTTTTCCCAACTACTAGCAAAATATGAAAGAAGGAATGAAAGGCCACGACGAAGTCCTCCACATCGGCCGGTTAATGAATATCGCCAAACGGCCTGAAGAGCTCACCAACGGTGCCCTTTTGGCAATTTTGTTGGGAGAGGAGATTAGCTTTGCCATCACCAAACACATGTCCGATGCGTATTACCCATGTCAAGGTGATAGCAACGATGGTCGGCTAAAGATAGAATTTCTAAGCCGACCATAAGTCGTAAACAAGACCAAGATGAAGGGTCTAACACCGCTGCTAGAATGGATCTGTTAGGAAAAATATGTAAGTCGATCGAACTAAAGCCGAGATGGTGTCCTCCGTGTTTAAGCCGATCACAAAGAAGAAGACCCGAGCGCTAAGGACCCAAGAGATGAGGGAAGTCAACAAGAAAACGGAGGGATAAAACTTTTAATGAGCTTCATCCGATTAAGGTTGCGAGAAAAGAGTGGAAGAAAAACTGATTCGCCAATGATTTTTGTTCGACGGCCGATCTAGTCTGAAAATCATACCACGCGTCACCGTGATAGCCGATTTGGTAAGGGATCAACGTGAGATCGTAGTAGTGTGCGCCGGTTTGTCCAAGGTAATCGTTAGGTATTGATTGGCTAAAACTCAAATACGAATATACGAGTTGGCCGACATCGACTGAAAGCCAAATTAACTCGATGCGCTTAAAAATTTGGCTATGGTAAGAAAATATATGCTCAAGTCGATGATGAAAATTTTTGAAGATAACATGTTATCTCCCAAAATGGGGGCATATGTTTGCACCAAAATTTGGCGATAGGGTCAAAATCGGCAGCCTAAGATCAACAAGATACGATTGATAACGGATCAAGATATTTGGAAACAAAACAGTTGTTAAGGAAAGCACCCTCCAAATAGAGGCCGATACGGATTCTATTCCTAACGTGTTGTACCAGACTCTATCGCCAATGGCTATAAAAGAGGTCTAGAGGTGATCGTAAAAGTCGCCAGAGCCAACCAACCAATTCACTTCTATTTTTCATCTACTTTTCCGTCGACTAGGAGTAGTTCTTGTAATTTAGTCTTTGTAATTCGATCTTGATCAATAAAGTTGCGATCGCCGATTGTTGATCTTCTTCAAATTACGCCTGTGTTTGATTTATTCTCGATTTTGTTGCGCATCGCTTTCTTCGTAATCGATCCGCTTTATCCTCTTATTAGCCTTAATCGCTAGTTGGACTTACCTCGTTACTTTGATCTTAATCGCTTCAAGTCGATTGAGTCTAAGCCGATTGATCGTTACGATCGGCTTTGAGAGAATTTTATCCTCCGATTAGCCTTAATTGGCTAATTAGATCTATTCGATACCTTGATCTTGATCGGCTTCAAGTCGATTGAGTTTAAGTCGATTGATCGTTACGATCGGCTTTGAGAGAATTTTATCCTCCGATTAGCCTTAATCGCTAATTAGATCTATTCGATACTTTGATCTTGATCGCTTCAAGTCGATTAGATCTAAGCCGATTGATCGTCACAATCGGCTTTGTGTGGATTTTATATTTTTACCTTGTCTGCATGTGTCAAATCGACCGCACGCTCAACCCGGTTCGTTAAATGTGTGTCTTCTTTGTAAACCCTACATCAAGTTTTTGACGCCAACAGAATTTTTGCCTTTTCTTAGTTTTCTATTCGCTGTTGTAACATAACCATTTTTTCCCTTTTGAATTTCAACATGTAAGATTCATTTGTGTAAAATCATGTGCTGAAAAATTGGCTTAGTAATGAAATTGGCATTGCGAAGTGGTTGTGTTCATGACATGTGCTGTGCTTTTGCACGTGTTGTTTCAGATGTTTACTTGATATGCTTGTGATAGTATGGTAATAGTTTTGCTTGATACAATGCGCTCGTGTGAATGGTTGCATAGACTGATGTTGAGTTAAGTCATGGACTTTTGCTCGGAATTGTTTCTCGTTTATTCATGTGCAGGTGTTGCTTGAGGGCGAATGTGGTCGATGACGGGACCGGAACTAGGTTCATGGAGGAACTGAGGTCCTAGTGGTTAAGGATGTCATGCGAGACGTCCGGCTAGAGAACGGTGCACATGAAGCCTAGTTAGTCACGTGAATATGGCAGGTGGGCCATACGCGTGCAGTTGTAATCGTTTGGGGCAGTTTGCATGTATTAGGTCATGTTGGGCCAGATGAACATGCATGCGAACTGTTGCTCATTATAAATAGGAGAGGGATGTCTCCTGTTTAGGTGAGAGAATTGTGTATTAGGGTTTGTACTCTTTTGTTAGGAGTATTGTAACCAGACCAGAGAAAAACAAATAAAGATCGATTTTTTTGCGGCTGAAAAGTTTCCCTGGGCTGTTTTTTTTGCCTGACATCCAGAAGCACCGTGGACGAAAGATCGGTGCTACAGTGTTCATCGCAGCTACAGCAGACGACGTGCTACAGTATTCCGTTTCAACAGTAAATCGCGGATTACTGTTCATACGCGCTTTGATTCGGTAATCGATTTCTGGTTTGTTTGTTTGGTTTTTGTTTTTATAGATTGATTCATTGTCTCTCTAGTTTCAACGAATTTAATCTTGATTTGATCCATCTAAAACCTTTCTAGAGTATCAACTTAGAGTTCTTGAAAGTTTCGTTGGTTAATCTTTTGTAGATTATGATTAATCACGAAATTAGGGTTTGGCCGGGCTCGTCATAATCACACAAAGATGCTTGCGAGGTTAATAACTTTTGATCCGTAGGTCCGATCGAGCTGATTCTTTTTTTTTGTTAGATTCGTATTGGAATATAGTTTCTAAAGTTCAAATTGCAGGTCAATCAGACGGTTGGATCTCCAGAAAATCGCTATTTACCGAATACATCTACTCTGTTTTGTTGAATACGAAGCAATTATTTGAGTCTGAATTGGGGTGGATTTTTAGTAGATCAAAAATTTGTTTTTAGCTTCCGCGCAATCATTCACCCCCTCTGATCGCTAGTTTAGTGTACATCGATCCTACAATTTGCCACGTGTTATATTGCATATGAATATAGCATGATAACAGCAATCATCTGTCATGGTAGGATTAAATTTAGCTAGAGAATCAATTTATGTTAAATCAGCACGTATAGTTCTACTCGAAGTAATGTCTTTAGCATTTGAAGTCGATTTTTTTTTAAATAATATATTTTATAATTCAAATTGCAGAACTATACCACAAAAAAACAATTGCAAAAATATACACCTGTCACCCTACCATAGGGCGACATGCTGACTCACTCGCACTTCAGTTGGGCGACAGCAAATGTCGCCCAATTGTAGGGTGACATCTAAACTACTTGCCCAATGGTAGGGCGACACGTCACTAGTCGCCCAATGGTATGGCGACACGTCACTAGTCGCCCAATGGTAGGGTGACATGAAGAAATCGCTCAATGGTAGGGCGACTTGGCCAGAAAATTTATAAATTTTGGAAAAAAAATCTGAGAGATTTAAAAAAAGATTAAAATATTTGGATAAACAGATTTAGAATTCAAGTAAAATATTTTTAGGCTAGAGAAATTTGAAATAATTTTCAAAATTCCCTTGAACAAGTAGAGTGCATGATTTTTAGCCTTTTCGGCGGTCCGTACAATGTCATGTCTAAACAGTATTTTTATGAACAGTGGACCACATTTGATCTTTGATACATGCACTTCCATATTATGGAGAAATATGTAATTTACACCTTGTTTTGCATCTAATTTCCACTAGTGCAACAACCCTAAGTAATATAGTCGGCAACAACTCATGTCATGTTTTTCAGTCTTTTCGGCGGCCCGTACAATGTCATGTCTAAACGGTATTTTTATGAACAGTGGACCACATTTGATCTTTGATACATGCACTTCCATATTATGGAGAAATATGTAATTTACACCTTGCTTTGTATCTAATTTCCACTAGTGCAACAACCCTAAGTAATATAGTCGGCAACAACTCATGTCATGTTTTTCAGCCTTTTCGGCGGCCCGTAAAATGTCATGTCTAAACGGTATTTTTATGAACAGTGGACCACATTTGATCTTTGATACATGCACTTCCATAACAACTCATGTTATGAATATTTCGTACGAAGCACTTAAACTATTTGTTGAACATACATAAGGGCAGATGCATCGAAAGTTCAGATGATAAAATAAACAATAGATTAGATTATATTACAAGGGCATTACAACAGTGATGAAATTGCTTGACGAACTAACTAACTAACTAACTAACGAAAGCATTGTTTGTCATGGTGGAACAGATGATCGTTCCGCCTATCTGAGTACAGCCAGAATGATGTCCTACATTTTCTGCATATTACCTGACCCGTGTAAATTTGGAGATTTGTACTCGGACACCGCTCAATCCCCACTATGAAAGAACTCCATGGGGATCCGCAGTGCTCCCTGTGTGTCGCCGAATGGGTGGCCTATGCCATACGCCCGGTGTGTAAGATGTAATTTTTGGTCATCCCACCCTGCGTCCCCTATGTTAATACCACCCGGTTCCTGGATGGTCCGCGTAACGCGCAAGGATTTGTTGCGTGGTACGAATCGCTGCGGCCGCTTCCCCTTGTCCCTTCCTCTTCGAGAGGAGGTACCTCTTGCACCTCTCATTGCGTTGGCGTTGGCGGAGACTTGCCGAGACGCCCGCTCTGCTTTCGCTCGCACTCCACTATATGGTGCGGGAGGTGTGTGTTGGGCTTATCATTGTACAACCGAAACGTGTTCTACACCAATGCAAGATGCCCTTTGGTAGTTGAATAACACCGTAGGCATACTCATGGTCCAGCTTTTCCGGGTGGTAGTAGCACCACGGAGAGGGTTGCTCCCGTTATCCCATACAGAAGTTTGAGATGTGGGTGGTACGCCTCCGGTCAACCCGCTTGAAGTAGCCGCACCATTCATCCTCGGCCAAGGGCACCGGTAGAATCTCCATCCGCTAGATCATCGTGGCAGTATCAACCATCGCCGCAGGCCGTGTTCGCAAAAGTCGGGGCTTTCGGGTGGCCCTTGAGGAGGTTTCTCCTTTAACTAGAGCAATTTCGTAATTTTCTTTTTGAACTCCTGTATGCGATGACCTGGTTTAAAATTACTACTTTGTGAGTGAAACATGAGTACGTCGCATGAAACTCACCGATTAGTTGGCCCCTTGCCCACCGGCCCTGAACTCTGGTCGATCTAGAGCGAGGACATGTCCTGGCGGCCTCTCCCACCGGGTGAAGTTCTCGGGCGAAGCGGGGTAGGCGTCATGGCAATTGTAGATAAATTCGATATCACGTCGTTCCGGCCCATCGATCCATTGGAAGAAGCAACACCGGTCCTTGTGCTGAGAAAAGAAAGAACGATGCATGAAATGGTAATGTTACTCTGTATTGTATGGACACCAGTAGGTTTACCCAGTAAGAGCGGGCACAACAGTAGTGAGCGCGGGCGTCCGTCTCTCCGTGGGTAGATTGCATCATCTTCGTCGGAAGGTTGCAGTCGCAATTGGGTCGGGGCAACTCGGGCAAAACTGGGGCGTCAACGCTACTAGTATCCGGGTACTTGGGGCGGGATGAATTCTGCTTGCTGAAGAGGCGACAGTAGAACGACATCGTGTCCTAATTTGTGTAGATTCAGCTGGCGTGTATTGCTTGTTTGGCGGTGTTGGATGTCTACCCCTCGGCCGCTTTTATAGTGGTGGTGAGGGGTTGCTCCACATAACTATAGCACTGATGGGCCGGCATCCTCTGTGAAAAGCTACACGACGTGTCACCCATCAGCAAAGCTTCACGACAAGGCTGACAAAGCTAATGCATGTGACTTGTCTAATCGGCCTGACAAGGCTGACAAAGCTGATGCATGTGACTTGTCTCATCGACCCGACAAGGCTGACAAAGCTGATGCATGTGACTTGTCTAATCGGCCTGACAAGGCTGCACGCCCGTGAGTAGGCTATTCGCTCTGAAAAGTCACGACGCCAAGATTTGGCCATGCTTGAAAGCGTGGCTATCAGAATAAAGAATAACAATATTTCATAACCAAAAGTAAGATGTTACTAACATAACAAAAATATATCGTATACAACTAAATACATAAGATGCAAAGTACGTCACAATGTAATAACCAAATACATAAACCAAAATACATAAGCCAAATACAAACTACTGGCGCCCCCGTTTCTGGGTGCCTCCTCGCGGCTGGGCAGGCCTCCTGCGAACCTGCCCCTGCGAGTACGTCAACTGCGTCGGTGCGTGGTGGGTCCTCTGTGGTCTAGCCGGAGGTGTAGCGTACGCCGGCTGAGAAGGCTGCGTTGGTGGTGGTGCTCCCTGCAACTGCGATGATCCAGGCTCATCCGGATCAGCGAAGTATCTCGACATGCCACCATCGTCGAGGTCGAAATCCGCATGGGATGCATCATCAAGCTGCCCCTCGTAGTCGTCAGGGGCAGGTGAAGCTGCAGAGGAGAACCACCATGCCTGTGAGCATGTAAGAAGTGAAGAATTGTTGGTAACATTCAAAAATAATTAGACAACATACGGCGTGACGGCACTCACCTCCGACGTGAGGGCTAGACCGGCGTGTCCAGCAGCTCGCCTCGCCGCTTAAGTCGGCGTGACGGTGGGGCGGAGGACGGGTGTGTGAAGATGTACCGAGCACTCCTCCCTACAATGGCGCACGCCATGAAGGCCGTCACCACATCGCGAGGCGCGCGGCATCCTACCAACTCGAGGGTGCGCCCGCGCCTCCCCGAACCTCGTGAAGAAGGAGGTCGCGTCCTCTCTCGTCACGTCGCCCCTACTAGACAGACGAGACAGAAGCTCTGGACTCCTCGTAGTACCGGCCAGCACATCATCAAAAAATACATTACGAATTAACCTAACACATTAATCTGAAAAATGCAATACGAAAATACATCGTACATTAGACAAAACTTACCGCACCGTGCAGAACCGAGTCCGTATGGTGGGGATACGTGTCCCTCACCCTGGGGATGTGTCTAGGAGGATCCGGGTCGACACGTACCAAACGCACACGGGTACTGTAAGGACCCGAATCCACTGATTCGATCCCACTGTGTTTACCGCACTAGTCCCAGGATCAACGCTAGTGCACACAGCTTAACATTGGTACATATCACATCATACACAACGATAATAGAATAATAGTTCATTTATTGATATAGTTAAATGTATGATCTTATGACCAACTTACATTATTAAGCCACGCAGGGCAAGACTAAAAATATAAACTAGTAATTAAGCAGCGGAAAGTAGGAAACGTAGTTAGCTCATCAGTTCACCACAGGCAACCGACAAGGCTCGGACCCTAATGACTCGTGGTCTTCCTCGACTTCATCTTCCAACACAGTGTAGATTCTTCAACTGTTGATTATTGTTGTTTGGCAAGGGTGAGTACTTAAAGCACTCAACAAGTTGTGCATGAATGCAATTCTATGTATCTATATGTAAGGCTTATTCCAATGGATAGGCTATCATGGCTATTTTGCAATAAGCAAGATTTATGAACAAATACAATAAATAGATTGTAAAGAATGTAAAACAAATAACAGTAATAAATTCAATATTTCTTAAGTAAACCAAGTTTCCAATCCTAAGTCAAATTCCATCTTCCATATGGCATCCCGCCATCCCAACCATGTTGTCCAATTAATTAAGCTAACCCTTAACTGTAATTCCCGAGCATTGCTCAATACCGTGAGCACGGCTATCCGAATAGTTTTACACTCTGCAGAGGTTATGCACTTTACCCACGTGATACAACCAAACACCACCAAGGCGAGTGATTATAACAAAGCCTTTACAATGCCCTGGCTTAACCCGATACTACCCGCTAAGGTTTCAACACGGTGGATGGTTACCACATCCGGGGCCCCCCTCTTGCGCCATGTGAATTACTCCATAACTCGGGAACTCACACCGACCACGATAGTACCAAAATTAAGATATTGCAAATTACTCAGCTAGGCTGGCCCATACCAGACATATGGTTGCACGATATACTCAGGTCAAAGGCTTGCAAGGTTAAGTCCTTAGTGTGATCAAGGCAAGACATCCACATACCCTTTGCCCATCGGGCCCACCTTGGCATCCTCGCCCCTTGTCACTTGCCCCAATCTAAGTTATTATCACCCCGTTGATTACCAAGCACCACGTGCCATCAACAATTCAACATCGTTGCGTGACATGACTCGCCACAACAACTCAATCTCATCGTGTGATCCCACATGACACACAAGTTCATAATATTGTTCCATATTCCATTAATCAAGATTAATTATCAATGATTCTGACACATGTGATGACGTGGCAAGGCTAAGCAACTAATACGAACTAATCCTCCAATGTTGATCATAATTACTAATCAACTATATTAAACCAATCTAGGGTGACAATGGATCATGACATACAATGACAAGGTAGGGTATAGATCAATCTGGTATATTAGCTACGCCCAATCTAATTTGAAACAATTGTATATTTGAAATATATGCAATAGAGTAAAACAAATATAGCAATTTTATAAACATGGGTTCAACATGATCAAGCACAACTTGCCTTGGAATAGGTCCTGATCTGGTTCTGGACTTGCTCTTGATTTGTTGGATCTTCCTCCAAAGCGTCGCACAATTCAACGTCTACGCGTACCGAAGAAGAAAAGCAAATAAATACCAAAACAGAGAGCAAATGAACTCCAAAAATCGATTAAAATTCACCATTAAATAGATCTCAATTTTACAAATTTTTAGAAATTTGAATCACTCAAATCCGAGTTACGATGCAAAAGATATAGCCTTTTGAAGTTTGAGTTAAATACTGAAATTGCAAAAATCAGAAATTCGAAATTAACAGATTTATTTTTAATCCGAAAACCGAATTATTGCGCAAGCGTGACATCCTGCTGACGTCAGCCCTGGCGCCAGCCAATCAGAGCTTGACACGCGTCTCAGGCGTATGGGCCCGGTCCACAGAACCTCCTCTGGTCAACTGTGAACCCGGCGCACGACGCCTCGATACCCGCAGCGCCACGCGTCTTGATCCGATTGGTTGCAGCGCCGCCCCGCCGATGCGCGACACGCGACACGCATCTACGGTCCGATCCGATTGAACGGCGACAGACACCCGTGACGCGGTTCAATCTTCCCCGTTCGCTCAGATCCGACGGTCAAAAACTCACCCGAGACTAATGGCGAAGCGACGGCGAAGAAAACCACCGGAGATGAGGAAGAAACCCTGGCGACGGCGTTCCGGCGTGTCCCCGACGTGAAGAAGTGGCACAGTCGACGCGCACACTCCGACGAGTTCAGATCTTGAACCAAAACGCCAAAACCGACGCCGTGGCGCGACTGAAAGCAAAAACGCGACGACTTGGCGCTCTACTCCGCGAGCTCCTCTGCGGCGCTTTACGACGATCCTCGCGAAACCCTTCCGACTGTAAGACACGGCGACAAGGATGAACCTTGGGGCCTACCGCGCCCTATTTATAGCCTCGGCAAGCGCTGAACGGAAACCCTAGATCCTAACGGCGGCGGCGTTTGCGTGGCGGACTCGAGTCGTTCATGGAGACGACAACCACACGCCGTCCGATCCGCTACCAACGGTCGGATCACGCGCCTCGATCTAATCTTAACCGCCGCGATTTCTTTCCAACGGCGATGATCCGCCCGAGTCCCGAACCGGTACGACAAGATCCCACCCGCGCAATCTTGATCAAACGGCGGAGACGCGATTTCAAGCAGCCAAGCGGGCGCGCTTCTCGCCACCACAAGACAAGATACGGCCGAGCCCATTATCGCTCAAAGGTTTTTCAAAGGTTTTTCCAATTAAATTAATCACCGAAATTCATTTTATTTATTTTAGGCAATAAAATAATCGGGAAAAATCCAAGAAAAATCTCAAAAATACTTTGAGACATTCTGGACTCCAATAAAATATTTTTGGCAAAACTTGATTTTAACTTTGCACGGATTTAGATAGATTTGAATAAAAGGCAATAAACTTGATTTCAAATTAATTCAAATAAATCCAGAAAAATCCAAATAAATTCCAGAAAATCATAAATGCACAAATAAGAAATAAAAACTTAATTAAGCCAAATTTTGGGATGTTACAGGTACTGTCGAAGCCACCTGTGTGTCGGACTATGGGTGCTGGTGAAGAGTCGGTACGCAGCAGGCGGTAGCACACCATGGAACCACGCAAGTACCTCATCGCGCCACAACGGGTCGACGTCCTGCGGCACCACAGGGTCACCAGCGATCGGGAGACCGAGGAGGTAGGAGACGTCCTCCAAAGTGATCGCCATCTCCCGATGTAAGTGGAAGGTGTGCGTCTCGGTCTCCACCGATCCACCAGAGCGGTAAGAAGGGACTCACAAGCGGAACCGTGGCTCGCGTCCTCCCTGCGCACTGCGTGCGCCTCCACCATCCGTCGCAATGGCGGCAATCCTGCCGCTCGCGATCTACAAAATGTAAATATTAAATTAATATGAGCACCGCACTAGTTAATTAAAACATATTATGATACCGCATCGGGAATATTTTGGAATTAAAAGATAAATACGTTACCTGGGGATCCAACGTGGATCGAAGGTCCAGAGCTCCCGCGGTGGCCTCGGCCATAGTACGCACAGCTCCTGAGGATCCTGTCCCTCCTCTGGTGAACGATGGCGAAGTGTGCACGGTGACGACGGTCAACGACTGGGTCTACCAACTCAAAGGGTCAATCGTCATCTACAGCCTGGTGAGCCATACCTGCAAATTACAAAAAGGAAAGTTATATAGAGAGAACTATACAAGCATCAGAACAATACATAGAACCAAATGCGTACAAATAAATACACAAGCATCAGAACAATACATCGAACCAAATGCGTACAAATAAATACACAAGCATCAGAACAATACATCGAATCAAATGCGTACAAATAAGTACACAAGAATCCACAAAATATAATCAAACAGATTACAATGCACACTACATCAGCAAAATATATTCAAACAGATTACAACGCACATTACATGAACAAAATATTAATTTGACATATAGTATCTAATAGTTCAAATAGCTTCTCCGATAGTCCGATGACGTCGTCCACCACGCCTTGCAGACGACGATCCTTCCCCCGCCGTCGGGTTGCCATCTCTTCTTTCATCCTCTTCGTGATGTGGCTGGCAGTTCTTGAACGTGTGTCCTGTTCGCTTGCACAACGAACATTTCTTCACGCGCTTACCAGTTTCGGACTCATCCATATCATTCTTGATACGCCTTGTTTTGCGACGGCCTCCTTTGTATGATCTTGCATCAAAGTCAGGGACCTAGAACCTTTCATCGACACTAAGGGTTGTGGTGAAAGAACCGACAAAACCATAACCATACAGCTCCTCGCCCCAGGTTGCCATCACCTTTTCCTTTGTAAAATATTCAGATAGATATGTACCGGGTCGCATTCCAAATAATGCACATGCAGCTATCACATGAGAACATGGCCTATGCAACAGGAGGGGTTTGTTACACGAGCATTGACATTCAGCCTGTAAGATGCACTCTTGGGTGATAACCTTCTGATTTGTTCCCCACCGTCCTTTATCCCTGCATATCACCTCGAAGCGCAATGTTCGTGAACCTACTTTGATAGCTCTATGCTTGCTCGCCTTCTTACTCTTCTCATCCATGTATTTACTTATCATGCTTGAGTACAAGGCATTCTCATATCTCATTACTACTTCAGCAGCTTTATACCTATCCACAAAATACTTGGCTGTACCCCGCAGCACTCCCTCAACAATTCCTACCAACGGGAGACACCTCATCCCTCTCATTACCCAGTTGTACACCTCCGCCAAGTTGGTCGTCATGACACCGTATCTAGCACCATGTGTGTCATGTAACAATGACCACTTCTCTTTGGGCTCGTGCTTTATCCAAATCGAGAAACATTTGATCGGCCTTTGCCTTCGATTTACGACTCGTCGCCTCATCTTCTGTTGCGGAGGAAATAAAGGCTCACTGCTCTGTGTTACAATCGCTAGTAGTCTCTTTGTGTTTTTTGTTAGTTCATCAAGATTCTTCCAAAGAGTACGAACTTGCTATCTTGGTTCTGCTTACATAGCCTCTTGAACATGTTCATCAGTTCCTTATTCTTGAATTGCTTATAGAAGTTCGCGCCCAAATACTCATGTACCATCGGCTCTGCAAGTTAGTCCAGGGAAATGGCTCCTCTTCCCCTGTTTGCAACTGTCTAATGGCACTAAGCAGACCAAAGATGCTGTCATGCAAGATGCACACATGTTGACGAGTCTTCACCACCCGATCTTCAAGTTCCACAGAACCATAGCCAACTCTCATAGTTCTCGCTTCCACAAAGGCAAAGGCAACAGTGAGAATCTGGTTGTTCGCGTCGACGCCACAAATATCATTATTTGTCCTTTGTATTTCCGGTCGAGAATGTGCCTTCCACACACAACAATGGACGGCAGTGATAGAACGCCCTAATGCAAGCTCCGAATGCGAAGAAAACTCTCTTCAAATGCCTCTTGTTCGGCCACTTCTTTGACGGACAGTCCTGATAATCATAAAAAGTACTAGGATTTCTTCCCTGAATGCAACTGAGCAGTGCGGGCAGATTATGGTACGAGTCTTCAAATTTTCCAAATCTCATTTCAAAGGCCTTCTGCTTCACCCTCCATGCCTTCCCGTAGCTATTTGTGTACTGAAATCTGTTCTCAATTGTTCGGATAATAGCACGGGACTCAAAATTCAGGTTCTCAACTATCTCCGGGTACATGACACTCGCGATATACCCGGACGACAGGTTCCTGTGAGCCAGTAGGGTTTCCTCAGTCATACAACTATGTTGTTCAACCTTCGAACATAGCCAGTGGGTGCCCCATTTGGGCTTGTACGCGCACTCTCTCGGGCACCTTGCATCTCGCACACCACGTCGTAGCAGGTTGGGGTGGATTTCTTAACCCTGAAAGTTCTTCTTAGTGATAAGGCCCAATCTTTGATAGCATCCTGCACTGCCTCTTTTGTGGGGTACATGCTGTTAGGTCTCACCTCATTGTCGCTATACTGCCAAGGTGTATCACTGCCTTTATTTACAACCAGGTTATTAAATTGATGCATGCTCCAATCTGCTGGCACAAGTGGCTCAACATCTTCATTTTCCTCATCCGAGTTATCATCGTCTTCCACTTCTACTTGTTCATATTCAAGGTCTTCCTCTTCCATTTGTGCTATTACTTCCTCAATTCCTCACCTTCGTCTACTTGCCCCCGCGCATCTTGCCCAATGTTTCCATCATCCTCCCCAATCTCAACTTGCTCACCACTCTGGTAGACGATATCCTCATTGCAACCCTGAACATGCGACTCCCGGCTAGACTCTCCAATTTCAGTGTCACCATAAGTATACTCATTTTGAGGCTCACTACACTCACCGGCGTCCAGCTGCTGCCGCAGGGCAACAACCCTTTCATACGCTTGCACCAAAAGCACCCGATACCATCCACGTTGCCCCACCCCCCTCACATATGACCTCCAAGATTCAGTTCCCTTCAGCTCAACTAACTCCCAATAAACAGGATCATCTCGCATGGTGCAAAGGCAAGATAACTTCAGCTGGCACTTCTCTTGTTTCATCCGAAACGTATAATACAGCCAATTCAACACAGAAGCAAATGTACGCTCTTCGACCCTACTTAAACTTCTATCCACATACTGAAAGTTACTCAGATCCGCACCTTCCGAACCATACATGACAACCCCTTCTCCATAAAAGATTCTAAATGGAACTCGTTCTGACATATCTGTGAACCTATTCATTAGCACACGAATTAATTACTCTTCGTAAAAAGTACTATAAACTATACGTATGTATATCTACACTTGCAAAAAAATCTACATTACTAAAAATATTCATCTCTACACTTGTATTTCTAAAAAACATCTACTAACTAACTGTATGTACAACGCAGATAATCGTATGTTTTAGGTAGATAATTACTCATATTTTGGACCGGTGTTTGTTAATGGGCCATCCTTACCATAAATACTAAATTACTAAAAATATAAACACTACATTTAACTACTTCTAACCCTAAACACTAAACAAAATAAACCGCAAAATATTTACATCTAACCTAACCCTAAACACTAAACAAAATAAACATGAAACTAATTAGATCTATCCTAACCCTAAACACTAAACAAATTCAACCGCGAAAATATTTACATCTAACCCTAACCCTAACCCTAAACACTAAACAAAATAAACCGCGAAACTAATTAGATCTAATCCTAACCCTAAACACTAAACAAATTCAATCGCGAAAATATTTACATCTAACCCTAACCCTTCCTAAACACTAAACAAAAAAACCCACGAAACTAATTAGTTCTAACCCTAACCCTAACTCTAAACTACATGAAATGAAGCGTACAAAAATTACCTGCGCAGTCGCCGCTTTTCTTCCCCTTCTTTTCTTCTCTTCCTCCCTTCTCTTTTTCTCTCTTCACCCTCTTCTCTTCTCCCTGCCGTTCTTCTTCTCTCGATCGACCGTGCCTTTTTATTTGGGCTCAAGTCGCCCTCTGGTTGGGCGACAGGAGGCCGCCCGCGCCCCTGTCGCCCAACCGTTCGTCGATTTCAATGATGTCGCCCGTTGGGAGGGCGATTTTGCCCTTGTCGCCCGTTGGGAGGGCGACGTTGTACCTGTCGCCATGTGACGTGGCACTTGTCGCCAAGCCCTAGGGCGATTAGCCCCTGTCGCCCAACCAACGAGCGACAGGGGTATATTTTTGAAAAAAATTTATTCGGTGATATAGTTTTGCAATTTGAATTAAAAAATATATTATTAAAAAAAATCATTTGAAGTCATCATAGTAGTGCCTGTGTAGTATTTAAAAGTTTCGCATAAAATTGACATTTTGGCTCTAAGCCACAGGCACATCGACTTTTTTTAACAAGTATGCTTAGATGACCATTTATATGGCCTTATCAAAGAACTTCAATGCAATTACAGAATTCAATAATCTTTCCACCAAAACATTTCTCTGTACCATTGGCCGCGCAATATAAGTGGCAGAATTTTTTGGATGGTTGATTACTAAAGATTTGATGATACATACGATCTGGATTTAAGTAGTACCGTACTACCATTGCCTACTGGTCATGCATCTACTAGATAAGACGACTTATCTGGAGAACCCATGATATCATCCTGAATTGAAGTTTTACTTGGTGAAACACTTTGACACACATTATTTTTTCTCTGCTCATGTATATGATTATCAAACTACTAGAAAAGACTCAGAGAGAGTTATGCATGTAACTTATCGCCTCGGTACTCTAGCTTCTCTGGAACTAGTATACACTTTAAAATCAAATGTCATTGATTTTTAAGCCTGATTTTGGATAATGTTTATTTAATGAACTCATACAAAAGTGCAGGAATTATTCCACTAGGGGTAAGCAACTCATATAATTCTTTTCCCAGTTTGCTAGTTGTACATCTTTCAGAAAATAAAATTAAGTTTTGCTTAACAGTGCAGGTTGGGCAGATGAATTAAGACAATTATAAGGCAAATACTAAACCATAAATCGAGTGAACTGGAGCAAGTTTCCAGAGATGATAAAGACTACAAGGCTTTAGAGGCCAAGAAAATATTGTCAACAGATATGGATAGTACAGAAAAGCATGGAGAAGAGACAAATTCTCCAGTCTGTGGCATGTTGCAACAATGTCATCCATTGGAAGAGTCTTCACGTTGTTCCTCATTCTCAGTGGTGAGTCATCATCAGAGAGATACATGCATTGAAAGAGCAATACAGGTCAGGGAATATGCGGAAGACACGCTACATCGTGATCACCTCAAGGCTTCGTGTTCGGGCATCGAAATGGATGAAACTGCAGTTCATCCTACAAGCGATGTTGACGCACTCAAGATTCCAGAAAGCAAGGAAGCAGCAGAATCCTCATGTACTGAAAATGACATCATCACAAAGGAATCAGAATTTTCTCCCACGGTTGTTTCTGAAGAGAGAGGGTCCCATGTTCTATCCAAGTTGTCTGCAACAAGAAAAGCTGGCTCCATGAACAATGTCGACAGGAAGTAATAGGCATGGAATGGCGAGTTTTTTTTTTAAAAGTGCGGCAGCCTTATTTATTAACTTTGCGGTTTCCCTTATGGAGTTTACCTTCTCTAATTATGCAAATTTTCCAACAGGTTGCTCTGTCCTTCTCCATTTAACCGGGGGCTCGTACCACCTGAAGCATATCTTGAGGCCGTCTCCGCGAACTAACATGTTGGAACTTGGAACTTGGAAGAGCCAGGGGCTGCTAGGCCTTGATTCTAGGTATAAATTTATTACATGCTGCTGTAAAATTCCTAAGTCTCTTACATGAGGCAGTACGAAAAATGCTACCCCTTATGTCACCGACATGTGAAACCATATAAGGGATAGCATGCAAGGAGGCAGTACGAAAATATAGCCAACCTTTGGTGCTTAAAATCTTAACTCCATCAATGCAGCAGAGTGAAAACCTTCACAAAGAACAGTGCAGAATCACTCCATATATGCAAAAGAAAGGTGGGTCTTGAGTCTTGTACAACTAACTCTATTTGAGCCGATGCCCACCCCTCGGCCACCGTTGTAGCAACGTTGCTTACGGGGCTGTGGCCTGTACAGCTGTTATATGTGTGTATACACAAGGGCTATATGGTGCAATGAACGTCTGTTGCGCCGAGAGTTTTTCTTTTATTAAATTTTTTTTTGTTGCACCGAACATTCATTCCAGCCTGCGGAGAACTGATTTATGTCTAGTGCCAAGCACCGTTATACCATGTACAATGCAGATTATTAGAGGTGTACTTGCAATCAAATATTGATTTTTCTTGCCACATAGGATAGATAAGGTCATGCTAAGCATCGGTCCTTTGTATATAACTATATATAATTAATAGATAATATATCATCTAAGCTCCCATAAAATAGAGGTTTGTATTGGAAAAAATAACGTTTACAAATGAACTTGATGATGTGACTATAGTCTCTATTTAAGCACTCTTATATAAGCATCTTGTATTGTACATGCTCTCAGCAGACCAGAGTGATATGCTTAGATCTCACGTAGGCGTGAAACGAGCCCACTAGGCACAAGAACTATGATCAGTTTGACCGGCGTACGCTACGTTTGATTAAGGATGAAAACGGAAACGGAATTTCCGACTATTCTAGAGAAAAACGGGAACTGAAGTTTTTTTTAAACGGAAATAGAAAAAATCGGTACGGAAACAGAATTTTTTTTTGTACGAAATGGAAACGGGAGAGCCATTTCCAACGAAAACGAAACGAAAATTCCGTATAAATGAAACTGGAAATTTCGTCGGAAACTTGGCTCAAAAAGGAGAATAGAGAATTTGCATTTATTTTCGAATTAAAATAATTTCAAAAATACAAATGGCTTATAAAAAATATCAAATAGAGTTCAAAAATTCCAAAATAAATTCTCAAAAATACTTTGGAAAATTTTGAACCTAAGAAAATTATTTCTAGCATAATTTTGGTTTAATTTTTCATGAATAAATTAATTTTATAAATCTAAAAATAGCAAAACGACATTTATAAACTCCAGAAAATCCAGGATAAATCTCAGAAAATCATAAATGAACATAAACAATAATATGCAAATTTGTTGGTGTTACACCTTTATAGTTAAAGGAGAAAAAGCATGTCGATTATAATGATATAGAGGAGGACATGATGGTCTGATCTGGGGGATAAATAGCTAGCCTTCAGCTAACAAACTCGAGAAAAAACTTCGTAGTGATGCCGGTGAATATAATATTGTTCTTGTGTCCGTCTTGGAGGTGGAATGAGTTACATTATTTTTGTGATCATGAATATTGTGATCATGTACTATGTTCTTGTGGAATTTTTCACTTTCGTTTCCGTATCCGCTCCGTTCCGCATCTGTTTCCGTCACTATCCGTTTCCGGGGTTTCCGATTTCTTTTCTGTTACCGGTAAAAGATGTGGAAACGAAAGAGGAACGACCATTTACAGACCGTTTCCGCTCCGTTTTCATCCCTACATACGATGCAGGCGCTTTTTTACCTCTCGGTCAAGCCACAATGTCGATCACGACTACTCACACGCGATGGTCGCTGGCGTCCGGTGCTCCACCTCGGCGCTGGGTAGGGTGAAAACGGGTTAGATGCAGACATATATTGTTTTTTTCGTATCTTAACTCATATTTGTTTTTCGGATTCGGAACCGGATACTGATACAAGTCTGGGTTATTCTGGATATGAACACGGGACGAATACATGATAGGTTCAGGTCGAAAACTGATAAAGATATACGGATAATGAATGCAAATATAGAGTAATATATATTGAATCAAACCACATGAGTATGACCATAATAGCAAGTTACTCCTATATATATCAATCAAACCTAATATACCTTATAGAAAGAATATGCTACTTGATGATCAATAGAATCAACTAATTGTTGTGATAAAGGGTTGTCATGGAAAATATATCATAAATGGGCTAGACCTTGCCGGATACCTGAATTAAAAAAATATGATATCCAAATTGAAAAAAATCCAATATCCAGATCATGTCCTATATTTATCGGATTTGATTGTTCCGAATTCAATCCTTAATTCGGATTCAAGTATACGAATTCTATTCTGAATCTGGCTAGATAGTCAAATCACTTTTCAAATTCGGTCTCGATTGAATGCAGATTCAGATCAAATAGAAAATATCCGGACCATTTTCATCCATAGCGCTCCTAAACGCTGCGCCAAGAGCGGAAAGGAGCCTACACCGCGCTGCTTGTGGCCGTTGGACGGTTGGAGCATGGAAATGGGCACCCCGCCGCGGGGCGGGTTGGTCTCGGTGAGTGGGTGTCCATGAGCTCCTAGCCCTAGGTCATGGTGGGTGGTCAGGGCAGTGGAAGCAGCTTTTGATCGTGCGCCGAAATTTTGGATTTCGGATCATCCCAAAATCTAAAGTACCAACCTGAATTTTTTTGAAATTACTAAAATAACCCGAAATTTCGGTTTTTCTCGGCGAAATTTCATATTTTTTGGCATGTTTTGAAACTTTTAGGGCCGGATTTGATCCAATAATCCTTAGGAAAGTCATCTCCTATGAAAATTGGTTGAAAAACCGAATTTTTTTAAACATTTTAAAATTTAGGCAAAAACACTGTCAGATTTTTATAAAATTGTACAAGCTTTATAATAAGCTGAAAATTTTATGGTTCTATACATAGTAGTTTAGGATCCTACATAAAAACATTTAAAAAAAATTAAATTCATTTGTTATCTTTAAAAAATCAAAAACTGAATGAACATAATTAGGACAGTTACATTGTCAGAATTTTATAAATTTTCTTGAGTGTAATTATGATCTAAAATTTTTGTGAGAGATTAATAGTTGACTCATTACCATTATATAAATTTTTCAAAAAATTTAAAATTTTTTTGTTTGGTCAATCAAATCTATGTAAGCATTGAACTTCGTTTGTTATATTATATTTCAAAAATCAAAAAGAAAAGAACATAAATGGTATTGTGCCTTGTAAGAATTTTATAAATTCACTGGAGTGTGATCATGATTCAAATTTTTTATGAGATATTAAGAACTTCCTTATCACCATTATTTAAAAATTTTAAAAATTTTAAACTTTTTTATATTGCTAAAGCAAATCTATGTATTGATCATCAGACTTTTATCAGGACGTAGCACTGTCTGAATTTGTAAACATTATTTGAGAACGATCATCATCTAGAAATTTTAAAGAAATATTAATGTTACATCAGTACCATCCACAAAAATTTTCAAAAGTTTTTAACGTGGTTTAGATAATTTTTCATTTTGTTCAAGTTTGCCGGTAAGCCTTTTAACAGGGGCAGTAGTACTGTTCGAATTTTTAAAAATTCATACAGTTTAATCATCATCTGAATATTTTTTGAGAGCATTAGAGATACATAATAACCATGCAAAAAAAATTCAAATATTTATAACGTGGTTTGAACCATTTTGCATTCGGTTCAAAATTACCGGTCATAGCAATGTTTGGATTTTTAAAAATTCTACAAACTTCAGAATAATCTGATATTTTTTTAGAAATATCACCAATGTGTCAGGACTCTCTACAAAAAATTTCAAATTTTTTGACATCGTTTGACCCACTTTTTTCATTGTAAAAAGACCGAAATTTTGAGTATTTCGCCCGAAATTTCGGTATTTTTTGGCGAATTTTGTTTTTTCTCGGTACAAAACAAACCGGATTTGAATTTTTGTTTTTGAATTTCGAACGAGATTTGTCCGAAATACCCGAATTTCGCCGAAATTTTGGAATCCGATCAGAGCGGTGTTTTATCCGAAAACGAAATTTGAATCCTCGGCACCGACCAATGCTGACAGCAGCCTGGACTCTCTGCTCGTGAAAGGTGCAGCCGGCCCTGGCCAATCCCTAATCAATTTTCAAGTTTCAGCGGACGCTTCTCTTAAAAAAAATAAAATTGTAAATCTTTACAAACATATAAATATAAGAGAGGTGCTTCTATAAATATAAATTGATGGTGGTCATTCGTTATCCTTCTTCTCCTCTCTAAGAAAACCAACGCGGCAACATATGTACCATTAACAGCGACACACTCCTCCACCTCTCGCGAATAAAAAGGAAATTAACCACATATCTCTCTTTCCACCAACACCTGCTCCTTCTGCCGGACCATTCCCTACTTCTCCTTCCCCGTCACTACTTAATAGTGCAATTTTTTTTGTAAATACGTAGCATGATTTGATTATTTGGTTCAAAAACGTGTTTTCGCTTAAACGCAGAGTCATTTGACTAGTAAATCTTAATAGTCAGTCAGAGTTTCATTTATCTCCCTACAGGTATATTTACGACACATGACTCTGCAAATGCATAGTCATTTGAAATGCCCGCCTACACCCTGTTCCCACTGACTTGTCTGCTTTTTTTATGTGGAATTTGCGGCGTTGGTTCGGGACTTCTAGTATGGCCCTATAGGGTTAAGTTGTGCAACTCGTATCATAATGGATGGACAGACGAAGCACCGTTCATGTTTAGTTTCCCTTCCTGTGATGAGTCTAATCGAGACGAGGGAAGGCAACAGACAAATGCCAAACTGATTGGAGAATGTATCATGGGCTCAATTAACCACGCTGCACCTAGTCCACAGGCAAGGGGGGCAAGTCACGGAGTCCATGTCAACAAAAAAAAAAACTGAGTTAACGGTAAGGAGGCACACGAGAGGTATCTCTCCCTATAAATTGCTGTAAAACGTAGTCGTTCACTCACGATTAATCAACAGTATATCAATAAAATCACAAGAAAAAGAATTGGAGCACACACAATGTAGGGAGGAAATTCTGTTCTCTTGCTTTATTAGATTGATCTCTTGTACAAGGGGATGCCCAATATATAAAGAAATAGTAAGAGATAACTTCGGATTCGCCCATACAAGAGATAGAGTCTAATCGAAATGGTTACGAATATCTTATCTCATAACACTCCTCCTTGGGTGAATACCACGTAATACACATGTCTCGTTAAAAACTCCACTCAAAAACCCAGTGGAAAAAAGAAGATGGAGAAAAGAGTGCATTACACTCGCACTCTATGTTGCACTAGTTGCCTCATTAAAAATCTTCATGTGAGAAAACTTCAGGAAAACTCACTAAGGAAAAATAGTACAACTTATAATCTACAGGATTTACAATATGACCTTCAGGATTATGCAAAGGGTCATGGTTCAGAGATTTACTCATCCTAAACTCTGTAAATCTCTAAGTTGTCTCATTCCAATGCCATTAACACATCTTTCGAATGTGGATTTTGGCAAGAATTTAGTGAATAAATCTGCAAGATTTTCACGTGACTTAGTTTGAACAATCTTTCTGTCGCTATTCTTCTAGAATTCGTGAGAATAGAAAAGCTTAAGAGCAATATGCTTCGTGATATTGCTCTTTACATAACCCATTTGCATTTGTGTAACACAAGCAGTATTATCTTCATGATAATTGTGGGGGGATCGACGGTGTGAAGACCACATGATTTCTGGATATGGTTAATCACACGTCGTAGCCAAACACATTCACGTGAGGCTTCATACAAAACTATGATCTCTAAGTGGTTGGTAGAAGTAGCTACCAAAGTCTACTTACAAGACCGCTAAGAAATGAGTTCATCCACTTTGTTGTACGAAGAGGTATACAGAGAAACTCAAAATTTTGTCCAATTCAAATTTTGTCAAATTTGACTGAAAATTCAAATTTTGTCATGATTTGGCAAATTTCGTGGGTCCAAAATTCAAATTTGGATCAAAATTCAAATTTAAGTCAAATTTCATCAAAATTTCAAACCAAAATGCTCATCCATCCTCATCAATGCAACCAAACAAAAATTAGCTCATCCTATCCACATATATCCCACTATAGTCCAGTGGTTCCAGGTTGGTTCTTTTAGAAAATAATCCAAGATCTTGAGTACCTTGGAGGTATCAAACAGATAGCCAAAGAGTAAAGTCTTGACATCAGCCCAATGTCTTCTGATTGGGGCTAAACTGTGTCTTGCTAGCAAATTCACTGCGAATGAAATATTAGACCTTTTGCAATTCGCAACATACATTAGTATGGGACTTCAAATCCTAAGACTTTCTCATTTTCCATCCTTGGTCTGAAAGAGTCTTTATCCACTTCAAGTGATCTTACGACCATGAGGTTTTTAAAAGGATGCGATTTATTCATATTAAACCTTTCCAATACCTTCTTGGTATAGGAAGACTGGTGTACAAGGATTCTTTCTGGGAAATGCTCTAGCTGCAAGCCTAAGCAAAATTTGGTTTTAGCCAAATCTTTCTTCTCAAAACTCCGTCATGAAGTAAGCACTTTCTTCCTCTATCTCCTCTGTGGTTCTGATGATATTCAAATCATCGACATAAAACTGAGATGATAAACAATCCATTCTGGGATTTCTTTATGAACACATAGGGACAATATCCCTTCTTTAGGAGGAACTCACAAAGTCGGTTATACCATATTTTCCTCAACTGTTTTAATCCGTATAGCAATCTCTTCAGTTTGACGCTATACATATTGCAATTATTAGGATCCGGAACTTTGACTCCTTTAGGGACTCTTATATAAATATCCGGATCCAGTAACTCATATATATATATGCGGTTACTACATCCATCAACTGCATTAATAAGTTTAAGCTTGTTGTCATTAATATTAAATTTTGGAACGTTATTCCACTCTTTACAGGAGAATATGTTTCATCGTAATCGATGTCAGGTCTCTACGTGAACCCTTGTGCTACAAGCCTCGCTTTATATCTCACCACCTGGATATTTTCATTTCTCTTCCGAATGACAAATCCATTTGATCCTACAGGGAACACTTTAGGAGATATTTGGTCAATAGGACCAAAAACTTTCCTCTTATTAAGCGAGTTCTGCTTCAGTTGCTTCTTTTCATTTGACCCTATCTGAGTGCTTCTGGCACTCTGCTATAGACTTTGTTTCTAGATCCAGCTTTAGCAATTGTAGAGGCAAATATATGTCAACAATTGTAGTCTTTCTTTTATACAATTCTCCTGCATCACTTCAGGGATATCTCTTTATTAATTTCTTCCAGCTCCTCGTGATTTCCCAAAACAATGGAGTCTGGGTGTTCCTATTTCCCAGCGTTGAATTGTGCGCGCAAATATACGCTGGGGTTATCATCTTTAG
Organism: Otatea glauca; assembly: GCA_036346275.1. Taxonomy (NCBI): domain Eukaryota; kingdom Viridiplantae; phylum Streptophyta; class Magnoliopsida; order Poales; family Poaceae; genus Otatea; species Otatea glauca. The sequence continues at coordinate 37,371,200 of CM070725.1, forward strand.
GATGGATCACTTCAGGGATGCTACCATCTGTAGGATGGCTCACTTTAGGGATTTCCTCAATATTAGGTTGAGCTTCTTCCACTGTCATGGGTAGTGTTCTCATTTGTTCGGTTCTCTACTTCTGCGGACGTCTCCGCGGAATTAAGTCCCTTGCACCTGGAGGTCTCCCCTCATTTTATCATGAGGGTCAAGAGTGGGTTCAATGTACTTCTAAGATATTTTCACTCTTTCAGGTGCATATATTGCAGGTATATGAGATCTTTTCACTTCCTTATGATCAGTGAAGGCATTTGGCAGATGTTTAACTTATTTGTTGCAGATTTATTATCCTCTGAACTTCAAGTTCGATAACTTTAGTGCGCGGATCTAAGGACTCGGCATTCTAATGTGGTACTTATCTCCCCCTAATGCCAAAAATATCCTTAGTACAATCAGCGTACCGAGCCGTGTACAGATCCTCTGTCATAGGCTCTAGGTGTTAAATACTTGACGGAGATTTATAACCTACATAGATCCTCAACTTCTGGTGAGTTTCTATGGTGGTACGCTATGGTGGAAAGATTGGCATGTATGCAGCACAGCTAGATTTTCGCAGATGGGAAATATCTGATTCTTTTCCACGCACTATCTGCAACGGTGAAATTTCATAACCGCTGATATTCAAGGCACCTCCTTCATTTTAAGGGCAAGAAAATCCCACAATAATCTTAAATTTTAGAAATTCTCACATTAATCGAAAGAAAAAAGAGAAAAATCTCCATCACTTATTTTGGTGAGATCAGATTATAACGGTGCAGATTAATCATATATAACTAACATAATTGTATTTCAATCATTGGAAGTAGAGTTGTATATCAAAGAAAGGATCTCCACCAATTATTTTGGTGGGGTCAGAGTATAACGGTATAGATTAATCATATATAAATAGAGTTATATAACAAATACAATTGTATTTCAATCATTGAAAGTAGAGTTGTATATTAAAAATAATTGTATCGTAATATCTAGACACGCAGTTACACAAATAAGTCTGCTAGTTTCAAATAACAATGCACTTGTAGTGGGTATGCGCTACAAACGTACTTGTAAGGGGTAAATCAAACTCCCAATGATTTTTGGAGGCGTATTTGTAATTTTCCCGCAGAAAAAGGTTTCGGTGTAGACACACCATATGTTCCAAGCTTAGTGCGCTACCGATCCAATTCGCTTTGTCTCGTCTAGAACACGGAATTCTACAGGATTCTTACCAGAACTGTAAAATACGTACGAAATTTCTGAATGTGTACGTCTATACCAGGACTGAAAAATACTTAGGAAATTTCTGAACATGCACGTCTATACCTTGACGTCCCATCACTACTGCAGATCGGGCATGCACAAGCGGTTCGAAACCGCTTTCAGAAGCGATTTTAGAACCGCTTGTAAGCAACCGGGAGTGATACCCCGTCGGGTATCACAAGCGGTTCGAGAACCGCTTATGGTTCGACATTTCCACAAGCGGTTGGTGTTACCAACCGCTTGTGACCTCTCAAAAGCGGTTGGTGTTCTCGAACCGCTTCGGAGAAGTCTCCATCTCTCCACAAGCGGTTGGAGTTACCAATCGCTTGTGAAGAGTCCGACAAGATAGCGCTTTTATTATATTTAATATAGAATATGTTTTAGAGGGTTTTGATATAGATTTTGACAATTAAAATAAATAGAATTTCATGAGTTTTTTGACATAATTAAATATATATATATTAGTCATGAGTATTCATTCGATAATTACAGACTAAAAATGAACAAGTTGATGAACACATGAAATAATAAGCCACTTTACACAAGTTTCAAAGAATAAAAGGCGAATCTTGAACTCATTTCTTGCGTGCGTCGCTCTTTGTGCCCTTGGTCGACGCCGATGTCAGTTCACTGTCCTTATTTCAGACAATCTCTCCAACCATTTGCGTGGAACTCGCCTTTGGTGGATACAATCTAAATCGACAATAAAGCCGATGAGTTGTTCTTGGATTGTTTGCAACCCGTGCGGCGGATCACGCCTTGCACATCGACGCTAATGACAAAGCGGGATGTAAATAAATCTCTGGACATGTAATTATTAAAATGTAAGTACTAAGAAATTGACGTGTGCACACTACCTCGGCGTTGGTTGTCGGCACATCACCGTGGGTAATACTTTGCATATAGTGGCACACATAATAGCCACATAAGTTGTTTCCACCCGTCTGTTGTAGAACCTGCGATGAAATTTGAAAAGAACACGATTATTGGGATGAAAAACTGTTACGGCATATTAATATTCTTTAATACGTACTCGAGTGCTTAATTGTACATCAAATTCGTTCTCGAAATCTCCTTGTTGCTTCTTTCAAACCGTCACGAATGCCCTGTGTGATGCGTTAGTATGAATGGTAATTATCAGATTTGGAATTAGCAAGGTATTTCAATATATATAATAAGGAAAACTATCGTATATATATGTGCTATATACCTGTTTAGGGTGTCATTGATAAATTGATATTTTTTCACCGGAGTCCTTTTTGAGTCTTGAACAATGATCTGGCTACTATCAAACTTGATGACAAGAAGGATCCAGTGAAACCTATTCATGTATTGCAACATATATGTAACTAGCTAGTAGTATTATAAATGCCTTGGAAAATATAAGAATGAGAGGTTGTATATATACGTACTCGAAGTTGAAGGGCAGAAGTATGTACGGTTTGTAGTGCTGTCCCAAGAATGCATCGAAAATGTAATCTTCAACATCCTTTCGGTTGTATCCAAAGACGAACTCGTTAACAATCTCTGGATCGATGAAGCCCACGTTGAAGATATTCTCTTTTCTACATCGTTGTATCTCCATTCTACATAGAAAGGTATAAGTTTAAGAGTTGCAATTTTATTGTACGAGGAAGCACACGGTAAAAGTTTAGCAAGTCACAGTTTCTGTGCCGACTTCTGACAAAGTTTTGCAAGGAAGGTAATCTAAACTGTAAACTTCTAAAGCATGTGACGTGTAAAACTAAGCGAAGTTATATGACCAACCAAACAGATAAAAATTATCAACTGGATTTGTATATGAATTCTACCTAAAATTGATATGCAAAACTAAATAAAAACTAACAATGAAAATTAACATAGATTTGAAATAAAAATTAGATGAAATTAGTAGTTAAATTAATATACAAATCCTAAACTAGAACTGAAATTCAAAATTAAATAAAAAACAACAAAATAATAAAAATAAAATATGCATTGTTCTGTAATTCCATACTAAGTGAAAAATATACATTTTGGTTTAATTTAGAATTAAAATTTCAAGCAAGCACAGCACTTGTGGGCATTTCACCGAACATGTGGTGGGCAGCCGAACTAGAGAGGGAGGACGACGCGTGCACTCAAATACCTCGGTCCTCCTGGGTGGACGGCGGTGTGGCGGCGCTTTGGTGGCGGAGTAGGCGTCGGCGGGGTGGTAGAGAAGGCTTCGGCGGCCGGGGTGGAGTGACGGCGGCGACGAGGGCAGCTAGCGCACGCGGGTGGACTGGCGTCGGCGAGGTGGTGAGTAGGAGTCGGAGAGGTGGCGGAGGAGGCCGACGGCGTCGACGAGGACGGCGACGCGGGGTCTGGACGGAGGCGACGGCGGCGGCCGGAGAGAGACAGGAGCTGCAGCGCGCAGGGGGGGCGACCGACTTAGAAAATTTCGGGTGTGAGAAAAGGGCGGGGCGTTTCAAATTTATACAGGGAGCACTTCTACAAACGGTTCTAATAACCAACCGCTTGTAGCAAATCTCTACAAGCGGTTTTAGAACCAACCGCTTGTAGAGGGATGACTTCTACAAGCGGTTCGTAGAACGAACCGCTTGTAGAATATCTCTACAAGCGGATTTAGATCAATCCGCTTGTAGATGGATGACTTCTACAAGCGGTTGGTGTTACTAACCGCTTTACAATAGTCCACTCTAGAAGCGGTTCTTTTCTAAAACGCTTCAATGTTGCGTTCTAGAAGCGGTTCTTTTACTAACCATTTCGAATGTTGCGCTCTAGAAGAGGTTCTTTTCTCAAACCGCTTGATTTAATTTCATAATTTTTAAAGAGTGCTTTTACTACGCTTTCATTTCATAATTTTAAAAAATGCTTTTAGCAATTTAGTTTCATTCTATATTTTTTGAAAAAACTTTTAGCACTTCAGTTTCATTTCAGAATTTTAAAAAAATGCTTTTAGCAATTTAGTTTCATTCCATATTTTTCGAAAAAACTTTTAGCACTTCAGTTTCATTTCAGAATTTTTAAAAAATGCTTTTAGCACTTCAGTTTCATTTCAAAATTTTTAAAAAATGCTTTTAGCACTTCAGTTTCATTTCAGAATTTTTAAAAAATGCTTTTAGCAATTTAGTTTCATTCTATATTTTTTGAAAAAACTTTTAGCACTTCAGTTTCATTTCAGAATTTTTAAAAAGCTTTTAGAACTTTACTTTCATTCCATAATTTTCACAAAATGCTTTGATCACTTTAGTTTCATTCCAGAATTTTGGCACTTTACATTCATTCCAAATAAACACTTCATACTGTAAAAGACTTACATATACATAGTTCATACAGTAGGGGTACATCTTAAGTAGTAACGTACTTTGTCTTTACAAGTGTTCCTTCATTATGATCGCGACGTATGAAAGGAGTATCCACGTCTGTGTCATTGAAGAGGCTTATGTCGACATCCACAAATGAAGGAGGGATCTCGTCGAATCGACTATACTCTTCCTCGTGCATGGCGTCCTCAACTCCAACAATCCTTCGTTTGCCTTGTAGAACCACATGTCGCTTTGGCTTAGTACTACAATCTTTCTGCTTGTCCTTATGCTTCTTAGGTTTGCTTGACATGTCCATTACGTAGAAGACCTGTTTCACATCGTTCGCGAGGACGAACGGTTCGCGCCTATAGCCGACTTGCGTGAGGTCCACGATTGTCATACCGTATTTGTCTACCTTCACACCGCTTGAAGTCAGTTTGACCCATTGGCACTTAAATAGAGGGACCTTCAAAGGTCCATAGTCAAGCTCCCATGTCTCTTCTATGAAACCATAATATGTATCCACCTTGCCTTTGTTGTCTTTCGATTTTCCGTACATATCTATGTAGCCTAGCAGGTTCAAGCAGACATTCTTCGTGATGTGCATGAAGTCAAGTGAGTGACGAACCTCCATAACTTCCCAATAAGGCAAGTCCCAAAATATTGACTTCTTCTTCCACATGGGTGCATGATCATCCTCATTCTGCACATGTTTGCTTCCAGGACCCTTTCCAAATACTACTTTCAAATCCTTTACCATAGCAAACACACGTGGCTCACTACGATCTTTGAGGCCTTGCACGAAGGTGCAGTTGCCCGTTAAATTTTCCGCCTTCCTTCCGCAACGGGTGACTCGTAGAAGAAACCTCGGTGACCCATGTACACAACCTTCCGAGAGTTTTTCGTGCGTGCCGTCCGTTTCATCTAAGCAATGGATGCGTGCTCTATATCCTTTGATAGTTAGGCGGACAGTTTCCGAGAGCGAGCGATCGTTGATTGTTACAAATAACAATGCACGTGGGTGAAATACTCCCTTTTGTACTCATCCCATACCCTTGCACCATCGTCCCACAATGTCACAAGATCTTCAACCAATGGTTTCAGGTAGACATCGATGTCATTTCCAGGTTGCTTGGGGCCTTGGATCAACAACGGCATCATGATATACTTTCGCTTCATGCCTGACCATGGAGGAATGTTATAGATATATAGTGTAACGGGTCGGTGCTATGGTCTGCTTGCTCAATTCTCCGAAAGGATTCATCCCATCGGTACTCAACCCAAACCTTATGTTTCTCACCTCATCTGCGAAGTCCGGGTACGTCCGGTCGACTTTCCTCCACTGTGAGCCATCTGCAGGGTGTCTAAGCATCCCGTCGTCCTTACGCTCTTCTTTGTGCCAACGCATCATCTGGGCATGCGCTTTGTTAGCAAACATACGTTTCAATCGGGGGATCACAGGGAAATACCACAACACTTTAGCTGGAGGTCTCTTCTTCTTACGCTCCCCATCTATTTCACCTGGATCGTCACGCTTCACCTTATACCGTGATTCTCTGCACACTGGACAAACATCCAAATCGGCATACTCATTACGATACAGGATACAATCATTAGGACATGACGACTTGCTTGGCTTCATATGTAGATTCGGGCAGAGTGTTATCTTCTGGAAGCAACTTCTTTACGAGTGATAACACCTCATCGAATCCCTTATCTGACACACCATTTCTAGCCTTCCATTGCATGAGTTCCAGTGTGGTACGCAGCTTTTTGTGGCCCTGCCCACAGTTTGGGTACAAAGGAGTTCTGTGGTCCTCTAACATGCGCTGGAACTTCTCGAACTGTCTTTCATCTGTGTAGTCTCCCTCTCGTCACGCAAAGATCCGGTCTAGCTCATCATCACCAAAGTCACCAAGTGTTTCTTCCACGGAACAAGATGTGCGTGTCGTCCGGGATCTTGAATCCATCTTCCTCTTCCTCGTCTTCTTCATCGTCTTCTGGCTAATCACCTCAACTTCGCCATGGTTGCTCCAATGGTATAGTTTGGCATGAAACCTCTCATGATCAAGTGGTTCATAACTTGCCATCACTGGGAGTGCTCCTTCTCGTTCTTGCAATCTACACACGGACAACATATGAAGTTGCTCGAGGCAAGAATGCAACGGCGATCGAGAAAAGCCTGCATGCCATCAATGAACTCTCTCGGCGACGGTCCGCATTGTACATCCATTGCCGATTCATCTATACCAAGTTATAATTTCATTAAAATTATAACAAATTCCGTTAGAAAAATTATAACCTAACTTAAATTTCGTAACATTTAAACCCAACAAAAAAAAACTCCACCTACACCGTCATCCAATTAAAGACCTACCTTTCTAATTATTTTGTATCCCTTCCTACCTTTGTAATTATTTTTTATCCTTCTACATGTTTTTCTATTTTATTTCATACACCAATAATTACTTCCTTGCAATGTTGTACCTAGATCTCTCCCAATATTGTGATATTTAAGATTCTAAAGCTAACAACCACATAGATCTAAAGCTTCCAATCACCTTTACCTTGTAATGTCATATTTTGAACTAGATCTCCATCTACATCTTCATACAACAATAAATTAAACAAGGCATGGAAAACAAATTTTCGATAATGCTTAAAAAGTTCAAGATTTCTCCACATCCATTGAAAAAAATAGCAATATATAGGTGAGAAGGATGTTCACATGATGTTACTAACTTTGAAACACTTAATTTAGAGCTAATCACCTCCAATTAAAAATTTGGACAGCACCTCCCCAAGAACAGCGCTTGGTCGGCCTTCTCTGTTCGATCGTATTCATACCTCTGCTGGCGCATGGAGGAAGAAGGGTTTAAATGCGCTGCGCGGGAGGGCTTCCAGAAGCGGTTTGAGAAAAGAACCGCTTCTAGAACGCAACCTTCAGAAGCGGTTCGTGTTTCCAACCGCTTCTGGAAGCCCTCTCCGGACCGTTGCCAACGAACCGCTTCTGGTGCGAAGATCACAACGGGTTCGCACCAAACCGCTTCTAATAGGCCGGTTGTGATGCCCAGCTCTGTAGTAGTGCATACGGATCTTAGACATTCTTGGCGGACGAGCATCTGGAGAGTAGATATTCCAAAAACTCCTCCATGAGGCCATGAGCTCCTGTGACACCAGCAGCATTTCCAAAGGAACATACTGGAACCTTCTATGCGCGTTTGCCGAATACTGGAATCAATACCTTGTCTAAGGCAACAAGCTTTGCTAAACCTATCTGTTATTGCTATCTGTTTGGCCCTGCCTCTTGACCCCAGCTTTGGATCCAAAATAATGCAGGCCAAACTGTTTGTTTTCTTCAGCTAGCCGTACGCTAGCTGCTCCTTGCTGTTTGGAGAGGCATTATCGATGCCGCCCAAAAGTCCCAATGGGATATATAGCATTTTCAAGTACGGTATAAATCATCAAGCTGGCTGGCAAGTTACTATGGCCGGGCATGCAAATGTTCGTCTCGTGTCATTTCATCCAGCTGGTCCTCGAGCTGTTGTACACTCCAAGAAGGTCATTTCGGCCGGCGTTTCACGTCGGCATGCAACCTGTACATTGCATTTTGCACCTGCATTGTTTCACGAAACTTCACTACGACAGCAACCAGATCAAGCCATTGCTTGTTAGATGTTTTGCAATTGCTGGAATTTACATTTCAGAAGAAGAGGGGATCGATTGGTCTTGGATTAGTCACTTGGTACTTCCACTGAACTTGACCAGGAACACGTATATATAGAGAGAAGATTTCTTGCACAGTGCAAACTGAACCAGGTTGGTCACCTAGAAACTGCCAGAAATTTTTTTCCTTGGTTCAGTTGGTTGATTCGAGTCAAACTTGTACAGTTCGCCTACTACTGATGGAATCCAGCTGCAGATTTCTGATGCCATCAGCGGCTGGCCGGGGGACACGAGCAACTGTAACACAGGAAAAGTTTCTGCTCTTCACTTCTTCAGCTTGTCATGACTCATGACACGCTGTACGCTCATAATCTTTCAGGCGTATCAATTGCATGCATGAACTCACAGCTGGATCGGTAATGTTTCCGAATAACACATGTGAGGGGTCCAACTCGTAATTCTTGACCACTGATTCGGGTGATGGGGCTCCATGCCATCCAGGGACTTTTGCCGAAGCACTCGAAATCAAGATCAATCCAACTCTTTATGAATCTAACTGATTGCCAATCTTTCCCTTAGTCATGTTCTTCGTTGCCATAGAAGCATGAATTGGTCTAGTCACACCCACAGCATCTGATCATTTGTTGTTATTGCAGAACTGCGAAAGTCTGCTGTGTTGTCTGGTACGTGAAATTGGAATTGGTCCATCAAGGATGCCTGTTTCCATGTCAAAATCTGTTGGCTGCACTAAATTCAAAGTAATCCAGTTATACCGATTGAGATTGTGGCTTGTACTAGCAGCATAGTCGTTTGTTCATAGCTGAACAATGTTGTTGCAGGTTAGGGGTTACTGAATACCGGTACTGATTTCTACTTCTGGCGGCCAAATTTTGTGGAGGCTGATCAAATGCGTCATAAATTGTGCCCACGCTCCCCACAAGAAAGTGACAGGAGAGAATTAGTTATTTTTTAAAAGAATTGGAAAACACCTCCTTTCTCTTTCTTTTATTGTGGGCTTTTTTTTACCGTAAACTAAATTTAATATAGATTATTTATTCTTTTCGATTAAATGAATCAGATTAGCTAGTATTTATTTATACTTTTTTGATAGTAGAGTAGTAAGAATACCTTTCACAAATGAATGGTTATATCGTATTCCTACTACCCACCATATACTCCTAGTATAATACACTATGAAAATTTTCTTTATCGTACCTTCACGCTGGTGAGTGGTGACTAAAGCCTGAACCGTCCAAAAAATGTGTGAAGAAATAAAATCAAGAATGAACGAAGGAGAACGAACTTGACCATGAGAAAGAGATGGCTGGAGAGGAACTAGGCCAGTCAAACGTCTGACGTGGCATTGCTTCACCACTTCTTCCTTTTACAGTCCACTTAGGATGGCTATAGATTACTGATACACTTTCTTTCTCCGTAGCCATTAGTTTTTTTTTTAATTTTTAAAGAAGCAACGTAGTCATTAGTCAACTCTTGTTGAACAGCATGAAAACGCTTGCAAGGTTCTCACGCAAAGATTGCCAAACTGGGCATGACTATATTTCTCTCTCAATTTTTCACCATTTATGTATTACTGTGAAATTAAAGATCAAGTGCATGGTCCGTATTTGGTTTATGAAAGACATGCATGCTCCTTAATAAGGGTGAGCAGGCCTAATGGCCGAGATCTGTTCTATTTTGGCCAAAGAAAAACGTTCAGACATGAGCTACTTTCAGACAAAACTGCACGAACTCGATCAGAAAAATGGTACTACTACTGACATCATATCGTTCGCGTGCGTCACAAAAATGAATTCAGCATGCCGTCATTTGCCCCTGATCTTCTGATCCTAACACTAATTGGTCTCGCATTCTTGCTTCAAACCAATCGTTTAATAGGATGCTCGGAACTCTGACATCTGAAGGAACTATTAATACCTCTGTTTTTATGTTTCGATGAGCCACGAGCCGTCCAATTTAGACTAGGTAACTGGTATAGACGCTTAGCGGCACGAAGTATTTGACACACGTGTTGGTACTCGGTAGTCGGTAATCGGTCATACTGCTCATACTCTGCCATGTACTCTCTCAGTTTCCGAATACGTGTCATTCTGGGTTCTTATACTTTCACCAAGACACATCTATAAAATATTACATTATCCTTCTTTATTATATCTTTGGATGTCTTAGTCCATGGTAGTAAATGATATTGGAAATAGCTGAAAAGGAGGGGTATAGAAGAAAAGAACGGTGAAAAGTAATCTCGAAATTTTTAGAATAATATATATTTAGAAATAAAACTTGAAAGCTAGAAGGACATGTATTTAGAAAAAGACCACATAGATTGTAAGTACTGCAGACGGTTTAGTACCAGTTCATCAATAATCCAAAGCCGCTGCAGAACGTAACTTTGTTTCAGATTTCAGTTAGCGGTATTACTGAACGTACAATAGCAGTTAATTCGGCCATCTAGTGGGAGTAGTAGCTGAGAGCCTGAGAGCAAGTGCGTTGTTGGATAAAGTGGAGCTGTTGCGAGATTGATTGAAACAAGCGAGAAATTAACCAAGATGACGAGAGAGAAATCACAGCAGCCCAACCGGCTCCCTCTTTCTTCGCGCGTGCTCTCTCTCTCTCCCCTCGCCTCACGTCTAAGGCTGACTGTCGAGCTTAACATGTTATCATCGAGTTTCTTTTAAAATTAACATAATTTAATATAAATAATTTTATTTATCATTTAAATAATTATTTTAAATTCGAACTAACGAGGCACTATCAAGATGAGCATCGTTAATTTTTTTCGTTCGAAATGGACTTATTTTAATTTTTAACCTATTAACTATTGTAATTAGAGAAATTTTGTTTCAAACCCTAATGAGCTTTTTTTGCTAGCCCTAGTCACGTCTTCTCTGCCCATCCCATTTGGCAAACGCTTGAGTTAACCTCTCTATGCCCCAACTTAGATGCCTGTTTGGATGCTATAGTTTTTCTAAAAAAAATCTATTTTTTAGTTTTTTAGGCTGAAAAACAACGGTAGTTTTTTATAAGAGACTGTTTGATAAATAGCTAATTTTCCTCTGCAATAAACTGTAAAAGTAAGTCTAACTTAGCTTTTGGCTTTTACTTATGGGCCTGTTTGGGGAGTTGTAGCTTTTCTAAAAAGCTGCTTTTTGACTTTTTAAACTAAAAAATGGCTGTAGTTTTTTTATAACAAACCGTTTAATAAATAGCTAATTTTTCTCTGCAATAAACTGTAAAAGTAAGTCTAACTTAGCTTTTGACTTTTACTTGGGGGAGTTGTAGCTTTTCTAAAAAGCTGCTTTTTAACTTTTAAAACTAAAAAATGGCTGTAGTTTTTTTATAACAAACCGTTTAATAAATAGCTAATTTTCCTCTGCAATAAGCTGCAAAAGTAGGTTCAATCTAACTTTCAGCTTTCAGCTTTTGTTAATTATATATGGCTTTTGACTTATGTCAAAAATCGATTAAAAACTAAACTGTTTGGGAGATTTATTGGCTTATCAGAAACTAAAGTTGACTTTAAACCACCAAATAAGGCCATAGTTCATAGCTTATACTAAAAACTACTTAAAAACTGAGCTAGCTTTTTAAGGCTGACGCTGACTTAAACGCAAAAGAGGGCCTGTTTCTGCTTGCGGCCACGTACGCGCCTTTAAAACTCTCTTACTGCCATCTTTGGCCACTTGATTGGTTAGCCGGCCAGCTTCTCGACCTCGACACCTCTCTCTCTCGTTGCTCCACACCTCTTTCTCTCGCTGCTCCTGCCTCCTACAATGGCCAAGCCCCGCAAGAACGGCGCCGGCGCCGACGCCACAGGCAACAACCGTTGCAAGACAACGGCCACCGATGCCGCCGTCGGCGCGAAGCCGAAGCCGAAGCCGAAGCGGACGCGAAAGAGCGTGCCGCGGGAGTGCCCCTCCCAGCGCAGCTCCGCGTACCGCGGCGTCACACGGTACGTACGCCCGCAAACGATTCGCTTCTCCCGCGCACGCGACGCGAGCTCGCTGATGAAATCGACGGGTTGAGTCAGAATTAATAATTCTAGTGGGGGCGCGCGCGCCGCGCGCGTGCAGGCACCGGTGGACGGGGCGGTTCGAGGCGCACCTGTGGGACAAGAACACCTGGAACGAGTCGCAGAGCAAGAAGGGCAGACAAGGTACGTGCCTAGGCAGCCTAATCTTAATCAGTTCTCCGTCGAGCGAATGAAATGGTTAGCTAATCACTTCATGAACGGGAAACTATTGGTGATTAACTTAATTGCCTCCTCCTCTCCGTGTGTGTGTTCTTGGTGTTCATGCGATCGGATTAACTGGCACGCGCGCGCAAGCAGTTTATCTCGGTGAGCTCCCAATCTCAATCGACTGCTACGATTGATTACCGTGAAGTTTTTTTGCTAATCCTTTTGTGCGCCGGCCGGTGCGCGGTGCCCGATGTTGCAGGGGCTTACGACGACGAGGAAGCGGCGGCGCGCGCCTACGACTTGGCGGCATTGAAGTACTGGGGCCACGACACCGTCCTCAACTTCCCGGTATCCTCCAAACTTTATTATGGCATTCATTTCATTTATGCGATTCCACAGTGCTCCTACTGTTCCATGTCTAGACCTAGCAGAATGTTGGCACATCTCAGTCGACTCACACAGTAACACCTCCCTCTCTGATTTTCTGATTTGTTATTGTTAAAACGATGTTAAAATAAGCTTCCACGAGTTCGCTTTAAGAGGCTGTTAAAACAAATTAATCACATTATTGAAGCACTTCTCTTGTTATACAACTCTATTTCAAACAAAAACATATACAGCTGAGCGGAGCGGGGACAGTACTCTTCAAGAATCTGTATCTTCTCTGATTTTTCTTTCGAGGATCTTCTCTGATTTATTGATTGCTAGTTGAAACTGTTTGCAGCTGTCTACCTATGACGAAGAGTTGAAAGCAATGGAGGGGCAGACCAGGGAAGAGTGCATCGGATCGCTCCGGAGGTACGCAGTTAATCCGATCTTTTACGTGTGATTCTGTGATCAAACGGCGTGACAAATGTTACATGCCACAAAAAGTTGTATTCTGACATTCAGGATTTGAGATCGCGCACTATTTTTTCCCCCTGCAGGAAAAGCAGTGGTTTCTCAAGAGGGGTGTCCAAGTACAGAGGCGTCGCAAGGTAATACGAATCTACACTGCAGGCTCCAAGTCTGTACTGAACATTACCGGATGAAAAATATTGTAATTTCAGAACTCCAGATGAAAAGTCATCATACCCAGAGTTCTCTTTTTGAAATTTTTTTAAGAATCACTGTTCGAGCATATCCTCGCAAGAAAATCTCTGAAGCCAAAACCTTGCAACCTTAGCTGCTGACTGCTGTATACTATTATCTAAATTTACAGCTGTTTTTTACAGGCATCATCACAACGGTAAATGGGAGGCTCGGATTGGGCGCGTGTTTGGCAACAAATATCTCTACCTAGGTACTTACGGTAAGTTATTCCTTAAGACACAGCTTTGCTGGGTGAAATCTTATAGAAATGTAAAAGTATCTACAATAGTAGAGACATCATTATCTATATATTCCTCCGTATCATCTAAATACTACAAAAGACAACTTATAAAATAGATGTCATCTTAAGATAGTTTCTATGAGATTCTATAATCCTTTAATTATGATATAAAAAGAGTTTATTATAGGCAATAACTCATGTAATAGTGTTTTATGCTATGTATATGGTAGTATTTTTATGAAGAGACAGCTACACTCCCTCTCCTCATCTCTCTTCCATAACAGTAAAAAAAACATATGTGACAAAGTATATAAACAGCTGATGTCGTATTATGTACATGACCTGAGTAAATTAGTGTGACCTATGGAGGGATATATTCTCCTTATCTGAGTCAGCATTAGTTATCAAAAGGTAGCCATATGTTGTTGTTGTTAGATAGGTTGGCATTTCCATTGTTAGCGAAGAAGGAAATAAAGTAGAGATGCTCCTTGCGCGCATTCTAGATAAAACTTCGCTGATGTGTAGGCTTTAGATAAGTAAGTACCTATGTTATCATGCAGTAAAGTAAAGAATGGAAAGAGAGAGATCTGGGTAGGAATGTTACTGAATTCAACTCTTTTCACTATGTTCAAACTAAACCCAACCCTTTTCAAAGTGTGGCCAAATTTAACTCCTATTGAAATCAGGGATCCTGGAAGAAATTGAGTGAGATAAGTCCCAAAATGTTTGGGGATAAGATTTATCACAAGAAAAGGAACATATGCCAAGTATGTCTGAAGTAGGCCATGCATGCACGCTGGTAGGCCCAATTCCTCTGAACGCCACAGAAATATTCCGTACTCTCTTGCTGAAGGCCTAGACAAATGGATTTGGTAGAGGCGGTCCCGTCGCTGAATAGGATGGACGCCTTCATGTGTTCAGTGCAGATTTGCGCACAAAGTGGCGCATCTGCTTCTGCCCTTGCATCATCTAACTGCATTTCAGCGTTCATAAATCGCCATGACAGTCGTATAAATTCCCAACCAATTGTTATACCCAGCGGCTGCAAAAACTGATGCCCTGATGTGCCTCACAGCACTGTTTTCAAACTGATTTGACGCCCCCCAACAATAAGATTATTTCTTTGCTAAATGGCTCAATCCGTCATTGCCCTGGATTGTATGTGTGTTGAAGAGGCTTTTTTCACCCCTATTTACCTAGGCTTCGAACTTAGGCCAAGCACTTAGGATCCTACGTTGAACACATACGAGTTTGCATAGAAAATCCAAAAACGAAAGACACCAAGACAGTTGATATCTATGCCAGAAGCACAAATGCTCCCGTCCCATACGTTCATAGAGGTGGCCTGGGGGCGGGGCCGGGGAATGGGCTGGGTTTTTTTATAAAATATTTGGTCTCCTTATCAATCATAAAATAATTAAATAATAATTAACTTATAAAATAGTACTTAATACAAAAATTATTGATACTAGATTGAAGTATAATCCAAACTAGATCTCTAATCATCTTTTAATTTTTATTCCGAATTTGCGTGCTTTTGGACCGTACTTGCTATGGATTTCTTTTTAGTTTTACGCTGGATTTCATATACAAATCCAATTTCTATTTTCTTTTAATTACTATTCCGAATTTTAGTTTTTTAGAATTTACTTTAGAATTCATATAGGAATCAAATTGCTAATTTTCTTTTTTCTTTTTTATTTTAAATTTTAGTTAATTTGGATTATGCTTGACATGAAGTCTTTCTTTTAATTTTCTAATTTTCATTTAATTTGGAATATACTTGGCATGAACTCTTTCTTTTAGTTTTCTAAATTTCATTTAATTATTAGTCTGAATTTTAGTTATTTATTAATGTTACTTTGGAAGTCGTATGGAAATCAAATTGCTATTTTTTCTTTATCTTTTATTCCTATCTTTCTCTTAATTTGGATTGTACTTTACGTAGCCTTTTTTTTTAATCTAAGTCATTATAGCTTGAGTTTGCCGAATAGATGGCTAAATCTTTCTCTAAGTTTATAATTAGTATAGATATATATATATATATATATTATTATATCTCTAAGTCAACTATTATATTCAATCCCTTAATATTAGGAACATCCAAATTAAGAGTAGATGTTTTGCATTTTTTCTAATTTATTTCTTTTTTCTTAGTAACTCTAAAAGGCATATCATCGACTTTTAGTATATAACTTGTCGACAACTTGTGCACTCATGCACTAGCTTCTTAGGCTAAAGTATTTGGTTTCCTTATCAAAAGATAAAGTAATCAAATAATAATTAGATTATGAAAATAGTACTTAATATAAAATTTATCGGGAGTAGAATGAGGTAATCTCAAATCATCATTTAAATTTTATCCCGAATTTGCATGTATTTGGATCATACTTGCCGTGCATTTCTTTTAAAATTTAGGTTAGAATTCATATAAAAAACTAAATTTTATTTTATTTTAATTATTATTTCCAATTTAAGTTTTTAGGGATTTACTTCGCAAGTCATACGTAAATCAAATTGCTATTTTTCCTTATTTTTTATCCCTAATTTTAGTTAATTTGGATTATACTTGACATAACTCTTTCTTTTAATTTTCTAATTTTCATTTAAATTGGATTATACTTGACATGAACTATTTATTTTAATTTTCTATTTTTTCATTTAATTATTGGTCCAAATTTTAGTTATTTATGATGTTACTTTGGAAGTTGTACAGAAATCAAATTACTATTTTTTATTTTTTTATTCCGAATTTCTCTTAATTTGTATTGTAATTCACACTCTTTCTTTTAATGTGAGTCATTACAATTCGGGTCCAGCAAATAGATAACTAGATCCTTCTCTAAATTTATACTTAGTATAGATATAGATATATGAATTTACCTCCAAGTCAACTATCAAATCTAACCCTTTAGAACTAGACCCACCAAATTAAGTGCTACATGTTTTACTTTTCTTGTGATAATTTCTAGCGCATTTCCCTTTTTTTTCTTAGCAACTCTAAAGGGCATGTCATCGACTTTAAGTATACAATAGATAATGTGATTTTATTTATTAATTTGTAAATAATTATAGCTTCAATATATATATATATATATATATATATATATATATATATATATATATATATATATATATATATATATATATATATATATATTATATAGATTCAAGTTTTAGTCCAAATATACAGGAAAAAATACATCTCACATGTTAAAAACTATAATTTATAAGCAAAAATAATGTAGTTTTAATTATTTCTAAATCCCCATTGGGCGGTGAGAAGAATGACCCCTCCCGCCCGCTAGAGTACTGGGGAAGATCTTTCTCCATCCCCACCCCTGCCCCCTACGAGGATTTTCCTGTAGAGCGCCGTCCTTGTGGGAAAAATTACCATCCCTAGTCCTAGTTCTTTGGCAGAGGGCTTGCTACGGGTGATAGTGGTGACTTCCACGTGTGGAGACCACAATGGTATAGGCTATGCCGCTATGGAATAGCTTAGAGCACTTCAGAAGCAATCGAGGAGACAAGTCAGGCTGGAACTCAAGGTTCACTTTATCGCGCGAAAACCGACCATATCGAGCCCGTTTGAAACTCTAAATCAATCGGTAAACTGGTCAAATTCAAAAAATTTGAAAAAAAATTATGTCACATAAACCGATCGACAATTGGTGAAAATCGAACGATTTTCGATGCAAATCGATGAGACGCAAAAAAATTCGATTCGCCAGTCGATTTTCGATATATTTTTTTTGAATTTTTTTTTACCAAAACGTTTGATTTCAAAACCTTCGATTTTTGATGATTTTTGCGGTAAACCGGTACCCTCGAGATTTTGATTTTCAATCCTAAATCGGTTTAGTTAACCCCGCTGGAACTCAATGTAAAGCTTGCGGGATCAGCCATCTCACGCCAGACGAAAAGGATGAGAGACGGCCACTACCTCCGTGTAAAGCTTGGGGCTTGGCTCGCGGGAGACATATTTCACTTTCATTTCCATCTAAATCCAGCCAACCAAACAAGTAGATGTAGTATCTTCTAGCGAGCTAGGCACAATGCTGATGCAAGGAGCCGAACACCAATGTAAGGTGATTGACCAACAGATAGCCCAATTCACAATTAATTAGACCGGAAACTCAGATCTACCATGCTGTGTGCCGTCACCAAAAGTTATCTACGATTCCATAGAGGTTTACTTCAAGAAAAGAACTTACCACTGACAGTGTTGTTTTTACGTGGCAGCGACACAGGAGGAGGCAGCCATGGCGTACGACATCGCCGCGATCGAGTACCGCGGCCTCAACACTGTCACCAACTTCGACATCAGCCGCTACATCAAGTGGCACCACCGCTGCCGCCCCGGTGCCGACGACACCGCCAAGGTTCCATGCCGGCTCATCGACGACCTGGCCCAGCACCCCACCATTGATCTCGACGAAGCCATGGCCGCCGCTATCTTCCACGACGACGACGCGCAGCAGGACCAAACAGCCGACGACGCGCAGCTCCCTCCGCTGGCTCACGCAGCGTCCACGACGTCGGCGCTCAGCCTGCTGCTGCAATCGCCCAAGTTCAAGGAGATGATCGAGCGGGCGGCGGCCTCCGAGAGCAGCAATGGCTCGCCGTCCTCGTCGTCACCTTCGCCACCTCCGCCAACGAAGCATCAGCAGCAGCAGCCTGAGTATGGCGGCGGCGCGTCGTCGGCGAGGTGCAGCTTCCCGGACGACGTGCAGACGTACTTCGGGTGCGACGACGATGGCGTTGTCGGCTACGCGGAGGTTGACACGTTCTTGTTTGGGGACTTGGGCGCGTACGCGGCGCCCATGTTCCGGTGCGAGCTGGACGTTTGATCTGAATCTGACGGCCGGCCTTGGGTCGTTTTAGTGTTTTGTGTTTATAGCATGTTTCAAACATTAGGGTGCATTTGGTGCAGATAATTTCACACTCCCCTGCAATTTAATATACCCTCAATCTGATTACTAGTTGTTAGCATCAAAATTTGGCAAGGTATAACCAATTTCTTGAGCTGATGAAATTGGATATTTTCGATCGGTATCGGTTAAAAAGGATAAGTTGAAGTAAAATTAGAATGGCAGCCGATATTAATTATATCGGTAGGAGGTTAAGGCCAATACGAATCATGATTGGCAACGTATTGGAGAAGTATACAATCGGCCTATATGCTATAAAAGGACCTGAGGCGAGTCAAAGAAATCATCCAACAACAATCAATCGAACAACTCGTATCTATTTTTTATTTACTTTTCCTGTCAACTAGGAGTAGACTTTGTAATTTAGAATCTCCTTGTAATTCGTTCTTGATCAATAAAGTTGCGCATAGCCGATTGTTGATCATATTCGATTATACCAATTTATCCAGGTTTGCTTTTCTCCGATCTTGATATGCATCGCCTTTTTCAGGAAAATATGCCTTTATCAAAACTGTCTAATCAACTTCAACAAGTTGTTTAAACTTATTGTTACGTGTGATTTAATCGGCTAAATAGCTGTTTAGATCAGGTTTTCATTGAGAAAACCTAATTGGCTAATATAGCTGTTTAGATCATAATTTTCTTGTCAATTGCAGGATTAAATCTACTTTGCACGCCTCGGACCAAAATAAACTTGGTGTTTGCGTGTGTTTGTGCCGATCAAATCCTTCGTCGTTATTTTGGCGCCAACACTAGTAAACATATTGGCAAACACACTATCAATAATCTAAGATTACAATATTTGGTTGTTTTCAAAGAAACTACAAAATGATCACGGTAATATTTAAAATATTTCATAACTCGAACCAACAAGTCCAGAAATTTAAATTATATGATTTAAAATTTCAAACCTTGAAGGTTCAATTTTGAATTTTACAAGTAAAATTTCCATAATTTAAAAATGCAACATTCAAAATTTCAATTCTTATGATTCAAAAGTTCAAATTTTGTATTTTTTATATTTTAAAATTTGTGTTTTGGAATTTAAATTATCAGAATTCAAAAGTCTAAAATTCAAAAATTGAAACTTACAAAATCAAAATTATAAAATTTAAATTCTTGGAACTTGAATTTTTGAAATTCAAAATTTTAAATTGTAAGATTCAAAATTAAAAAAATGAATTTCAAAATCCATACATGGAAATTTGAAATTTAAAATATCTAAATTTAGGATTCCATCATTCAGTATTCAAATTTTGATATTTTGTTTCAAAATTCATATTTTTGGAAAAAAATGTTTTAGAATTTGGATTTTGAATTCGTAAGGTTCAAAATTTGACTATGGCAAATTAAATCAAATGATGAAAGCGTAATAGCAAAGGTTCCTTTAACTTAGTAATATAAGATAGACACCCTTTTCTACGGAAAATAGATTCTTAGAATTAATAGTGATCTAGTTCCTAAGCTCATCTTGGATTCCTATCTCAGATTACTTGTTGTTTTACCAAATAAGGTAATCTTGTAGGATTACTGAAGGATTCCTAGGAATCCTCCGTGGATTCCACCAACCATACGCACCCTTAGAGGAAGGGGCAAAGTTGATGCGGGGTTTTGGCCCGATCTTTACAGCGTAGGATTGGAGATAACTTGACCCCTGATGAATGACACTGCCAACCACCGTCTCTATTACAGCAACCTTCGACACTCGATTCATCCAATCACACACTCCGATCCTTTTATCTACTCACTCATGTGGAGTAAACGTGTTTGAGCAATCGCCGAGGCAATCGTAAGAACAATGGAGTCAAGACACTCAGTGAATTCCCAATTCTAGTGGGATGAAATTGTATCTCACACAAACCCTAAAACAATAAGATATATTTCTGAATATCAAATCTTGATTAGAAAGAATGCCGCTCCTTTTATATTGCTTCAGTTGGGAACTTACTGTTCAAAATCCGCAGAAGAACTTAGAGAGAATGCCCCTCCTTTTAAATAGCTCCTATATTGCTTCAGTTGGGAACTTACTGTTCAAAATTCACAGAAGAGATGCCCTAGTTATCTTGGCAGTGTACTTTATGATCACAACATTTTTCGCTTCATCACGCAGATTCGAACAACACTTCGGTCCAAAGCCAGCATGTCCCTGCAGGGCTCCAAACTGCCGAGGGAAACTGTGAGGTAAAGATTGACTAGGAGAGGTAGATAACAGAAAAGGTCCAAAGCATGATAAATAACAGGAAATGGATTGTATACTGAAGATTGATTGAGCAGCACATTGCTTTGTTTGTTCCATCATCACCAATGCTATTCATTGTCTCCCCTACTGTAACATCCTAAAATTTGCATATTTCTGTTTAAAATATTTAAATCTGAATTTTCGAGTTTTTTTCTAAATTTTTGGGATTATATAAATGCTTTTTACTATTTTTTAGATTTATAAAATGATTTACTGTGGAAAAAATAAATGTTAAAAATTTCTGAATATAACTTTATTAAGTCCCAAATGACTCAAGGTATTTTTGAGAATGTTTCTAGAATTTTTAAAGCTCATTTGCTATCTCTTCAAAAGATTTTTAATTAAAAAAGGCCTCAAAGGACTCCAGGTCATCTTCTAGCTGCAGCCGATTCAAGCCATGAGCCTGCTCCTCTCCCTCCTCCGTTACTTGGCTTTGAAGCTTTGAACTCATATCAAGTCTCTCGTCAACTCTTTTCAAAATTGTGCCAAATTGATCCCTGGATTCTTCTCTTTCCATTCCCGGCCTCCTTTCCCAAGTTTGGTGCCCAAATTTTGTGTTCTTTCCTCCCATCCAAAATCAATTCCAAATCGGTTTCCATGTATTTTCTTGCTCCTCTCAGCTATAAAAACCACCCCGGGGTCCCTTCCTACCCCACAACATATTGCGCAGCTCCCTAAAGCTTCTCCCGTACCCTAGCTTTCGAATTTCGCTAAGTTCCGAGGTGGTCTTCCCGAACTACGGCCGTGCAAGCCCACCGTCACACCGAGCTCCTTCCTCGTTTCCAACCGCGCCATCGAGTGTGCTTCGACCCCAAAAACTTTTCCCTCAATCAATTTGGGTTTTGGTGCACTCAACGCTGGGAAATTTCTCGATTTGTGTTGTCAGACGCCGTTGCTTCCCTGGCGAAGTTCGTCGCCGCCGGCCAACCTCGGACCTCGCCGCCATCGCCGGCGAGCTCGCCAAGCCGGCGCGCACCTCAGCACCGGCCAGCCAGGCGCCTTCGCCCCTCCCTGCGTGGTGCTGACCAACGGCTATTGTGTGAACAATACATCACAGCTATAGCACATGATGAATAGTGTCATCTGTCTTTTTATGTATTTTTGATCTTTTGAAAGCCCCTTCTCCTCAATTTGAACTCTGAATTCAGTTATTCATATTTCTAGATTCTTCCAAATTCAAACTCTATCTTCCAGTACCAATTTTGTAATGTTTGGATTTTATTTGTATTTCTTTTATTTATTTGCATTCACTTTTCGCATGTAGACGACTTTGCCAGAGAAGTCCCGTGAAACCAACAAGAGGTAGAACTAGCCATGTTCGGTGAAGGCAAGTCTTCCTTGACCATGTTGATCCTAAATTTCCAAAATGTTTGTGTTGTTTTAAATTATTGCATGCTTACTTTTATGCAATGTATTTTAAATTCAGTTGTAAGGTTTAGTTAAATTCCAAATTTGTTATGACCTCATTGGCATTGATCATTATGTACCATTGTCATCTTAGCTAGTATTAGCTATATTATTTGATGATGGTTAGTAGAGCAGCATAAAACGGTAGAATTGCTTAGTCCAGCTTAAACGTTTCGGTATTATGCCATTATGGGAATCATTCAAAACCTTGTTTAAACTCATATGTGAAGTTGCGGCAATACGTATTGCTTCTGTTATTTAAATGAAATAAAGTAAAAAAATAGTTTAGACCAAGGCGGATGGAACGTTTGGCGGGTGCAGAAAGCATGAGACCTTGTAAAGTGATTGTTCCGCCCTAATCAATTAAAGACCGAAGTGTGTGTTACTTTGGACCGATCACTACCATACAACCACAAGTCTATATGAGTACGACCTGGCTAATTAATTTGTGCGTCTCTTTATTGGCTTCGCCAGTTGGGGGAATGTGGGTGTTAGATGGAGACACTCGCAAGGCACAAGAGGGGGCTTCTAACTGGGCAGATAGAACTCTTCGGCTGTGAAATCTTAGCAGACGAGGTTAATAGCGAGGTTGCATATTATAAAAGCTTCGTTGTGATCATCCTAGTCTCACTCTACAAGGCTAAAGTGTCTGCGGACAGTAAGGGTTGATCACATCTTGTGGGTAAAGCTATACACACTCTGCAGAGTTAAAACTACTTAAGTAGTCGTGCCCACGGTCAAGGGCGGGTAAGGTGCACTTTCACATTGTAGATTTTCTGGTTTTGTTTTAAATAGAAATAGTGGCTTGCGAATCCGTGAGTAGTTGAAGCTCTTGGGTTATGGTTTGGCAGATGGAACCAGTCGGATAGTTGGAACCTGTTTTAGTTGTCTTATTAAAATTCAATTATTACAACTATATTTGGTCAAATGATGCTTTATGAAATTACTAGTGGTATTTAATGTTTAAACATTGCTTTATACTAAATGAGCCGTATTAAGCCTTCAATTGTTTAGCCTTGCATATAGTTATCATGCATTATGTTTCCAAAACTTGCGGAGTACATTTTATACTCACCCTTGCAACATTCCAACTTTCTACAGAGGAGTGCGTAGAAGCAGAAGGTGACTATGAGTTCTTTGCTTGTGGTTACGATGAAGGAGAACCGGATTATTAGGACGCGCACCCCTGTCGATTGCCTGTTGGGCAAATGGATGGGCTTATTCTGCTGCTGTTTATTTCGTTTCCGCGATTACTTTATTGAAATTAAGCCATGTGACTGTTTATTTGTAATGATTGGCCATAAGGCCGGTACCTTTTGCTTAATTACTAATATTTGGATTCGTGATATGGAAGTGTTATCATTGTTGTTTCTACTGTGTGAACTAGCTTTTTCTAGACTAGTGCGGTTATAGTTGTTGGGACCGGATTTGTCCCGACAACTACGATGTATCAGACATAGTATTTGCTAGCTGCCATGTTTCTTCTGATTTAGGATTGGATTATGAAGGATCGAGTTGGCCTAGAGGGGGGGTGAATAGGCAACTTCAACAAGTTTTAACTATTTTAAACAACTAACTGAATTTATCAAAGAGCAGATTACTGCAAGGATAATACAGAATTCAAAACAACTAAAGATAACAGCAAAAGCAATAAACGAAATGACACAAGAGAGACAAAGATTTATCCCGTGGTTCAGATCCGCACTCCTAATCCACGTTGAAGCACTTCTTTCGAAGTTCTGCTTCTCCAGAGCTAGTCACAGTAGCTCTGGCGATCACTCAGGTAACTCTTTCACTACTCGAGTGAGGTGAGTTCCAAACCTCTCACAAATACAGTTGCCTTCCACAAACACCTTTGGACAGGTCACACTGTTCACTTCCTCCAAGCTGTTTAGGATCACTAAGATCTAAGAGTAATAAACTTTGCACAAGTTCTACCTCTTGGTTCACTTTGCAATTCACACAACTAGACACTGACTTGGAGCTAACACACTTAGAGATATATGAGAATTTTTGTGTGAAGATGAATCACAGACTCCTTTTTGAGAATGAGAGCTATATTTCAATACCAAAGTGTAAGGAGTTCATCTATCTTTCGGAAGATGGCTTAGGAAATGCTTATATAGCCATTTGGAGTGAAAGTAGCCATTACACCTGCTATAGTAGTCATTGGACGTGTCAGATGTCAGAAACAACAGAAATATACACGTATAACGGACTAAGTATCAGTGCCTAGCGATACTGGATATGTGTATGACGGACCAAATTTGAGAGTTCACGACAGACCAAAATTTTGGTCCGTAGTACATGGGTTGTTCAAGAAGTTGGTTTGGCATACAACTGAGAGACAATATGAGCGACAGACCAATTTGTTTAGTCCGTTACACATGGACTTTAAAAGATAGGACTGGTATAGAGACCTATGTACGTCGGACCAAATTTTTGGTCCGTCATACATGGACTTTTCAGAAGATTGGTCTGGCATAGAGACACATGTACGTCGGACCAAATTTTTGGTCCGTCATACATGGACTTTTCAGAAGATTGGTCTGGCACAGAGACACATGTACGTCGGACCAAATCTTTGGTCCGTCATACATGGACTTTCCAAAAGATTGGTGCCAAGGACCTTTTCAATAAAGATAGATTTTTATTCAAGCTTTTTATTTTAGGAATGGACTGAGATATTTTAAACACGAATGCTTGGTTCGTTTCCTGAGTAAAATTCTTTTGAAGATAGAGAAAATTCATTTTAGGTTTCGATTCAAAAGGACATCAAAGATTCAGTCCGACCAAAACTTATAAACTTGAAATGGTGCCGGACCAAATATTTGGTCTGCTGTAGATGGGAAACCGAAGATATTTTGGTCCGTCATATATAGGCAAACCTTTGGCTATAGGATGATTTTCAAAGAAGGTTTTAATCACGGATATGTGAATATGAAAACGAATATCTAATGATCAGATATCAAAATGGAGTTTTGACGTAGAATAGTTTCAAGGTACGCAACAGACTGAAGAAAAGGATAGATAAAGTTTGGTCCGATGTACTAAGAGATATGATTTCACAAGGATAAAGTCTATGTGTCTTTTGCTCCGAGAGATCTAGTTTTGCCTTTGCCTAACAACCTATTTGCTTGTGCAAAGTCCCTCTTTTGGACAAAAAAAAAACAGACCTAGGCTATTTGACTTGAATCATCTCCCAAGTCATAAACTATAAACTGAATACCTTAATCTTGTTAGCCCAACTTGTTCCATCATAGATTCCAGCTTCTTTTCTTCAAAGCTTTGAGTATTACAAACTTAGTCATCAATACCAAAACCATAATAATACAGTAATAGAATTGAGGGATGCCTAGATGCTATCAATCTCCCCCTTTTTGGTAATTGTTGACAACATACCTTTTAGTTGATAATATCTCATATATTCTGCAAAACAGAGTTAATGAATAGGCCGACAATGAAATTTATAAGTGAATTTTCTCCCCTTAATGAATGCATGCTATAATTCATATCGAGCAGAGTATTAAAGAGTGTATCAGAGCATATAGCATCTAAAGACCATATATAAAGATCATAAAAGTAGCACACAAAGGACAAGAACACATAAGACTCATATACTTAACTACTTGTCTTTTTATAATCCAGCCTACAGAAAAGAACTTAAGAGAGGTTATGAGGTTTTACTCCCCCTTTGGCATCAATAGCCAAAAAGGGCACCTACTTGTGCCTAGAAAAGACTCTTTTGAGCTGGCCCTGAGCTGAGCTTTTCTTTGGTGGAGAGACTGGTTTATCATCAGTAGCTTCTTGGCTTTGATTTTCTGGCTCTTGAGACATAGCTTGATCATGCCAACTTGGATAGTCTGGGTCACATGGCTGGATAATCAACAGTTGAAGATCTGACTGAATTTGATCCAAAGATTCATTCATAGTGCGAGTTTCAACAAGGACGTCACCAACATCATATATGCAATCATGTGCTAGCGAGTGTAGTCGAGCAAGGCATCCTCGTGAATTCTAAAGATGATCTAACGATGTCTCATCCATAGCGATTGCTTGTATGTGATATACTTGTACTTCAACTTGATTTCTCGTTTCTTGTCGATCATCCATTTTTGGTTCATGTCATACAATCATCCTTTATCAGATTTTGATTAGTATCAAGCTGTTGGACATGCTGTCTAAGATTGTCTTGATTTTTGCTTAGGTGGTCAAATCTGGACATGACTTCATTTTGAAATTTTGTTTGTTCCTCATATCTTAGAGCTGCTGTATTTTGATCTTCCAGGTATCTTGTTTAGAATCCTCTTTGATCAGCATAATATTGTTGCTCAAAGGTTGAAAACCAAGAAGGTTGAGAATCAAAGACATTTTCTTGAGCCTGAAATGTATTATCTTGTGCTTGCTCATTATACTTTGGAGAAGATGGGATGGGATCTTGACATCAAGCAGACTTTCCCAACCAGAAAAGTATCCCTTTGATCATGCTCAGGATGAGCTGATGATGGAGGATAATAGGTTTCAAATTGTTGGGGCATCCCAGATCCTCCTGCTTTATTTTCATGGGCTCCTGGTCTGAAGGTTTGTGCTTCCATGAACCTTGCTGCAGCTGCTGACTCTTGAAGGTGATAGAATTGTTGCTCTTCATCTAAGGTTCTATCAACTGGACATGTAAGATTTTGAGTGGCAAGATCATCCATTTTCCACGATTCACTTCCATGAATCACTTGATTTATACGGAGTATGGTGACTCGAGTCTTCCTTTGTTTCATCTTTGAACACTAGGTTCTCTGTCATTTCTACTCTGATCAGACATATGATGACTCTCATAGGCTTGATGATGTCTTTCATAGGATTGAGGCCAGGAGTCACTTTCTTGTGCCTGGGAAAAATCTCTAAAACTGTTTCTGTCAAACTCATTTTCAGCTTCTGCCCTTTCTTCACTTTCTTCTTCAGCTGGTTCTGGTTGATTTTCTGGCATTCTTTGAAGGAAACCAGTGATCCTCAAACTTTGTCCAGTGGCTTGATGCATGTTATATTTCTTTGGAAAGCACTTGAATTCCTTATTTAGATCATTTTGAGAAATTATGCCTTGAGACAACAGGACTTCAGTGATTTGCTGGGCAAAAGGCAAAGAACTACTGAACTTTTTGTAGATGGCCTCCTCCATTTGTCCAAAGAAGTAATCAACTAGATCTATAGGCTGTCTTGATAAAATGAGATGCAATAACCATGCAAGAACTGAGGTCACTCCTTCCTTCTATCCAGACTTGGGATAGATTGTGTGCCTCAAGATAATGTGAGAACCTTTGCTTCTTCGACATGATGAGTCACTCTATTTGGATTAAAGTCCTTACTGGAGGTGTCTTTGTATATGTGTCCTGACACTTGCAGATCAGGCATATCCCCACTCAATCTCCACCTCTGATGAGGATACATCTTTTCAAAAATTATTGTCTTATTTGCCAGTGGACTAGAGGCTCCGATTGCTGACTCAAACTGAGATGATTTGATTTTTCTTATTTTTCCATTCAGAGTGAACATGATATATTTTCTTTGTTTGTTTACTAGTAAGGATGCATAAAATTATAGAGTTCTTGGGACACTCCATGGAATTGTTTTGTTTGACATGATTCTTATCAGTCCAGGAGTTGAGTTTATGCAGTCAGATAGTCCAGTTGAGCCAATGATAGTATTCACTTGATCCCATTCTACATATTGGTGAGTTGACAGAGCAGAGATCATCTTTCCTTTTCCATTTCTTTTTTTCAGATAAGCATTGTATATGTTCTTGTGTAACAGAGACACAAAATTTTCACCCAGGGCTGCCCTTGACTCTGGAAACCAAATCTTCTTACTTACTAACCGAACTGCTCTCAATCTCTTAGTACTTAGGTTAGCCAGTTCTTCACTACTAAGGACGTCTATTTCAGAGACCAGTTCAGTACTCTCTGAGGAAGATTCACTGTTGGGTTCATAGGCACAATCCTCAGAGGATGACTCAGAATCAATTATTTGTTTTCCTTTTCTGGGGTGAGAAGTAACTACTTTTCGGTTTGCTTGAGCAGATTTGTGAACATCTGGGACTAGTACTGGTTCATGAGGTTGTTCAGGCAGATTTGATTCATGGGATGAACTGGATCTTCTTTGCTTCTTACTCTTAACTTTATCAATAATTTTTCAATCAAACCCCTTTATCTGGATTTTTGACCTCATTTTGATTTCGACTAATCACCGACTTAATGCTCGGACTCAAGACCAGACCCTCTTCAAGCGTAAGAGCGGACCTAGAAAAAGAACTAAATCTAAGAACTAGGTCTAGGGTTTGAGACTTGAAGAGAAAAGAGAAGTTTCAAGGAACTTACTGAGCTTGAAGGAGATTCTTGCGCAAAATGTCGAAGATCACCGTTGCCAAGACCCGATCGAGATTTGCTTCTTGCAGAGAAGAAAAGAAACTTCCATCTTAGAGAAGTTTGCAAGCAAGGATATGACAAAGGAGGAATTTGATGGAAGGAGTTCTTGCATTGAATGCATTTTCGGAGTAAAAGGCCTTGATTCTCGACACCTTTAACGGGGTAGTTGGATGGGAACAGGAGTTACGGCAAGGTGGTGGGACCTCCTTTTGGAATTGGTTTGAATAAGCACAGGGAGTCCACCGAACAGGATCAGGTTAGCAATGGGTAAGACTTAAAGCAATAGGTAAGATATTAAACATATTTTGAAATTTTTGAGAGAAGAAGAGGGAATTGGATATAATCCATTTGATGAGAAACGACTTTAGAAATATTTGATCATGAGGCAGACTTGATTTAACCAGAGTTAAACAGATTACTAATTTGGCGAGACCAAATTGATTTATACTCAGCCTGAAACACTTTTAGTCCGTTGTGGAGGAGTTTTAGCCTTTTATGGAGTTAAGACTAAGGACTTCCATCAACTACGGACCAAAAATTTAGTCCGGTGGCATTGATATTTTGTTTGAGATTAGTCCGATCCAACCAGAACACAGAACTTTTACTTTAAGTTGTTCTCAGTTTGCACTATATCTATATTTCTGAAGATTTTGAAAATAAGAGATATATCTATGAATAACAACCAACATCAACATGACACAAAAACGAATTTCAGTGAATGTTTGAGTTTTATATCCAAATGAGCTTAAGTATTTCTTTAAACTAAACTCATCTGAAAAACTCGAATACTTAATATGGACACTTTGCCAAAAAAAAGACAGATGATAATTTGGTTTCTTTAATTTTTGATTGGATAAGAATGAGCATAGAAAGGTGAGTCTTATAGCAGCATTTTTTATTATTATTAAAAAGAACTTATTCAAAGAGTTATTTTAACTTGACATTATCACTTTGAATTTATCCTCATTGTTTTAGTCGAAAAGGAGAGCTGTCGAACAGGAGCAGCGAATGCTACTAACACGATGTGTTGTGCGACTAGTCGAAGCTGCGTTTTGGACGTACGGATATGAGTAAACATTCAATTAAGAAAACACACAAGATTCAGAGAGCATTTTAGAACACCATTTCTTTATTTATATATAATGTCCCGGTCGACAAGTTTGGAGAGAGAGGGACAAGACAAGAACTTAGGCTTCACCCCTACGCACGCGCCCTAGAGCCTCTATGAGCGCATCTCTGGCCCTGAGGAGAGAGGGGAAAGCTTCAAGGAAGGCGTCCACGGCAGCACTATCTCTAACGACTGCCCTTTGTTTAGCCATCTCTGCTAGAGTGCGATCAAATTCCCTCCAGAGCTCTGCAAGCTCGGATTGTCCTTAACAAAAGTCTAACCCTTGATCAGTAATTCCGAGCTTTGCTCAATACGTGAGCACGGCTATTCAATAGGTTTACACTGGCAGAGGTTATGCACTTTACCCACACGACGTGATATTCTCTTTGTGCTCGCCATCAAGACACTTCCTTTGTGTAACGCAGAATTCACGACAAAGCCTTCAGAACCTCTACCTTAACCAAAGAACCTCTCCTGTGTTGCCTTCGCTATCACTCCTCTCGCATGATGTCACCGGCGTATAGGACAGGCCAACACCGCTGGATGGGTACCAAGCCGCAAAGACAGTACGCTCCACACGTGTACACTTCCGTACCGCGCCCCGAGGTATCGAGGAAAGATATCGAACCCTAATCAACTAGGGTGCATCCCATATCGCATATGTGGTCGCATGATTGACTCAGTCAAAGGCTTGCAAGGTTAAGTCCTTAAGATGATCGAGGCAAGACTTTCACATACCCCCGCCCATCGGGCCCACCTTGGCATTCTCGCCTTGCCCCTTGCCCCAATCTAAATCATAACCACCCCGCTTGATTACCAAGCACCACGCTACCATCGCCAATTTAACTCGCTATGTGACATCCTCTTGCCACCGCAACTCAATCTCATCGTGACCACACATGACACACAAGTTCATAACATCATTCCATATTCCATTAGTCAAGATTATTTATCAAAGACTAAAGTACATGTGATGGCGTGGCATGACTAAGCAACTAATACGGTCTAACCATCCCATGTTGATTATTATTACTAACCAACTATAATGAACCAATCTAGGGTGACAATATATCATGGTATACAAATGGCAAGGTAGGGTATAGAGCAATTGGGTGTAATAGCTAAGTCCCAAATTTAATTGAAGACATTTGTAAATGTCAAATAATATGCAATAAAGTAAAACAATATAGCAGTTTTTGTAATCGTAGGTTCAACATGATCAAAGCACAACTTGCCCGCACTTGCTATAAACGCTTCTTTACTCTTTTTAATTGATCTTCGCTTATCAACCTTTGGCTCTTCAATCGAATGTTTGACTTCCTCGCCCCTGACTACTTGTAACTTCGAACGACCGCCTAACGACAAAGAAGCACAAATACAACAAAACTCAAAAGCAATTCAAATAAACTCCAATTTAATATTAGATTGGTACCGAACGGAAGGATTGAATTTAGAACTTAGATTTGATCAAGATCGGATGAAAGAGAACAAAGCTGTAAGATTTATCGAGAAGGTTACGATCGATAATTAGGGAAAAACGAGTATATTCCAGGATATCCTTCGAGATTAATTAACTCGACCGACAAATATTGACATATGGGCTCTTGATCTATAGATCGGTCCATAGAGATATGTTAGTTCATGATGAACTAAACCGATACTTAATGTTGACTTTTGTTGACTAAACAAATACATAGTCAAACAAAAGAAAGATAGACTAATAGAATAGATATAGCACCAGGATATGACATATGGCCAATGGTCTATCGACCAAGTCCACGAATGAATTTCGTTAATGGCGATTAGATTTTCGTGGATAAGACAAGGACGGATGGAATCGACATTCGAATGCGATCCGATCCGGGTTCACCATACATCAACGAAGAGACTTGACGATAAAAGGCGATGACGATATGTAGTAAGACAAAGACAAATATCTTACTACGGTGGACACAACGTGGAAAACCGCAATACCGGCAATAATGCTCACTTATGAACTCAGTCCATCGAACCGGTCTTAAGTTAGGTTTTGGTCCGACTTTTGCGTATGATAGAAAGATAAAGCCGACTCACAAGAAATGGGATTAGATCACGATAGGACGATAGAAAGGATAATGACATCGCGCTACGCCTTGCCGGAATGCGACATGCGGCGATAGCGGTTAGAGCAAAGCGTTAACGGCGAACGTTAACGAAGAAATGTTAGCAATGAACGTTAACGATAGAACGTTAACGACGGGACGTTAACGGCGGGACGTTAACGACGGGACGTTAACGGCTGGACGTTAACGACGGAACGTTAACGACGCGAACATTAACGGCGGGACATTAACGCATTTAATTGGACCAAGGGTTAAGTCCGGTTTGAGCGAAACGATTCAAGGATGAATACACTTGGCATAGGGTAGGATGGTAGGGTTGGCTCTGCGATTAAAGGTTTCCAAAGATGGCGAATCAAATGCGCACGCGACACGGCGGACTAGGCCAAAAGACGCGGGTAGATTCTAGAACA
Organism: Otatea glauca; assembly: GCA_036346275.1. Classification (NCBI taxonomy): domain Eukaryota; kingdom Viridiplantae; phylum Streptophyta; class Magnoliopsida; order Poales; family Poaceae; genus Otatea; species Otatea glauca. Next base: position 37,403,551 of record CM070725.1, read on the forward strand.
TGGCTTTGACGGCAACCGGGATCAATGAACTTCAACGGTGGGCAAAATAGGGACAATGATTTTCTAGACACAATGACATGGCCACGACAAACCAAAATGGTTGGCGGCACAAGGCAAGCGCACGGCGGTGGCAAAAGACGACGTAACGAATATTAAAATTTTCGTGGATGGAACAACAGAGAGGAAGTAAGCACCACTTAGAACGCGCACGACACGAACTCAACGGTATATCCGGATTTGGAAGCAACCTAACGGACAGATCACAAACCGCCGATGAACGAACGCTAAAGCTAATAGATCAAACGGTCATAACTATTAAAATAATAGATAAAACCTAACCAAATTTTACAGAGAGCTATCTGGGATCATTTGGCACGATATGACGCGAACAGATCAGAGTTTTACCTTATGGATCAACGGGAACGCGCTGACGAAGTTTTCACGACGACGACGTAATTCGATCGGGAAGATTGAATTTTGTGCAGCAATCCCTTGGACAAAACCTTGAGTTAGGGTGAGCACCGTGTAGAGGACATCAAGAGGAGTCTACAGAAAAATTGCACGGTCAAACTCAAAAAGCGAAGGAGAACGGGTGACGGCAAGATTCGAGATTGGAACGGCCATAACTTTTGATTTCCTAGATGAAACCGCACCAAATTTGGTGGAGAGATAGATCTGACCATATGGCACGAGATGACGCGAGGATTTCAGAAAACTCACCAGTATGACGGGAACGCGATGCCAAGATCGGCCGCGATGGCGACGCGACGGAAGAGCTCGTCGACGGCGTTGTAGGAGAAAAAGGTCGCCAGCAGAGCTCTGTTTGAATTTTCTAAAACTGTTTCACAGAGGTGTTGCAACCTTCATGGGGTGCTCCACAAACAATTTGAGGATGAATGGAGTTCGAGAGCGCCTAGAGCTCGGGCCAAGTTCTTACCGGAGTTAGGGAAAAAAGCTTGTCGAGAGATCTCCGTTGCGATTCTGATGCTGATCTTTTAGTATGATGTGGGTAATGAGGAGAGGCATCTAGGGTTCAATTTTCAGCTACAAAGGAGCAATGGATCAACGGAAAAGCTACACGGAGTTGGGAGAGAAATCGCTGGTCGGAGGTGCTCCGGTAGGCATTTGCAAAATCTGATTTTACTGGATGTAGAGGACAGCAAGAGGAAGCTCTGGTAAAAATTTCAGATCAAAATAAGATCGAGTGACCAGGAGAGCTCCGAAGTTATGCCTGAAAATCTGCCGGAATTACTGTAGCAGATTGTTCCGATCATCCTTGAAAGGTCTTTTCGGCATGATGAAGAACTAAGTTTGGAGAGAAAGAAGAAGAGCTGAGTGAAGGATTGCATCCCCACAGCTCTGGTTCGCCTTTTATAGCCATTGTGATAGGAAAGAAATAAATGTATCATAATCCGAAGCGGCTTGAAGTTAGAGAAGATGCGGAAAAACAAGGAGTTACGGAAACCGAAGAGCTTTTAACGAAAGTCACACAAAGTGGGGTAAGAAAACAAGGGATATGAGCATCAGGATAAGTATAGCGAACAAACTTGCTCCCCCTTAGTCAGACATTATCGAGCAACATTTGAAAAGGCAATGATATTTAGTTCATTTTTTAATTTTGAAAATTTGTCCTCATCAAGCGGCTTTGTGAAAATATCAGCCAATTGGTCCTCAGTTCTTACATAACTAAACATAACATTTCCTTTAGCAACATGATCACGAATAAAGTGATGTCGAATTTCAATATGCTTAGTTCTGGAATGTTGGACCGGATTGTTTGCTATTTTCACTGCACTTTCATTATCGCATAGTAGAGGCACATTATCAAATTTTATACCAAAATCTAAAAGGTTTGTTTGATGAATAAGATTTGAGCACAACAACTTCCTGCAGCCACATATTCGGCCCGGCGTAGATAGTGCTCTTGAATTTTGCTTTTAGAAAACCAAGAAACTAAAGACCTTCCAAGCAAATGACAACTCCTTGAGGTGCTCTTACGATCAATCTTGCATCCGCATAATCGAATCTGAGTAGCCTAGAAGCTCAAAGGAGCACCTTTGGGGTACCATAAATCAATACTTGAAGTGAACTTAAGATATCTAAATATTCTTTTACAAAGACTTAAGTGAATTTCTTTAGGAGCGACTTGAAATCTAGCACACATACACACACTAAACATGATATCGGGCCTAGATCTTTGTCAAGTATAGTAAAGAGCCTATCATGGATCTAAAAAGTTTTTGATCAACAGACTTACCTCCCACATCTTGGTCAAGATGTGTATTAGTAGCCATGAGAGTCTTTATAATCTTGCATTCTTCCATTTTGAAGCGTTTGAGAAGATCCCTAGTATATTTTTTTTGTGAGATAAAAGTTCCTTCCTTCAATTGCTTGATTTGAAATCCCAGAAAGAAAGACAGTTCCCCAATCATAGACATCTCGAATTCTTTGGCCATCATGTCACCAAATTCTTTACAAAGAGAAATATTAGTACAGCCAAAGATAATATCATCTACATATATTTGACAAATCATTAATGTTCCATTGATGTCTTTTAGAAACAATGTTAGATCAACTTTTCCAGTTTTGAAGTTCTTATTGAGTAGAAAATCTCTAAGACACTCATACCAAGCTCTGAGAGCTTGTTTTAGACCATAGAGTGCCTTAGATAATTTATACACATGATTTGGCAAGTTTGGGTCTTCAAAACCAGGTGGTTGTTCAACATAGACAGTTTCATCAATGAATCCATTTAGAAATGCACTTTTTACATCAATCTGAAATAGAGTAATATTAAAATGAGCAGCAAAGGCAAGAAGAAACCGAATAGCTTCAAGACGAGCCACTGGGGCATAAGTCTCTCCATAGTCTAGTCCTTCTATTTGAGTAAATCCTTGAGCTACAAGTCTGGCTTTATTCCTTATCACCACTCCATTTTCATCTTGCTTATTTCAACACCCATTTTGTACCAATAACATTGTGATCCTTTGGGCGATTTGTTAAGCTCGGACTTTGTTTCTTTCAAAATTGTTAAGTTCCTCTTCCATAGCAATTATCCAATCAGCATCTTCTAGTGTTTCTTCCACTGTTTTAGGTTCAATACACGAGACAAAAGAGTAATGTTCACAAAAAGAAGCTTGTCTAGAATGAGTTTGAACACCCTTACTGAATTCACCAATGATTTGGTCTGAGGGATGATCCTTAGCAATGTTATGATGGCTTTTGATGAAAACTGGACAATCTTGTTCTTTTTCTTCTTCTACTTCATCTTGAGTTCCAACATGAGGCACCATTGATTGAGTGGGAAGTTCATCCTTGTCTTCCTTTGGTCGAATATCACCCACTTCCATCTTCTTCATTGCTTGTGCCAAGCCATCATCTCCTACATCATCTAAATTCTCATGCTCACCTTGTCCAGTAGCATTATTAAAGACCCTATATGCTTTGGACTTAGAGGAATATCCTAGCATGAAGCCAGTGTCACATCTAGTTTGAAATTTTCCCAAATGAGTTCTCTTTTTATAGATATAGACTTTGCAACTAAACACACGAAAATATGATACATTTGGTCTTCTTCCTACCAATAGTTCATAAGGAGTTTTCTTAAGTAATCTATGAAGATAAAGTCTATTTACTGACATGACAAGCGGTATTGATAGCTTCATTAAAAAGCATCAGAGGTTTCATATTCATCTAGCATAGATCTAGCCATTTCAATCAAGGTTCGATTTTTCCTTTCAACAACACCATTTTGCTGAGGAGTATATGTAGCTGAGAGTTCATGTTTAATTCCTAATTCATCACAAGATATTCAATGATATTTGTGTTAACAAACTCAGATCCATTGTCACTTCTTATTTTCTTGATGGGACAATCAAATTCATTTTGAGCCCTTTTAGCAAAAGTTTTGAAGATTTTTCCAGCTTCACCTTTATTTGGCAAAAAGACTACCCAAGTGAATCTGGAAAAATCATCAACAATTACCAGACAATATGAGTTACCACCAATGCTAGCATATGAGGTGGGACCAAACACATCCATATGCAAAAGCTCAAGTGGTCTAGTGGTGGACATGATACTTTTAATTGGGTGAGAATTAGCTACTTGTTTGCCTGCTTGACAAGCGCTACATAGCTTATTCTTTTCAAATTTGACATCTTTCAACCCCACCACTAGCTCATTTTTTAAAAGCTTCTTCAGATTAGACATACCTACATGCCCAAGACGCCTATGCCAAAGCCATCCAAGGGAAACTTTAGCTAACAGACATGTTGAGATACATGAGGAGTTAGATTTGAAATCTACCAAATAGAGATTTTGAAATCTGAAACCTTTGAATATAAGCTTTTCTTGTTTATCAAATCTGATTACCCCATCGAGCGAAGTTACAATGGAATCCAAGATCACACAATTGAGCAACAGATATTAGATTGAAGTTTAAGGAATCAACGAGAAGAACATTGTCAATAGAGTGATCATTTGATATGGCAATCTTACCAAGACCTTTTACCTTTCTTTTGATGTTGTCTCCAAAGGTAATTTTGTGACTTGGATCACTTTCTCCTTCAATTGAGGTGAACATTCTTGAGGTACCGGTCATGTGTTGAGTGCAGCCACTGTCAATGACCCAATGCTTGCACGACCCGCTGGCCGCTACACTGCGTCATCCATCTGCGTAGACCTCTACGCGTCTCGTCTCGCTGCACCTGCGTCCTTCACGTGCTGCTCCTCCTGTACTTGCGACCTCTCGTGCCACCTGCATCTCTGCGACCTCGCGTGCTATGCCTGCACCTCTGTGACATTCGCGTGTGCTGATCTCGGGCTACGCGCCACCTGCGCGGATTCTCCCCGACTTGCAGTGTGCGTTCGTCTCGCATGCCTACGCTGCCACGTGCATCTCACGTCCCTGCGTTACAATTCCTGTTGCCTTCGCTACATCGATCTCCTGCCACAAATAAAATAAACCCTCACAATATCTTGTTCCATAACAAATATTGTTTTCCATAAATCATCACACATATATTTTATTGTTGTCAAATTAATCATCACACTTATATATTTCGCAAATGGAATTAACACAGTTTTACTATGTAAAATTGTAAATAGACAACAGATTCATACAGATGTGCAATGTGTAGCACTACCGCCCATGCAGGGGCGGCACTATCGCACTTTGCTGCTGAAAAAGTGTCATAACTTTTTACTCCGATCTCCGATTAGGTGATTTTTAATTCTATGCGAAGCTTACCACGAGGGATACAATCTCCACCAATTTTCAAGATTTAAGCAACCATAGATATTTTTCAATATTACAAAAACAAAGACTCTAATGTAGTCCTTCAAGTCTAAAATCTGTTTTTTCAAAATCCCTCACATAGACTTGATCAAGGGCATGACTACAAGCTAGTAAGAGTCAATAAGATCAAATATTGAGTCATGTGATGATCAACTCATGATCAAAACAATTTTGCAAAACACATTTGCAAATTCTAATCACATGCTCCAATATCAAATGCATGAACACCAATATTTTGCAAACCACATTTGCAAATATAAATCTTGCAAACAAGAGTAATCAAGATCATATCTTTGAGCCATGTGATGATCAACACATGATCAAACCAATTTGCAAATACATTTGCAAACTCTATTCACATGCTCCAAGATAAGATCCAATTAAACCATAGCCCATTTTGCAAACACAAAATATAAACCTATCTTAGCCTTTGTGATGATCAACACATGATCAATATCACAAGCTAAGACTCCGATGCATGAGCTCTCTATTTGCAACACATGCAAATATCTAGCTCCATACAAACAACCACATAAACCAACTTGCATAAGCTATCTCCCTTTTGCAACACATGCAAATCCATAGCTCTATACAAAAACCAAATCAAGCTTCAATAAGAAGCAAGCATGAGCTCCCTTATTTGCAACACATGCAAATACTTAGCTCATGCAAGAACCAACCAAGAGAGTGAGCTAGAGTGAACCGGATTGAGTTCATCAACACATGATGAAGCTCAAGCTATAAGACTCAACCCCTCTTAATAGTACGACACCTAACTAGCAACCCGATCTCCCATCAAGCACCGAGACCAGTAAAACATTAGGAACACATCCTTAGCCCTAACTAGTTATACCTTTGCCTCTAGCACATCCACTTGGAACTTTTATGATTTCCATCATCTTCTCACGGTCCTTTCTTCTTGTTCATCAACACGTGATGAACCTTCTCTAGCTTCGCTTCACTTCGAGATTCATCCTTGAAGCTCATCAACACATGATGATTTCTTCTTCTTCCCGATTCTTTATTTTCTTGGACTCAACCTACTTCACAACTCATAGAAGATTGTTAGTCCAACAAACACGATTGCCTCAATCATCAATTGCACTCCATTAACACATAATGGATGCCCCTATGATCGATTGAGCACAATCCTAATCAATTTGAATGATTTAATGGTGTCTTGAGTACTTTGATGCAACTAATGCTTTATTATACTCAAGAACTTTTCGCTTGTCCTTAACCAATGAAAAAACACCATCAACACATGATGAAGTGTTCTTTGATTGATTGAAAGACAACCGAACTCAATTTAAATTTCATTTAAATTGACATGAGTATATATTAACTACACAAGTTTCATATACTCATTTTGATGGTTACTAAGTAATGGTCCAAATTATATTGGAGTGGTGGAAAGGAATCAATACTCTTAATACCATCAACAATAGAATAAACTCCATTAAATATGTGCATATAAATAATTGAAGTTGGAATCAATATGCACATAATCAATCTTAGATAACATTTGAGTTTATCCTATATTAACATGAGCATACTACAACTACACAAGTTACATATACTCAAATGATTATTTCAAAGTAATGATCCTTGATATAGAAAGATGAAATAGATCAATACTATTGAACCATCAAGGTAAAGTATGAACTCCCCCTAAATGTGTGCATTCATGTATATATGGAATTGAAACATTAATGCACATCTTGAGGTCTAAATAATGGTAGAGTTCATCCTTTAACTTGAATCCAAGAAATGCATCTAGAAATAATAGAGTTGTATTGGATGCATACCTTTGGGATTTCCATTTTTCAATGAGATAAGACTAATCAAAGATATACTCAATAAAAGAGTTAGTCTCATATTTAGATTTATCAATATGATCATGAATATTATATCCAAGGATTGCAACAAGATATGATAATATGAACTCGAATGCATACCTTTGATATTTCCATCTTTTCCATCCAAAAGAGACTAAAGAGAGTTAAACTCAACAAAAGAGTTAGTCTCATAAAAGGATTGTCATTAATTAACACTTGAGACTAATCAATATTATGATTATCAAAAGAGTTAGTCTCAATATTAGATTTGTCATTAACACCAAAACCAAACTATGGAGCTTGAACTTTCAAGGAGTTAGAGGAAGATATTTATATAGACCAAACTGAAGGTTTTCTTATTCCTGAAAAAGAACACCTTGTTTGTAGATTGAAGAAATCCCTTTATGGCTTGAAACAATCCCCTAGACAATGGTACAAGAAATTTGACTCATTTATGCTCTCTCATGGTTTTAAGCGGTCTAATTATGATAGTTGTGTTTATTTGAAGACTGTTAATAGTTCAACTATATATTTGCTTCTTTATATTGATGATATGTTAATTGCCGCAAAAGATAAACCAGAAATAGCTAAATTGAAGGCACAATTGAGTAAAGAATTTGAGATGATGGATTTAGGTGCAGCATAGAAAATTCTTGCCATGGAAATTATTAGAGTGAGAAAATCTGGTAAATTGTACCTTAGTCAGCAAGTTATATTGAGAAGGTCATTCGTCGTTTTAATATGCATAATGCAAAACCAGTGAGTACTCCATTAGCTGCACACTTCAGATTATCTTCAGCTTTATGTCTAGAGTTAGATGATGTAACATCCCAAAATTTGACTTAATTAAGTTTTTATTGCTTAAATGTGCATTTGTGATTTTCTGGAATTTATTTGGATTTTTCTGGAATTATTTGAATTAATTTGAAATCAAGTTTATTGCCTTTTATTCAAATCTATTTAAATCTGTGCAAAGTTAAAATAAAGTTTTGCCAAAAATATTTTATTTGAGTCCAGAATGTCTCAAAGTATTTTTGAGATTTTTCCTGGATTTTTCCTAATAGTTTTATTGCTTAAAATAAATAAAATGAATTTCTAGAATTATTCTAAATAAGAAATCTTTAAAAAAAAATCTGGTGAACAGTGTTGGGCCGAGCCCAGGTATTGTGCGCTTGAACTGCGCTTTGTCTTGATTTACCACAGTCGCAATGGGGAAAACCCTAATTTGCGCAGCCGTTCGATCATGTTTCAACGGACCAGATTGCGCCGTGTAGAAGCCGTTTCATGGCCGTCGGATCGCGACACGTGTACGGTGGCACGTCGTCGTCTCCGATGCGAGCTCGGATTCCGCCGCCGTAACGACGTCGAACTTCCCCGCCGTGTAGAGCTCGGACGCCGAGGCTAAAAAGGAGGGGGTAGAGCCCCGAGGTTCATCCGTGTGCGCCGCATCTTTTGGTCGGACGGGTTTCGCGTGAATCGTCGTCAAGCGCGCAAAGGAGCTCGCTGGAGTTGGAAGCGTAGGACGTCTTGGTTTTTGCTCGGTTTAAATCCGCCGCCGTTGGGTCTCCGCCGCTGGTGCCATCTTGGATTCGCCGGACCACGCCGCGCGAAACCACCGCGTCCGTCGCGGAGTCGCGCCAAACGCCGCCGCCTTGGTCTTCGTCTTCAAGTCCGGTAAGACCTCGCCGTCGCATAGCCATCGTCGGTCCGGAAGCTTTGAGCCATCGGATTAGATCTGGTGGTGCGCGTTGCCGTCGCGCGTGAGCGACCGCCCGATTAGTTTTTCGCGGATCGGATCGGCGGTGCGGGCGACCAATCAGGGTGTGCCGCGTGTCGGGCTCAGCAGTCGAGGCGCCATGGACCGAGTCCACCGTAGTCTCGCGCTGTGCCGTGGACCCAGTCTATACGCCGGGGACGCGTGTCGCGCTCTGATTGGCTGGCGCCAGGGCTGACGTCACGCTGACGTCATGCTTGCGTCATAATTGCATTTTTCAATTGGAAAAATAATCCGATTGGAAATTCTGTGATGACGACGTCATCATGAGGTCACGCTGACGTCATAAATCGCTTTTTCTGAATAAAAATAAATCTGTTAATTCTGAATTTTTGATTTCAGTATTTATTCCAAACTTCAAAAGGCTGTATCTTTTGCATCGTAACTCGGATTTGAGTGATTCAAATTTCTAAAAATTTGTAAAATTGAGATCTATTTAATGGTGAATTTTATTTGATTTTTGGAGTTCAATTGCTCTCTGTTTTGGCATTTATTTGCTTTTCTTCTTCGGTACACGTAGACGTTGAATTGTGCGACGCTTCGGAGGAAGATCCAGCAACTCAAGAGCAAGTTCCAGAACCAGATCAGGACCTATTCCAAGGCAAGTTGTGCTTTGATCATGTTGAACCTATGTTTATAAAATTGCTATGTTTGATTTACACTACTGCATCTATTTCAAATATACAACTGTTTCAAATTAGATTGGGCTTAGGTAATATACCAGATTGATCTATAACTTACCTTGTCATTGTATGCCATGATCCATTGTCACCCTAGATTGGTTTAATATAGTTGATTAGTAATTATGATCAACATTGGAGGTTTAGTCCGTATTAGTTGCTTAGTCATGCCACGTCATCACATGTGTCAGAATCATTGGTAATTAATCTTGATTAATGAAATATGGAACAATGTCATGAACTTGTGTGTCATGTGGGATCACACGATGAGATTGAGTTGTTGTGGCGAGTCATGTCACGCAGCGATGTTGAATTGTTGATGGCACGTGGTGCTTGGTAATCAAGCGGGTGATAATAACTTAGATCGGGCAAGTGACAAGGGCGAGGATGCCAAGGTGGGCCCGATGGGCAGAGGGTATGTGGATGTCTTGCCTTGATCACACTAAGGACTTAACCTTGCAAGCCTTTGACCTGAGTCAATCATGCAACCACATGTCTGGTATAGGCCAGCCTAGCTGAGTAATTTGCAATGTCTTAATTTTGATACTATCGTGGGCGGTGTGAGTTCCCGAGTTATGGTGTAATTCACATGGCGCAAGAGGGGGCCCTGGTTATGGTTTCAGACCCACGATGTTGAAACCTTAGCGGTAGTATCGGTTAAGCGAGCATTGTAAAGGCTTTGTTATAATCACTCGCCTTGGTGGTGTTTGGTTGTATCACGTGGGTAAAATGCATAACCTCTGCAGAGTGTGAAACTATTAGGATAGCCGTGCTCATGGTATTGAGCAATGCTCGGAATTACGATTAAGGGTTAGTTTAATTAATTAGACAACTTGGTTGGAATGGCGGAAGGCCATATGGAAGATGGAATTTGACTTAGGATTGAAAACTTGGTTTACTTGAGAAATATTGAATTTATTTAATCATTCTTTGTTATTTGTTTTACGATCTTTACAATCTATTTATTGTATTTGTTCATAAATGCTGCTTATTGCAAAATAGCCATGATAGCCTATCCATTGGAATAAGCCTTACATATAGATACATAGAATTGCATTACATGCACAACTTGTTGAGTGCTTAAATACTCACCCTTGCCAAACAACAATAATCAACGGTTGAAGAATCTACACCGTGTTGGAAGATGAAGTCGAGGAAGACACGAGTCATTAGGGTCCGAGCCTTGTCGGTTGCTGTGGTGAACGATGAGCTATCTACGTTTTCTACTTTCCGCTGCTTAATTACTAGTTTATATTTCCAGTCTTGCCCTGCGTGGCTTAATAATGTAAGTTGGTCATAAGATCATACATTTAGCTATATCAATAAATGAACTATTATGCTATTATCATTGTGTATGATGTGATATGTACCAATGTTGAGCTGTGTGCACTAGCGTTGATCCTGGGACTAGTGCGATAAACACAGTGGGTTCGAATCAGTGGATTCGGGTCCTTACAGAGGTGGTATCAGAGCATACTGACTGTAGGTCTTGGCCCTAGATAGTGTGGAGGTGTCCTGTGTGTGTCAAAATTATTTTCTAAAAGAAAGTCTAAACTTGACTAATAAAACACCATCGACTCATCTCATTCTCTACTTCTCGCCTTTGCTGAATTTACCCATTTTACTTGCCGTTTCGGGAGGAGAACTTATTCAAAGTTCTTGTGAAGCGGATGCCGATCGTTCGACCTTTGAGGAGTCACCGTGGCTACGCCATGGAGTCGTGGAGAGTTCTTGAGATTTGGAGGCTTCTATCGTCCGCTTTACCGAGGAGGCAATGATCACCAATGGTGTACACCGAGGATTTATTTGCAAGTGATTATCTACGCCGGAGAGCGAGGAAGCTAGCGAGCCAATCAACATCTCCGCGAAGATTCTCGCGAGGTTGCAATTCAGGAGGTCGCTCGACTTGCTCTTCGTCGTGTCTACCGCGACTACGCCGATGAGCTTCACGACTCAGTGTTCCGACTTCACCCAGACGTTCAAGCATGCCGACGCCGACGGATCGTGGAGGACGAGTGTGCCACTGCGGTACACCTTGCGGAGTTCACCCTTGCCCAGGAGGATCATATGAGAGATACTACTCAGGAGCTGGAGACTGTGTACGAGGCACTCAGAGTGGCAGAGCAGGAGCTTGAGGTGACCCGTGCTTCAACCATCGGGATGATCACCGAGCTGGGAGAGCCCTAGAGACGGTCGAGGGCGAGTTGGAGCGCGTGACTCGAGGAGTTCGGGAGCCGGTTGGAGAGTCAGGAGGATCCCGAGGAGCGAGAGTGGGAGCCAGGGGAGTGCAGACCCCGTTGTTGCAGAGGACCCAGTAGTAGGTCATCAGGATAGGTTCGCTCCTATGCTCGCTCATCCGCCGGTGTATGCGCCGGATCAGCCTCAGCCAAGGTGGCTGGATGAGTGAGTGTCAGCCTTGGAGCTGTGTTGAGACTCGAGTGTGAGTCGCGTCTTTAAGTTAGTCTTTACCTCTTTAGTTGACGTTAAGGTTTCGTGTTTAGTTTGCTTCTTTGTGTCTTTGAGTGTGCGTTATGTGTTGCAAAGCTTGTAGGCTTAAATAAGCGACCATACCAAGAATAATAAAGAATTATTTCAGTTGGGTATAACCTATCTCCGCGCTTTAGAAAGTCTTACTTCTTATCTATGCTACATCTACCTTTCCTAACCCAAGAGGCAATCATCAGATGGTGAATACTCGAGGGAACAACGGTGCTTCAGGAAGTGGATCGCGAGCGACAACACCAATGACGGAGGCAGCCCTCAACCACCGCCAATGATATCACGAGAATCTGGGAGCGTTTCTTGCAGCGCAGACTCAACTGATGCAGACTATGATGCAGCAGATGCAGTAGATGACCAACACAGCAGCCAACAACAACAACCCTGCAGCTCAGAACAACCATGGTGGACCCCGACCTCACTCAAAGCTATCAGATTTTATGAGAACTAGGCCACCAACCTTCTCAGGAAATGTGAATCCTTTGGAAGCCGATGGCTGGCTTAGAACTATTGAAAAGAAGCTGCACATCACGCAATGTGAAGGTAATGAGAAGGTGCTCTACGCCTCTCATCAACTTGAAGGAACCACCGCAGAATGGTGGAAGAATTACTGTGCCGCTCATGGATCCCCACAAGAGATCACCTGGGAGGAGTTTACTAATGCTTTTCGCCATATCATGTCCCGGAGGGAATGATGGACCTTAAGAAGGAAGAGTTCGAGGCTTTGAAACAAGGAGGCCAACCGGTGGCGAGTACGAACAAGTTTACTCGATTAGCTCGCTATGACCTCAAGGCGTGGCGGCAGATAAAGCTAAGCGATCTCGTTTCATGAAGGGACTGAATTCAGGATCGCAGTGGGACCGATCACCCACAATTTTCCGGACTTTCGTGAGCTAGTGAACAAGGCTTTGATCCTAGAAGATAAGCGCAAAGAGTGGGTGAGAACCGTAAGCGCTTAATGACTAATCGGGGTGGGCGTCCAAACCATCTACGTTTGAGGATGTCACCACGGCAATTTGCTAGATTCCAACCACGGTATGAACAAGACATCAACCCTGCGCCTTGCCACGCCAATCGAACTTCCGGACACGGCCGACAGGCAACAATGCACCAGGAGGGAGTCAGCAATCTGCAGTGAAGAGATGCTACACATGCAATGAGCCAGGGCACTTTTCTAATAGGTGTCCACAGAAGGGAGGCATCACGCCAGTTTGTTTCAACTTGGGAACAACACCTGCCAAGGCACCAACCTCAGGAGGAAATCGTGCGCCAGGTCAAGCTGGAGCAACCCCGCAATCAACAGTGCGTGGAAGGATCAACCACATCACCACTGATGGAGCTCAGGAGGCTACAGACATCGTACTGGGTAAGTTTCTGGTCAACTCAGTACCTGCTACAGTTTTGTTTGATTCTGGAGTTTCGCATTCGTTCGTTTCTCAAAATTTTGCAACCAAGAATGGATTTAAAGTGGTGAATCTTAAGTGTGTGCTCTTAGTCCAAGCCCCAGGATCTGAGCTTAGATCTAGCCTTGGGTGTTTGGGAGCTAAGTTGCTTATGGATGGGATAGAATTTCTAGCGAATCTTATCTTGATAGATGCGCAATCCCTAGACGTCATCCTTGGAATGGATTGGCTATCTAAGCATAAGACTGTTTTGGATTGTGGCCGAAAGATCGTAACTTTGGAAGGCCCTAGTGGCAAGAAAGTAGAATTTCAAGCAACCGCAGTTCGTGATGGGCAGTTAGTGGTCAACAGCGTGAAAGCCATCAGCATAGAAGATGTGCCGATGGTCGAGAGAATACCCGGATGTGTTTCGGAAGATTTGCCAGATCGCCACGGGACCGTGATATCGAGTTCGTTATCGAGTTAGCGCCGAGGATAGCACCGATATCAAAAGACCATATCGGATGCCTACCGACGAGTTAGTGGAAATGAAGAAGCGATTGAGGAACCGCAAGAAAAAGGTTTCATTAGACCTAGTTCATCACCATGAGGAGCCCGGTTTTGTTTGTTCGTAAGAAGGATGGAAGTCTTAGAATGTGCATCGATTATCGAGCCTTTGAATGAAATAACGATCAAGAATAAGTATCCGTTGCCCGGGATCGATGACTTATTTGATCGATTAAGAGGAGCTGAGTTTTCTCCAAGATAGATCTTCGTTCGATACCATCGATTGAAGATCCGAGCGGAGGATGTGCCTAAGGCTGCGTTTTCTCCGCGATACGGACATTATGAGTTCACAGTCATGTCATTTGGATTGACGAATGCCCCGGCATATTTCATGAACATGATGAATAAGGTTTTAATGGAATATTTGGATAAGTTCGTTGTAGTCTTTATAGACGATATCTTGGTTTACTCGAAGACAGAGGAAGAGCATGCAGAACATCTGAGTATGGTTCTAGAGAGGCTACGAGAGCATCAGTTGTATGCTAAGTTTAGCAAGTGTGAATTCTGGAAGGAGAAAGTTGAATTCTTGGGTCATGTAATGACTACTAAAGGAGTTGCGCTTACCCAACAAAAGTGGATGCGGTGTTGCATTGGGAGCAACCAAGTCATTACTCAAATCCGTAGTTTTACGGAATGGCGGGATACTACCGTCGGTTCATAGAAGGATTCTCGACAATTGCTAAACCCACGGCGCATTGTTGAAGAAGGAAAAGAAGTTTGCATGGGCCAGAGTGCGAGAAAGCTTTATGGAATTAAAGAAGCATTTAACGACCCCGTATTAGTGTTGCGGATGTGCGAAATGGATTTGATATTTATTGCGATGCTTCAAAGCAAGGCTTGGGATGCGTGTTAATGCAAGAAGGCAAAGTCGTTGCTTATGCGTCGAGACAGTTAAGACCGCATGAAGTGAACTACCCAACGCATGATTTGGAGTTAGCTGCCGTAGTGCATACCTTGAAGATATGGCGTCATTATCTCATAGGAAATAGATGTGAGATATATCTGAGACCATAAGAGCACGAAATACATATTCACTCAAGCGGTCTGAATATGAGACAGCGAAGATGGCTAGAGCTAATTAAGGATTATAATGTGGGAATTCATTATCATCCCGGGAAAGCCAATGTGGTAGCAGATGCTCTGAGTCGAAAGAGCCATAGCGCAAATATGCTAACAATGGAGGATCAACGAGAACTATGCAAGGAATTTGAAACTAAGGTTGGAAGTCGTTCATAGGAATGGTATTTGCCTTGGAAGTGAGGCCAACACTTTGGAGGATCAGATTAGTGAAGGCGGAAAGATGACGATAAAATTTCTAAGATCAAGGCTAAAAGGAAGAAGGCCTAGCCGTAGATTTCACTCTGGATGAGCATGGAACCATGTTTTCAAAGGCGAATTGCGTCTTGGGATAAAAGGAAATCAAACAATTGATTCTTGAGGAAGCTCACGATTCTAAGTACTCGATTCATCCAGAAGTGCTAAGATGTACCAGAGTTGAAAGAGAGATTTTGGTGGCCTAATATGAGCGTGAAGTAGTGAGCATGTTGCTTTATGTGACGTATGTCGAGAGTAAAAGCCATGCATCAAAGACCACTGGTTTATTGCGGTAGTTGCAAATTCGGAATGGAAGTGGGAGGAAATCGGAATGGATTTTATCACCGGTTTACCTAAGACTCGAGAGAGTTACGATTCCATTTGGGTTATTGTGGATCGTCTAACCAAGGTCGCCCATTTTATCCCAGTAAAGACCACTTACTCGGAGATCGTTTAGCGGAGTTGTACATGTCAAGGATTGTATGCTTGCATGGAGTGCCCAAGAAGATTGTGTCAGACAGAGGTACCCAATTCACATCAAGGTTTTGGAACAAGTTGCACGAAGCAATGGGGACTCGTCTGAATTTTAGTCTGACATATCACCCATGAGACAGATGGTCGATGAAAGAGTAAATCAGATTTTAGAGGATATGTTGAGAGCTTGTGCTTTAGCTTATGCTACATCTTGGGATAAAAGTTTGCCATATCACGAATTGATTACAATAATAGTTATCAAGCTAGCTCGCATATGTCACCCTTTGAGTCGTTGTATGGGCGTGCTTGTCGTACTCCATTAAATTGGAACAAACAGGAGAACGTTTGGTTTTTGGGCCGGATATTCTCGAAGAGGCAGAAAGTCAAGTTGCAATGATCAGAGAGAGGTTGAAGATAGCACAGTCAAGACAGAAGAGTTACGCAGATAACCGTCTCGAGATTTGAGTTTTGAACCAGAAGATCATGTGTATCTCAGGGTTACCCCTCTTAAGGGCGTTAAAAGATTTCACGTTAAAGGAAGCTTGCACCAAGATATGTTGGTCCGTTCAAGATTCTGAGCCGTCGAGGAGAGGTAGCGTATCAGTTAGAGTTGCCTCAGTCCTTGGTAGGAGTGCATGATGTATTCCATGTGTCGCAGCTTAAGAAGTGTCTCAGAGTGCCAACAGAGCAAACCCCATTGGATGCAATAGAGCTGCAAGAAGATTTGACTTACAAAGAGCAACCGGTCAAAATTTTGGATGTTATGGAGCGCAAGACCAGAAACAAGTCTATTCGCTTTGCGAGTTCGATGGAGCAATCATTCAAAGCGAAGCCACTTGGGAGCGAGAAGAAGATTTGAAGTCAGAATTTCCGAACCTATTCTCTAGTTAGCCCTGAATCTCGGGTCGAGATTTTGTTAAGGGGGGAGGTTTGTAACATCCCAAAATTTGACTTAATTAAGTTTTTATTGCTTAAATGTGCATTTGTGATTTTCTGGAATTTATTTGGATTTTTCTGGAATTATTTGAATTAATTTGAAATCAAGTTTATTGCCTTTTATTCAAATCTATTTAAATCTGTGCAAAGTTAAAATAAAGTTTTGCCAAAAATATTTTATTTGAGTCCAGAATGTCTCAAAGTATTTTTGAGATTTTTCCTGGATTTTTCCTAATAGTTTTATTGCTTAAAATAAATAAAATGAATTTCTAGAATTATTCTAAATAAGAAATCTTTAAAAAAATCTGGTGAACAGTGTTGGGCCGAGCCCAGCACTGTGCGCTTGAGGCTCACTGCGCAGGCGACCCACCCAACCACGTCGTCGCAGCGGGGAAAACCCTAATTTGCGCAGCCGTTCGATCATGTTTCAACGGACCAGATTGCGCCGTGTAGAAGCCGTTTCATGGTCGCTTGATCGCGACACGTGTGTCGGTGCACGTCGTCGTCTCCGATGCGAGCTCGGATTCCGCCGCCGTAACGACGCCGAACTTCCCCGCCGTGTAGAGCTCGGACGCCGAGGCTAAAAAGGAGGGGGTAGAGCCCCGAGGTTCATCCGTGTGCGCCGCATCTTTTGGTCGGACGGGTTTCGCGTGAATCGTCGTCAAGCGCGCAAAGGAGCTCGCTGGAGTTGGAAGCGTAGGATGTCTTGGTTTTTGCTCGGTTTCGTCGCCGCCGTTGGGTCTCCGCCGCCGCGGGTGCCATCTTCGGATTCGCCGGACCACGCCGCGCAGAACCAGCTGCGTCTCGTCGCCGGAGTCGCGCCAAAACGCCGCCGCCTTGGTCTTCGTCTTCAAGTCCGGTAAGACCTCGCTGTCGCATAGCCATCGTCGGGTCCGGAAGCTTTGAGCCGTCGGATTAGATCTGTTGGCTGGTGCGTTGCCACGTCGCGCGTGAACGCTGACCGCCCGATTAGTTTTCTGCGGATCGGTCGGCGGTGCGGGCGACCAATCGAAGTGCGCCGCGTGTCGGGCTCCGCGAATCGGCGCCATGGACCGAGTCCACCGTAGTCTCGCATGTGCGCCGTGGACCCGATCTATCTGGGGACGCGTGTCGCGCGCTCGATTGGTCGGCGCCAGGGCGACGCCACGGCGTCATGCTTGCGTCATAATTGCATTTTCAATTGGAAAAATAATCCGATTGAAATTCTGTGATGACGACGTCATCATGAGGTCACGCTGACGTCATAAATCGCTTTTTCGAATAAAAATAAATCTGTTAATTCGAATTTACGATTTGATATTTATTCCAAACTTCAAAAGGTCATATCTTTTGCATCGTAACTCGGATTTGAGTGATTCAAATTTCTAAAAATTTGTAAAATTGAGATCTATTTAATGGTGAATTTTATTTGATTTTTGGAGTTCAATTGCTCTCTGTTTTGGCATTTATTTGCTTTTCTTCTTCGGTACACGTAGACGTTGAATTGTGCGACGCTTCGGAGGAAGATCCAGCAACTCAAGAGCAAGTTCCAGAACCAGATCAGGACCTATTCCAAGGCAAGTTGTGCTTTGATCATGTTGAACCTATGTTTATAAAATTGCTATGTTTGATTTACACTACTGCATCTATTTCAAATATACAACTGTTTCAAATTAGATTGGGCTTAGGTAATATACCAGATTGATCTATAACTTACCTTGTCATTGTATGCCATGATCCATTGTCACCCTAGATTGGTTTAATATAGTTGATTAGTAATTATGATCAACATTGGAGGTTTAGTCCGTATTAGTTGCTTAGTCATGCCACGTCATCACATGTGTCAGAATCATTGGTAATTAATCTTGATTAATGAAATATGGAACAATGTCATGAACTTGTGTGTCATGTGGGATCACACGATGAGATTGAGTTGTTGTGGCGAGTCATGTCACGCAACGATGTTGAATTGTTGATGGCACGTGGTGCTTGGTAATCAACTGGGTGATAATAACTTAGATCAGGGCAAGTGACAAGGGGCGAGGATGCCAAGGTGGGCCCGATGGGCAGAGGGTATGTGGATGTCTTGCCTTGATCACACTAAGGACTTAACCTTGCAAGCCTTTGACCTGAGTCAATCATGCAACCACATATGCGTATAGGCCACCTAGCCGAGTAATTTGCAATGTCTTAATTTTGATACTATCGTGGACGGTGTGAGTTCCCGAGTTATGGTGTAATTCACATGGCGCAAGAGGGGGCCCCTGGTTATGGTTTTCGGACCACCGGTGTTGAAACCTTAGCGGGTAGTATCGGTTAAGCGAGCATTGTAAAGGCTTTGTTATAATCACTCGCCTTGGTGGTGTTTGGTTGTATCACGTGGGTAAAATGCATAACCTCTGCAGAGTGTGAAACTATTCGGATAGCCGTGCTCGCGGTATTGAGCAATGCTCGGGAATTACAGTTAAGGGTTAGTTTAATTAATTAGACAACTTGGTTGGAATGGCGGAAGGCCATATGGAAGATGGAATTTGACTTAGGATTGAAAACTTGGTTTACTTGAGAAATATTGAATTTATTTAATCATTACTGTTATTTGTTTTACAGTCTTTACAATCTATTTACTGTATTTGTTCATAAATGCTGCTTATTGCAAAATAGCCATGATAGCCTATCCATTGGAATAAGCCTTACATATAGATACATAGAATTGCATTCTGTGCACAACTTGTTGAGTGTTTAAGTACTCACCCTTGCCAAACAACAATAATCAACAGTTGAAGAATCTACACCTGTGTTAGAAGATGAAGTCCAGGAAGACACGAGTCATTAGGGTCCGAGCCTTGTTGGTTGATTGTGGTGAACTGATGAGCTATCTACGTTTTCTACTTTCCGCTGCTTAATTACTAGTTTATATTTCCAGTCTTGCCCTGCGTGGCTTAATAATGTAAGTTGGTCATAAGATCATACATTTAGCTATATCAATAAATGAACTATTATGCTATTATCGTTGTGTATGATGTGATATGTACCAATGTTGAGCTGTGTGCACTAGCGTTGATCTTGGGATTAGTGCGGTAAACACAGTGGGTTCGAATCAGTGGATTCGGGTCCTTACAGATGATGATATTTAATACATGTCTAGAGTCTCATATTCCAGTGCAGTTGGTTCTCTTATGTATGACATGGTTTGTTCTCGTCCCGATTTATCTTATGCACTAAGTGTTGTTAGTAGATACATGGCTAATCCTGGCAAAGAGCATTGGAAAGCTGTTCGGTGGATTTTCATATATTTGCGTGGTACTTCTAATGCTTGTTTGCAGTTTGGGAAATCTGGAGATGGACTTGTTGGTTATGTTGATTCTAACTATGTTGGTGATTTAGATAAGAGGAGATATCTTGCAGGTTATGGTTTTACTATTGGTGGTTGTGCTGTCAGATGGAAAGCAAGCTTACAGGCTACTTTTGCTCTTTTAACTACTGAAGCTGAATATATGGCTATTTTTGAAGCATGTAAATAAGCTACTTGGTTGAGAGGTTTGTACATTGAGCTTTGCGGGATTTCTTCTTTTGTTACTATATTTTGTGACAGTCAAAGTACTATTTGCCTCACAAAGGATCAGATGTATCATGAAAAAACAAAGCACATTGATGTGAGGTATCATTACATGCGAGATGTTATTGCTCAAGGTGACAACAAAATATCCAAGATAAGCACCCATGATAATCCCGCTGATATGATGACAAAGTCAATTTTTGTTACTAAGTTTGAGCTATGCTCAAGTTTAGTTGGAATTACAGTTTAAGTCCTAGAGACTTTTGGCGCCGGTGATATTTATTATTGAAGGGAGTCTAGTGATGATTTTTTTTTTTGCTACAAGAGGGAATTCATCTCAAGGTGGAGTTTGTTGGGTGTTGATCCGAATTCACTTTAGGCTTTAAGGACGCCTTTGACCCGTCTTTCAGTGTAGCTCGTATTAGACTCGAATCGCTTTGTTCTCCTTATAAATACCTCTTGTAAACCGTACGGGGAGAGTAGACGGCTCATTGTAATCCCCTGCGTTTGTACATAATTCCCCAAAATAGTGAGATCGCTGATTGATGCCCGTGGTTTTTTCCCACAAGGGTTTTTTACATAAAAATCTGTGTCTCGTGTTTGATTTATTTGTGCTTGATTTTACAACAATAGCGCACTACGCCAAAACCTGCAATAGGTGACGGTCTATTTGTGGCGGGTTTTTTCGAACCGTCACAAATATAATTATCAGTGGCGGTTCTATATTGAAAATGGCAGGAAGAATATCAGTGGCTGTTCTATCCTCGAACCGCCACTGATAATGAATTATCAGTGCGGTTCGAGGATAGAACCGCCACTGATAACAAATACATTATCAGTGGCGGTTGGAGGCTATAACCGTCACTGATAACTAGGTTATCAGTGGTGGTGCTATCCTCCAACCGCCACTGATTCTATTGGATTATCCGTGGCGGTTCGAGGATAGAACCGCCACAGATAATGTTATCGATGGCGGTTCTAGTTAAAACCGCCATCGATAATATTGCCTATAAATAGGTGGTCGTGCAAGACCTGGTCTTCTTCCTCCCGAGAGCAAACCAAAACTTCTAAATTTGATTTCGTTTTCTCAATTCTTGTGCTTGTACTTCCTCTAGTTGTTCCTTGGTGAGTTATTTTTTCTCCTCTCTTGATTTGTGTTAATCTTGTTGCAATTTAATTTTTAAACCAAGTTTAATTAGGGTTTATATGTAGATGAGATGAAAAGTTTAGATTTTGTTTATTTTTATTTAGCTACCATTTTGTAGTTGATGAATTTATTTCCTAGCTAGGTTCATTAGATGATGTTGTGTTCCTTTTATAGATGATGAATTATGATTAAGCATATATTTAATATTAATTGCATTTTAAGTTAATTTGATACATGATGAATTTATTATCTAGCTCCTTTAGATGATAAATAATTAGATTGGTTTTTAATTACTATTAATTGGGTTCTATTAGTGTACTTGACATATACATCTTGCATATATATGAATTTATTATCTAGCTCCTTTAGATGATAAGTAATTAGATTAGTTTTTTAATTACTATTAATTTGGTTCCATTAGTGTATGGACATATACATCTTGCATATAATAAATTTATTTAATTAAGATTATTGGGTATTAATATAAATAAAATTTTAGTTAATTTGGTAGGTGGGTGCTCATCATTTTTAGATGATGAATTTATTATCTAGCTTCTTTACTGGAAAAGTATTCAGATTAGTTTTTTAATTACTATTAATTTGGTTCCATTAGTGTGGACATATATTAAATTTATTTAATTAAGATTATTGGATATTAATATACATGAAATTTTAGCTAATTTGGTAGGTGGATGCTCATCATTTTTAGATGATGAATTTATTATCTAGCTCATTTAGATGATAAGTAATTAGATTAGTTTTTAATCAATTTTTATATGTTAATTAATTTTAGATGGACCGGAGATGGATGTACAATGCGAACTGTTACAGCCGAGATTACATCGACGGGGTATCTGCTTTTCTAAGAGCCGCTGAGGAGAACAAGTTGCACAAGAAGACGGAGTACATACATTGTCCATGCATTGATTGCAAGAATGAGAAAATATTTTCAGACAAAGAGCACATCCACTTGCACTTGATTCGAAGGGGTTTTGTACTTGGCTATACACGTTGGACAAGTCACGGTGAAGAGGAAAACATACATGAAGGTGATAACGTATTGGATGATGGAGAAGGCATTATGGCAGCTGACATCAGTTATGGATCTAATGAGGATAGGTTGGACATTGATGACGATAATAATCTTGCTCAGATGTTGCGCGATGCAGAAGGGAACTACACTAGTCAGAGAGAGTTTAATCAATTCAAGGGTTTGTTGGACGACTCGGACACACCTTTGTTCCCGGGTTGCAAGGAGGAATACACAAAGTTGCACACCGTGCTTTCACTTCTAAAATTGAAGGCAAGCAATGGTTGGTCCGATAAAAGTTTCACGAGCTATTACATCTCTTAGCGGACATGCTTCCGGATGGAAACGTATTGCCGATAACCACTTATTTAGCTAAGAAGGTTGTATGTCCATTGGGATTGGAAGTAGAAAGAATACATGCATGTCCAAACGATTGTATACTCTATCGCAAAGAGTATCTGAGACATGCATGTATGTCCAGATGTGCAAATCATCGCGATACAAGCGTAAAGGCCATGACAATGAGGGCACCGTGGTGAAGAAAGGAGCTCCGCTAAAGTGGTGTGGTATTTACGGTAATACCTCGGTTGAAGCGTTTATTTGGAAACAAAAGCATGCCCAATTGATGCGATGGCACTCGGAAGAGCGTAAAAGGATGGAAAGTCGAGACACCTGCTGATTACGCCAAAGGAGAACCATCGATAGGCTCTTTAGGAATGACTTCGAGAATGAACCGAGGAATATAAGGTTTGGATTGAGTACGGATGGAATGAATCCTTTCGGTAACATGAGTAGTATTCATAGCACTTGGCCCGTGACTCTCTGTATCTACAACCTTCCTCCTTGGTTGTGTATGAAACGAAAGTACATTATGATGTCGCTGCTTATCCAAGGGCCGAGACAACCTGGCAATGATATTGATGTATACCTACAACCATTGGTGGAAGATCTTGTGATACTGTGGAACGAAGGTGTACAGGTATGGGATGAGTACAAGCGAGAGTACTTCACCCTACGCGCATTGTTGTTTTGCACCATCAATGATTTCCCGCCTTGGTAACCTATCCGGTCATCTTGTAAAGGGGCCAAAGCATGCCCCCATTGCATGGATGAAACCGCAAGTGTGTGGCTCAATAACTCGAGGAAAATCGTATACATGCATCACCGCAGTTCCTTCGCAGAATCACCCTACCGCAATATGAAGAAACAATTCGATGGGACAAAAGAGGATGGTATAGCTCCAAGGCCTCCTCGTGGGAAGAGGTATATGATATGGTTAAGGATATTAATGTTGTACTTGGAAAGGAGAGAGTAATAATAAATCGAGGTCTCGTCTTGAGAAGATCACGTGGAAGAAGAGATCGATATTTTGGAACTTGCCCTATTGGAAGGACTTAGAAGTTCGACCTTGCATAAACGTCATGCATGTAGAGAAAATGTATGTGATGACTTGATTGGTATTTTTTGAATATTCCTAGCAAAACTAAGGACGGACAGAAGGCACGAAGGGACCTGAAAGATATGAAAATCAGAGCTGAGCTACATCCTCGAGACAACGGGAAAGGCCGACTTTACCTTCCCTAGCTTGCTACACTCTATCCAAGAAAGAGAGAATGCACCTCGCAAATGCTTGCATGGTGTGAAAGTTCCATCCGGTTACTCCGCAAGCATCAAGAAACTGGTGTCGATGAAAGATTTGAAGTTAACTGGCATGAAGTCTCATGATTGTCATGTGATGATGACACAAATGCTTCATATTGCAATTAGAGGTATTTTGCCTGAAAAGGTCCGAGAGGCAATCATGAGGTTGTGTTTCTTCTTCAACACGATTTCACAGAAGGTCATCGATCCCATCGGACTTTCTGAACTGCAGAATTATGTCGTGAAGACACTATGCCAGCTAGAGATGTATTTCCCTCTATCATTTTTCGATATAATGGTTCATCTCATTGTTCACCTTGTGAATGAGATAAATGTATGTGGCCTCGTATTCACGCATCGGATGTACCGTTCGAAAGGTACATGGGTATCTGAAGAAGTATGTACGCAATCGATCTCGTAGGGTCGCATTGTGGAAGGTTATGCAACTGAGGAGGTTATCGAGTTTTGCGTGGATTACATGGAGGGGGTGGAACCGGTAGGAGTGCCTGTATCTCGCCATGAGGGTAGGCTAGCTGGGAAAGGGACGATTGGAAGGAAATCAACAAATTCTTACGATCATGGATTGTTCGAAAAAGCTCATTTCACGATCTTGCAATGATCGGTTGAGGTGTCCTCGTATATGGACATGCACAAGGATAAGCTACGAGAGGAAAATCGTGGACGATCAGAGGCTTGGGTAACAAAAGAGCATAACCGTTTGTTCAATCATTGGTTCAAAGAGCATATGACTAGGAAAGAAACGAGTGTTATGTTGAGGTGGTTGGCAAAAGGGCCATCAGGTACAATCTTGACATGGCAAGGATACGACATAAATGGATATACCTTTTACACGAGATCTCAGGATAGCAAAAGCACTTACCAAAATAGTGGTGTCCGCATAGATGCCTATGACAACACAGGCAGTAAGAAGACTAGCTTCTATGGGTTCATAGAAGAGATTTGGGAGCTCGACTATTGTATTTTTAAGATCCCGATGTTTCGGTATCGTTGGGTACAACTCCCAAAGGGTGTCAAGGTGGACAAGTACGGCTTCACTACTTTGGACATCGAACATGTCGGATACAGAGACTAACCATTCGTACTTGCGAAGCAAGTAGCACAAGACTTCTATGTAATCGACCCGGCAGATAAGAAGCGCCATGTAGTTCTTCAGGGAAAAAGAAGGATCGTCGGAGTTGAGAATGTCGTGGATGAGGATGAGTACAACCAGTTTGACGAGTTGCCTCCTTTCATAGATGGCAACATCAGGCTCGAGGAAGAAACCACTCAGGAAGCTACCTATCATCGCGACGATCATGAAGAAGGGCGAATTGTGAAAGAAAATAATTAGCTATATACGAGTAATGGCAATGTGATGTAAACAATATGCATTTGTATGGAGTAATGGAAATATGGTGTTATGCATTTGTGTGGAGTAATGGAAATGTGGGTCATTAATATATTTGGATTACATAGGGTATAATACTATATTAGAATTATATATGGTCATTACTGTATTAGGATTATAGGGTCATTAATATATTAGGATTATAAAAGGTCATTAATATATTAGGATTATATAGGGTTTATTACTATATTAGAATTATAAATGGTAATTACTATATTAGGATTATATAGGGTATATAATATTTATTAGGATTATATAGGGTTATTAATATATTAGTATTATATAGGGTATATTACTATATTAGGATTATGTATGGATTAATATATAAGAATAATTATATCAGTGGCGGTTCTTCACAAGAACCGCTACTGATACACAAATCTGTGGCGGTTCGTATAAATAACCGCCACTAATACAAATTATCTGTGGTGGTTCTTTATACGAACCGCCACAGATAAGTGTATCAGTGGCGGTTCTTGTGAAGAACCGCCAGTAATAAAAATTATCTCTGGCGGTTCTTAATACGAACCGCCACTGATAAAGTTATCTGTGGCGGTTCGTATAAAGAACCGCCACTGATAATGCTCCATATATATGTAAAATGGATACACTTGATCTTCTGAGTGCCCTAAACCTTTAAACTCCCGCCGCTTCTGACGCGCATAAACTCCTAAACCCCCGCACCCACGCCGCCACGGTCGCCGCCCAGCGCTCGCGACGCCGCTCCGACGACGCCGCCCTCCCGACGACGCCGTCCCGACGACACCGCCCCAGCGCCGCGCCGACGCCGCCCTCCCCCGACGCCCTCTCGGCAGACGCCGCCGCGACGACAGCGCCCTCCCCGACGACGCGCCGCGCAGCCGCCGCCGCCGCGCCCCGACGCGCCCTCCCGACGACGCGCGCCCCGCGCCGTGCCGTCGCCGCCCAGCGCCCGCGCGCCGCCCTCTCCCGACGACGCCCACCGCTTCAATTAGGTGAATTATGAATTAAATTAGTGATATTCGGATCTCATCGTTATTTCATCTAGTTGTTACACTCATCGTGGTATCCTTGATGTAAATTCATTCATTTCGATGTTTTGTGATGAATGTGTTCTTGAAATGCTTGATCTATGTATTGCCATGGAAACTAGTATCAATAGGTTATATTAGTATTGCTCTCAGATTCTTAATCATCATTGAGCTGGATGCTAAGGTCCTTATGTAGTATCATGTCCCTATAAAAGAGTTGTCTTAGTTCTTTACCAAGAATGTGATCATTGTCAATATAAAAACGATAAGCCTATGTATGTCTTTATTAACAGGCTTACTGTGGTTGTTTATGTATAGCTCTTGTATGTGAGAACAAGGACATACAAGAATATATCACAAATGGGTAGTAAGGCTCAATTTATTATTTTTAGACATGAGTACTATGCTAGTTAACATCACCCATACTACTTATTTCTTGTTCAAATCATGTCTCATGGTACGAAATTAAGGACGCCATCCTGATAGTGTGAGCTTTTGGCAAGGATCACGCATCGATGTGTTTTAAGTAAATCTGAACATTAATAGTATGAATAGGAGTGTCACTACTCTATTTCAGATTAATAACCATGCAAAGACCATGTTTAATCATGTTGGGATGTTTAATCATGTTCCAAATCATGTTGGGATGCTAATACAAGTTGGATAAGTAAGAACGAAAAAGAATTTATACTTAGAATTCATCAATGAAAACTATACTTGGAGCATATGCTTTTGCAAGATCAATTATGCAACGGATCATGCATTTGCCCTTCCCGTAACTTTTGGAAGCCAAGGTTGTTGTTGAAGTCTCAAGTAAGGTCATACCAGATATTTTGGCCACTCTTCCGGCCTTATGAGGCAAGATGCTATCTGGTGGACCAAAGAGAAGAATTCCAGTCCATGGTGGATTATCTTGTTTAGAAATCCAATTATACAACACATAAGACTCCATATAATTCACATAGCAAGAGAAAAACCTTGATTAATACAATCAAATAGTTGAAATTTGTAGAGCAAATTGCAATACTGAGTTCTTAAGTTTGCATGAGTAGTCCATTTATGCTCATGATATTCAAAACTACAGCCAAATTCCCAAGCTTGTGTAATGATCTGATTGTATACTATATATGGTCCTTAAGTTTGCACCAATTAGGCCCAAATAAGTGTTTAGGCATTACAAAATCTCACCGATACAAAGGAATAGACCAATTCATCAATCAATACAAAGAATCCAATTAGACCATCGAATTATTCCAATTTATATGAGTATCTCAAACCATGAATTCTCTTTCAATCATGCACCAAGTTCATATCGAGCCCTCCGTATGTCTTTTGGGCTCCGGAACATCTGTGGCAGGAGGGGATCGCTTGTTACGAAAGAAGATGATTAGCTCAAATATTCGTCCAACTGAGCCAATCAACTCGCGACTTTGTAAGGCGGTGAAAAGTCATGATTAAAGTGCGCCATCCGAGTAAGCCACTCACAAAGCCAACCACGCCATCGCCAAGGCCCACCATGTACAGCCCACCTGCAATTTTCAACTTATTAGTTCGTTTAGCGGTGTCATCATACATAATTTATATTCCATCTTACGAAAGGCAAAAATCGGTCAAATGCATCGAATGGTACAAACAAAGGGCCATGCTTCCCGAACTTTGATCTAAATATGGGATCTAGTTATACGATGTAGTATATAGCATGTTAGGGCGAGAAAGGATGGGGGGACAATAGCCATTGAAGTCAACCAAGCATGGACCAACATGAAGCCTAATAGCACAAACAAAAGGAAAAACAGTTTAGTTAAATTGCATCATAATCGACCATCATATATCTCCAACTCTAGAAATAGCAACTATAAGCTGTAATTATTACAAGTCTAGAGCAAAAAAGATTGATTACCTTGAAGAGGCAATCGATATTTAGCCAAGGAGAATACTAGTTGTACTCTTATTTGTCGAACATTAAAACTAATGCATTTGGATAGTTATTACACTATCGCTGAGAGCATATCACAGACGGTTCTTCTAAAAGATAAGTTTTTCTATTGAATGCCCAATTTCTCGATTACTTTCATTTCTAGTTTTCAGAGTTAAACTTCCGCACTTAACCCAAATGATCGCCAAATTCTAATGGTTCCATACTTTACCTCTTTCAGTACGCACATCCAAGGCTGATATGGAGGAGCAATCCACCCCGAGCCCGAGCCCTAGCCCTAGCAGGTTCCTCAACCTCAACCCAACCACCGGTGTTGCCGCCGATGCTGACATACCCGTGGCAAGACCTCGTGGCCGAGGAAGAAATAAGAAGCCCGGCGGCGGTATACCATCTCGGAGGTCTCGGTGGGGCCCCTATTGCACCGCCAAAGTTCATAGCAAAGTACAGAACAACCTGCGGGTATATCTCAAGGGAGAGAGTGCCAATCACCTTTTTGGATTGGCACAAAGTGCCTGATACCATCAAAACGGATCTATGGACTGAGCTGAAACAAACCTTCGAATTCCCTGAAGAAGATGAACACCGCGTGCGTCGGGATGCGTTGATGACCATGGATGCGGCATGGAGGAACTTCAAGGCCAGGCTGAATACTACTTATGTGAAGAAAAACCGATCGGCCATCGGGGACTACCCAAACTTAGAACCATATTGGGATGATTTCGTGTCGATGAAGCAAAGTGAAGCAGCAAAGAAGTCCAGCGAGGACCACATAAACATCGGAAGAAGGAACATCCATCCACACAGACTTGGTACGGGTGGGTACGCTGGTAAAATCCCTCAATGGGAGAGGCGAAGCGTAATCACTACAATGATCGACTGGTACAAGTTAATTGGCGGACTACGGATCGAGTCAAGCACTACGTGCTAGCGAGGCAAGTGTCACGTCCGTGGGGCTTATCCTTCGAAATAGCGATGACGAAGCAATGTCACAAAGGGTCCAGAGTCAGACGTCGAGTCTCCCAAGGAACATTCCAACTAGATAGGGAGAACGACAAACTAACATGTGCCCTGGGAAACAAGGAGCATCCTGGACGAACACGAGGTGTCGGGGTTAAGGTTCCGTGGAAGACAGGATTCCCAGAGCACCTTCACACTTACAAGAGTCGAAAGAGAGCTAGAGAAGCGTTTGCCGAAATAGAAATGATGAAGGAAAAGATGCTTCGAGAATTACAAGGCACAATAGAACAACAAGTACAATGACAAGTACAACAAGCCATGAGCCAGTCGCAAGCCGAGAACATTGTTACGACCAGCCCTCCGAATCGTCGCAGTAGTTGCGCATCCGCCCCAATTGTAGAACAGGACATGGGTCATTATCCTGTGGACGACATACATGACCCCACACCGTGCGAGCTCACTTTGCCCGTCATGAACATATTCATTCAGGCTGGTACAGGCATAGCGTACCCATGCCAAGAAGGAGGTGTATTGCACAACTCTGCGATAAGCGGGATATGCAAAGGTCCAGGTGGACACGGTTAATCCCCAGTTCGCCAACCTCGGGCTAGAAATGCCCCCGAACGACGAGGTTACAACTCTAGGAAGTGCCGTCCACTCATTCATCCAGTGGCGCAAACGTGACATCACCTTGGACCATCATGAAGTGCCTGTTCCTCCTGAGGTGAACCTGCCAGCCCCTCCTGAGGTGACCCTGCCGGCCTCTCCTGCAGTGAACCTGCCGGCCTGTCCTACAGTAAACCTCGCACAGTCGTCACCAACACATCAGCGTACAAAAGTTAGTGCGACAACTTCAGTTGACCGACTTAAAAACCCTCCTCTGAAGGCATGGCAGAATAGACAAGCCATATCAGCGAGGTCAGGCGAAGCCAGAACAGAGTATGATGTTGTGTGCGAGAAAAGTAAGGGTAAAGCGGTCTCCAAAGGACAAGCTGCTGAAGAAAGACTGAAATACGAATTGGGGAAGCCGTTTGTCACCCCTTCGAAGCTTCATAGTCTAACAGTGCAGCTAAGGCGATTACATGAATGGTATATGGAGCGATCGAACCAACATGTACTCCCGAAGGTGATCACTGCCATTTTCAGAGAGGAACATTTCCACCATGAGGGGACTGGCTGCTTCATGATAGAATTCAGCTGAGTTGCACAACATGTACTATCAAGATGCCCTCGACGTGTCTCTTATGAGATGCTGGTCACTGTAAGTGTCCAATATAAAAATCATTGTCTACATTCATGTAATACCGATAAATGTGATGTCTAAATCATTTGTTATGTAGATACGAGTTGATCGAACTAAAAAGAACCAAAGGGCGATGCATGTTCCTCGATCCAGGAACGGTTTGCCAGCCAAAAATCAAAAGAGTACCAAAGGAGGTCGAGGACTACGTATATAACGCTCTCATCAAACTCCAAGACAAGGGGTTCATACTTTTACCATACAATTTCAAGTAAGTGGCTCACTAGCTAGTTCAACTACTTGTTGATCTCGTTCTTTGCTCAGCTTAGGACTAATGACTACGGTATCATACATGTGTATGTAGTTTCCACTGGATTCTCGTAGTAATTACTCCAGATAAAAGCAAGATGCTGATCTTGGACCCGCGGGACAAAGATCCAAAAGACTACCAAGATATGACAAGTCTAGTGAATAGGGCCTTCAAAGCATATTGTAAAAAGTGCTCGAGACACCGTCCTTTCCATAAATCACTGACAATCCGTACTAAGTTTCCGGTACACACAAAAACAATTTTCCTATATCACACCTCGTAGTCAATAACTCCTTCAATGTCGTATAAGTTTAATCAATTTTTTGCAGTGCCACAAGCAGCCGCCAGGAACAAATTTATGTGGGTACTTCGTGTGCCAATACATGCGCGAAATCTTAGGCTCTACAATAGTAAACAATGACGTAGAGGTTTGTCACGCTAACATCACACATTGATTTGCACATCTTATTCTCTATATAAGCTCTTAAGACAAACTTTTTCTATCTATAGTGTTTGAAGTTGCCTACGGGAGGACTGGTTCCAAATGAAATCTAAGGCATTCAGGGACAGCTCGCCTACTTCATCATGAAGGAAGTACTCAACAAGAACGGCGAGTTTCATGACCCGATAATAACGATGAAGTCTTCCATACTCATCGCCACCTCCGAGGCCCCTACCAACAGTGAAGACTCGTAGGCTTATAGTTCACAAAACTAGTTAATTTTTTTCTTACGGTGGTGTAAATTGATGTTTCATTGAATGTCAAGTTTAGTATTGGATGGCATGACTTGCACATGTTCTAATTTCTGTCATTTGATTTAAGAAGTTGTGATTGATCTGCGCTTGTGTTGTTGCCCTTCCCCCGTGCGTGTGTGTGTGTTGATGGGTGGTGTGTGTGTGTGTGCGTGCGCTCTAGACGAGGAGCGCTCCCTCTATTGCTTTTCTCCGTACCCTTTCATGATGGCTAGTAGAGCTTTTTATAGACGTGGGTGATGGATGAATACGGAAGAGCTCATTAAAAAGCGCACCATTACAAAGAAGTTTATTTGATTGCTTGATTTAGTTGCGAAGTTTCCTTTTGCATCTTTACCTTCCATTCATAAGAGATTTGATTACATGGTCCTTATATTTTTAGATGGTGTGTTTTACTCTAATGTATGATAGTAAATGCCATTAAAAATAGCTAAATGAAGATTATAGAAGGAAAAATAGTAAAAAGTAGGATCAAAATTGTAGAATGATATGTATTTAGGAATAAAATTGAAATATAGAATGTCACATATTCAAAAATAGAGGAGTATAAACTAGCTAATGCATGTATAACATCCGGAGGATGCCACAGCATTCACATGGAATAAGACGGCAATGGATCGGCTAGATTTGTGATACAACAAAAGTGATCTATTTAGCTTTCCATAGTATGATATATAATGACTTCATTTACATACTCGAGAAATATTGATGCAAAGATGATGAAACGGAGGAGAAGGGAGCAGGTCCAGCGGGAGGCATGCCCTACACCATCACCATGATCGAGCGCCTCATGCATGAGACACTTTAATTGTACATTGTAATTGTGTATATTGTAATTGTGTATATGCAAAATCTGTGATTGATGTATTATATGTAATTGTGATTGATGTATTATATTGTAGTTGTGTATATGCAAAATCTGTGATTGTTGTAAATTATAATTGTGTATATGCAAAATTGCAATTGTGATTGATGTATTATATTGTAGTTGTGTATATGCGAAATCTGTGATTGTTGTATATTGTAATTGTGTATATGCAAAATCTGTGATTGATGTATTATATGTTTCAGAGGGCATGGCTAGCAACACCTGAGGCTAGCCCAAAATGCAGTTTTTTATTTTTTTGATCAGGTACTATCTGTGGCGGTTAGTGGATCTGTGGCGGTTGGTGGATAGAACTGCCACAGATAATATAGATCTGTGGCGGTTGGTGTATAGAACCGCGCAGATAATATAGTTATCTGTGGCGGTTGGTGGGAAGAACCGCCACGAATAATATTATTATCTGTGGCGGTTGTAGGAAAGAACCGCCACGATAGTGTAGTTATCTGTGGCGGTTGGTGGATAGAACCGCCACGTATAGTATTGTTATATGTGGCGGTTAGTGTGTAGAACCGTCACGGATAACACTTATCTGTGGCGGTTAGAAACCGCCACCGATAATCCTCGATTATCGATGGCACTATATATCGTGGCGGTTCAATAACCGCCATCGATGGCGATTATGAACCGCCATCGATGACCTTTTCCAATGTAGTGGCGTAGGCTGGAACCTGCATTTCATCACCATTTGCATCTCTACTTGCACACCTGTAGGCACGTAGTCTGGTGCCTATTGTCCATCTTTTTTGAAATAAGACCTATTGTCCATCTGAAATCGAAAGTATTTGATTCTTCTGTCGGAATGAAGTAATTGGTTGCTGCTACCTGGTAGTGGTGCGCTCGTTGCCATTAGAAATCAATCTGCAGAATTGTGTTCCATGTGATTTGTTCGTAGGATGCCATATTGACATGCTATGGTCCAGGCTAGGTGAACCATTTGTACCAAACACGGTCTTCATGAACCTATTGGCCCAGACAGCTCCCAAGAATCAAATCTGAGCCCATAAGCACAAACCATTGAGAGAATTTGAGCCTAAGGCAACTATTTCGAACATGGGAATTTCACAATAAAAAATCAATTCCCATAAGAATCGGGAAAAAAAATCAAGCGTTCCAAATAGACCCTAAAACTTATTTTAACATGGGTTTGAGCTAAATCTCTCCTGATAGAATTGAACTATTTCCTATGGATTATTACTTCATCGTTCTTGGCACAATATACAAAAAGAAATCGAGTAGCTGATGATCTTTACAGGTCATAAAGCAGTCAACATGACTACATGTCTCTCAAGGCTCAACACCTTCCCTACACACAGGTAAGGAGTTCAGAGCCAACCCACGAACTGATGAACATTGAACAAGCGACAGCACTGCAAAAGGTTGCTAGAGATCAGGACCGGTATGGAGTACAAACCAAAGGACTGCAGTGCTACATGTGCTTGGTGTCCCCAAATCAACAAGAAGAAAAGCAGCAGCAAAAGAAAATGAGCCTGTGAAAAGAAGCAAAAGAGAAATCAACCTTTTCTTTACATCTTTCTAGGAAAAGGAACGATTCACCAGAAACTACACACTGTGGTCTAACTAAAGCATCTAACTTTCAAACTAGCTAGCAACAAATCCAATCCTCTCTCTCACTGTAAATGTTTTTGAAGTTACTCTGATTCTCTCAAGTTTGGTGAACTGTTCTTTCTCGATGTGCTACCTCGGTCCTGACAGCTCCATCTCCTCCACCATGTCGATGGACCGCACCTCTTCGCTGCTAAGGCTGCTGTCGTTCTCATGGTAGTCGTTAAAGAAGACCGAGCCGTTGGAGTCGTTGCGGTGGTCGTAGCCGAGAGCGTCGGGGATCGGCAGCGCCGTAGGCCGGTTGGTGGCCTCCCATTTCTCGGCGAGGCCGTCGCCCTCGAGCATCCGGACCACCTCGGACATCCTGGGCCGGTGAGACGGCTGGAACTGGGTGCAAAGCAGGGCAACCTGCACCATCTCGGCCACCTCTATCCTGTCGTAGTGAGGACCCAGGTCTTGGTCGACTAGCAAGTCGAGCATCTTCTCTTGATGCACCTTCCTCACCTTTTGATGAGGGAAAAAAGATAAAGAAAGAAACACTTTAGCCGTAAGTATCGACGGATATGACTAACTTTCAGTTGAATTTACAAACAGAAGATGAGATAGCATTAAAAATGCATTTATCATTTGGATGCCATGTAAACTGCATGACAGAAAGATATGAAAGAGGCCCATATGATCAGCGTTTACACAGTAACAGTGCTGCGTAGCAGGGTCTTAAAGAAGAGCTCAGAAGCATGTTTCGTTGCAGGGTTGCGTAAGGATGCCAAGGTGGTACTTTCAATTCATACGTAGACTGACACTTGGGGGGCAGGTACGATTGTTTCGAGTCGATTAATGCTCTGCATCAGATGCAATACTACTTAGTACATGCTAATGAATGGCCTACATGCCAAGGGCAGTGAGCCAGAGACTGAAAATGAACGCACATGTCCGTGTCCCGGATGGATCTTTTGGTCCTTTCTTAAAAGATTTGAGAGCTTTATCAAAAGATATGGCTCGATCAAAGCAAGTCCCACCTCTTTTTTGGCACAGTAAAATCAGCTAAAGCTTTGACAAACTGGTGCAATGTCTTTTTCTCCCATCAGCATCCCAAAAGAGCAAATTAAAGTTAATAGGTGAAACTTTGAACCTAGCTATATATATCATGCACCGAACAGAAACAGCTGATCAAAAGATTGGAAGAACTGGACGCTTACCCAATCAAGCATGACTCCCTTCTGGCTCTGGCTGATCCCCGAGGCCTTGCCGACCTCGAGCGCGCGCTGCCCGTGACGAGCTCGAGCAGCAGGATCCCGAACCCGAACACGTCCGTCTTCTCCGACGACTGCCCCGTGGAGAGGTACTCGGGCGCGATGTGGCCCACGGTGCCGCGCACCGCCGTGGTGACGTGCGAGTCGCCGTGGTCGAGCAGCTTGGCGAGGCCGAAGTCGCCGACGACGGCCTCGTGGCACTCGTCGAGCAGCACGTTGGCGGCCTTGACGTCGCGGTGGATGATCTTGGGGTCGCACTGCTCGTGCAGGTACAGCAGACCCCGCGCCGTGCCGACGGCGATCCGCTTGCGCGTGTGCCAGTCCACCGGCGGCTTCCCTGCGTTCACGTGTACCGTTGAGATCAAATATTGCTCCAAATCTTTCCCAGTTATGAAGCAGCAGAAGCACACGTACGTTCAGGCACAGTATGCCGTGTTGATACTACCAGTAGACAAGACATCTCCTATCGAGATCTACGAGCAGGCCAGTGCTGACTGCTGATGAGTATACAGTATACAGTATCCACAATAGTACAAGAATTTGCAATTGTCGTTCGTATAGTATGCGGAAAAATACGGTGCGCATATACCACCCCTGCTATACATGTATGGACCAGCTGGTACGCATGGGCCCACTGGTCAGAATGCTGAAACACCCAGGGTGCCAGACTGCCAGGATTACCAGCTAGCAAAATAATGTCATGTGCTGCGCTCGAATTGCTGGCACATGCAATGATGTTGCAAGTCACAACAGTGACCAGACACACGGGCTCGTAGCTTGCGCTGCCTGTGCCTGCCTGCCGCTAGAGCGAGCCGGGGCCCCTGCCGGAATGAAAGAAGAAACAAGACAAACGTAACCCTGCTCCCACCGGTGGGCCACCACAGCAATCTCCAAATCAACTGCTGTTACTGCATCCACGGCATTATACTAGCCGAACCCTAGCCTGACTCAAAATCAAACGTTACTACCGCTCCGAGTCCGAAAGAGAAATTTTACAGTGACGGTGTATTGGACTCGTAGTATATACCACGAGTGATAGAAATAAGATTTAACTTGTAAAGAGTATTTCTACTAATCTACTATTAAATAAAATATAAATAAATACCGGCCGATATGACCAATAGACGGAAAAGAAAGAACATCGTATTGAATCCCAGTTTAAGCCAAGCATGCAAACTCTGCAGCGTTCCTGAACCTTCCTCAACGCGTCGTAGCCCGTGCAGCGCGAAACCAACCGCGCTTCGGCTCCGCGCGGACAAAACCGAGGAATTAGACCGAGCAATTAACGCGCCAGTGCCCCGCTCGATCAGGACGTGTCGAGCCGCGCGGCGAGCCCGAGGCCATGATTGGCAGCTGCGCTACCTGGCGGCGGTGCGGCGGGGCACGGCCGGCGCGTACGTACGGTGGTAACGGCATGGCGCCATTACTTGCATATACGTATATATATATATAGTTGCATTGTTATTGCATGCACCGAACCAAAATACGTGCTCCTGCATTACACCTACCAGTCACGGTGGCAGCTGCTACGTACCAGTGTGTGTGTGCAGTGTGCCGTGTGCAACTGCCTGCCGCGGCTGGGCTCGTTCCTACGTGCAACTCGCGTGGTTAGTGACGGAGGAGTACTGGCTGGGTACGTGCTGCTGCTTGTGTCTCGTGCCGTGCTGTGGGCGCGGCCGCGGCAGCGCAGGCAGGGGCGGCAGCGATGGCATGCAGTATGCACCACCCGCCGGGACGCAGACAAAACGTGAGTGCGGTGGTCTGGCCTGGGCTGGACTGCACGTGGGCCCCGCGTGTCAGCGACAAGTACAGTGGGTGTGCGCGACCACGCCTGAGCACTGACTGACACAGGACGGACTACGACGACGACTGCACTCCCCCATGACTCCTGCATGCAGCCCCCGCGCGCGAGTGGGCCCACAGAGCCCGTACGAAATTTCGCCCAGCACGAACGTTAATGCACCGCACTTCGCTGTACTGAACACCTTGTTTTGCTACGAGTAATGGTGTACCGTGTCCGTGTGCGTGCGTACCTCGCAGGCGGGAGGCGACGCTGCCGTTGGGCATGTAGGGGTAGACGAGCAGGCGCTCGCCGGAGGCGGCGCAGAAGCCGAGGAGGCGGAGCAGGTGGCGGTGCACGGCGAGGCTGATCATCTCCACCTCGGTGCGGAACTGCGCCTCGCCGGACGCGCTGGGGTCCTTGAGCCGCTTCACGGCCACCGCCGTGCCGTCGGCCAGCCGCCCCCGGTACACGTCCCCGAACCCGCCCTTCCCCAGTATGTTCTTCGCGCTGAACCCGTCCGTCGCCACCTGCAGCTCCCGCAGCCCGAACTGCCGCACGTTCCCCAGACGCGCCACCACCTCGCTGCCCTCCTCCAAATCACATCCCCTCTCTGCACATCCACCCATCCACATAAAACATGTCAATAATAACACTTAGAAACTGTTCGATTTTCACGTACGATATCGATGCATTAATGTGTGTACCGAGGATGCCAAGAACGGAGGGGCCCGTGAGGCAGTGGTGCCGGCGCTTGCGCCTCCAAAGAAAACAGGACAGGGCGAAGAGCACAAGGGAGGAGGCGCCCAGGCTTGTCCCTACTCCAATCGGCAACCGCGCGCCAGCCTTTGACCTCCCTGTCTTCCCTGTACGCATTTGCCAACAAGATTAGCGCTGATTCCCAGGTGTGCATATATATACGCGATCAGGCCACGCCATTAGCGGTTAAGGGCACGCACGCCACAAGAGACGGCTCCCTATTTTGTAGCAGCATGCAGTGTCTCCCCTCCTCTCCCCAATCGCTACAGGGTAAAGAAAGAACAGAGCAGCATGCAGCGAAGCATGTACGCTTGACTGCTACGCATTCCAAGAGAAAGCAAGCACGATTAGACAGTAGCAGATAGAGTGCTCACTGCTGCGCGGAGTGGATTCCAGCGGGAACGGTACGGTGATCGGCGCGAGTGCGGTGGCGCACGCCCTGCGGCCGCATGGCTCCCGCATATCATTGGATTGCCCACGATGCTGCACGCCGCACGCGCAAATTAAAAACCGGCATTAGATTCGAAACAACATAGATATATTGTTACTAGCAAAGCTAGTGGTGAAGTGACGATTTGGGGTAGAATAAGACCGACGAGTGCAAGAGCGGCAGTCCATACTTGAAGGTTCTAGTGGGGAAGAGAGGAACAGGGCCAGTGAGGTTGTTGTACGACAAGTCCCTGGGGGAGACAAGCACCAACACACATCGAGTCATGGATCCAATTCAGTTCAGTTGAAAGACAAAAAGGAACAAGGGCAAACAGTGGATTGGCAATAGCTTTGAAGAGACGCTTACAGGAAGGCGAGCTGTGGGATCTTGGCCAGCGACGCGGGGAACGCCCCGGACAAGCTGTTGTTGTTTAGCCTCCTACGGCAGAAAAAAACAAGAAGGCACAAAACAACATGAGCAACTCAACTAAACTAGTCGCTCCTTGTACTAGCTGGTAAGAGCAGATAAGGAGGAATGGAATGGAATGTTTAGGGAGGCTCACGTACAGGTACCGGAGGGTGGAGAGGCGGCCCAGCGTGTCGGGCACGCGGCCGGAGAAGCGGTTGTTGGAGAGGTCCAGCGTCTGGAGCCTCGGCAGAGCGCCGAGCTCCGGCGGCAGCCGGCCCGTGATGTTGTTGTTCTGCAGCAGCCTGAAACGACAAGTGAAAAGGGCATAAAATATTATCATCATGAAATGCTCTAATTCTTCCTCTTCTTTAAATTCAATGCTCCAATTCTTCTTGGTTTCTCACAAGAACATGAGATGCATCGATCAATCCATCGGTGTCTCGAAACAAGCAAGAAATGAAGGCTCTTTACTCACACTTGCTCAAGATTGGTGAGGTTGGCGATCCTCCCGGACAGGGTCCCCGACAAGCCCTGGCTGGGCGCTCCCCTGAAACGCGAGAGGTGTCCGGAAATTGTTAGTTTCTTCCCGAGGCGTACAGCAAGAAAGATGAGTTTGGGGGAGCGACGGAGGAGCTCAGCTTACAAGGCAATAACGAGGTTGTGGGCGGAGCAGGTGATCATGGCCCAACTGCAAGGGTCGACGGAGTCCTCGTCCCAGTTGCTCAGCACGCCGTGCGGGTCGACCAGCCCCTGCCTGATGGCGATCAGCGCCTCCACTGCACCCGCATTCGGAGGTGAGCAACGAGGCACAGTATCTTCCAATAAGCGGCAGGAACGAGGGAATGTTGCACCGCCGTTTTTGGTGGTGGCGCGTGAAACGCATGTACGTACCTTCGGCGTTGAGGGGCTCGGAGGAGAAGGCGAGGAAGGGGGCGGAGAAGAGGAGAAGGAGGAGGATGAGGAGGTTGGAGGCCATTGGAATGGTGGGTGGAATGATGGGGGTGAGAGGCGCCCGAGAGGAGAAAAGTGGGAGGGAGGGAGCAGGGGAAGCAGAGGCATAGAGTGGAGCGGAGTGGCTCTGCTTTTTCTCGTGTCATGGAAGAGGGAAAGGCTGGGGTGATGTGATGGGGGTGGTCTCCATGCCATGCCAATTTATCATGCCACTGAAGCTGACAGGTGGGGCCAGAGCCGGGGCTGATGGGCCCCATTATGCAGTGAGTGTATTTGTAGTTTTGAGTGAGAGCTGAGAACCTTATTTGGCTCTTGTTCCTTCTCGGGTGTTTTGGGTGAGAGCTGAGTACTCCTGCATACTTGGGACTTGGGAGGATGAGTGGAGTATGTGGATAGAACATGTTAATGTCATCGAGAGGGGCAGGGTGAATTAGTAATTCCTCCGGTCATAATTAATTATCATTTTAGACGGTCTTTCAAACACAGGTATGACACTAACTTATATTATAATATATTTATAAAATCTTATGAAATTATAATATTATGAAAGTACTTTCGAAATAAATCTACATATATTATTTTCATATATTCAATATAAATATTTAAAAGATACTTGAATCAAAATTTTAAAAGTTTGATTGCATTTATATCCAAAACGATAAATATTTATGACTAGAGGAGTAGTACTTTGGTGCTGATCAACTCATATCCATTCAGCCAACTTACATTCGTCTGTTGGCTTAAGATCTAGCCATGAGGAGAAGCTTCAGCTGGTAGAGGGATCTTGGATCTAAGGCCTCTTTGAAACACCAGATTTTTTCCCAATTTCTGTAGAGAATTGAATTGTTTCCTTTTAAATTTTTATAAAATTCGTATGAAAAATCTCTGTGTTCCAGATGAGACCATGTTACACAAAATTGTTGAACACCACCGAAGAAAGTACGTACCTGAAGTAGACGTAGATCCTAAGTACGTAGACCTCCTAAAAAAAGGTACATAGACCATGGGATAAGGCTAGCTACATGGAGTAAGAATGTTGGAAGAACTATCATCACTGAGTTTATGGACTATCCGAAAGGATCTCCTAATTAAGTGATAGTGGCATACGATAAAGGCACTACTGATTATTTTAGGAAAACAATTATTCCATGTAAATCACTAGTTTTGTCGTCAAACCATTTACGGGGTCTAGAAAAAAATTATTAAAAGTCAGTGCAAAATTTTAGACGAGATTTTGATAATTAATACCCCTTCAGTCACAAAAAACGATGTTTTGTGATACATATGGTCAAACTTTCTAATCTTTAGCTATGATATGTTCATGAATGTATAAATTAGGCACACGAGAGTTATGTATGGTTTTGTCTCAAAAATAATTTGATAATATTATAAACTTTTAAGTTTAATAAAATAAATTACAATAGAAATTACTCCCTCCGTCGAAGCTTATAAGCCTTATTTTTTAAATAATTTTGTTCATAATTATAAAGCTAGCATGTAGATTTAATTAGGCCTTTCCTACTATATCCCTATTTATTCTCTCTCAACCATATGCATTTATTCATTACCACCCTAACAAAAGTATTATCTCTTATCTTTCAAGACAATTAAGTGGGGGCATCTAAGTCATCTTTTCTTATATTTTTTCTAAATTTCAATGTAACCTTAATCCTTGTATAAAGTCAAAATATGCATTATATTTTTGGACGGAGAGAGTATTCATCAAAGTTGCTTTTTAGGGACAATGTAGATGATCAAAACGTCACTCTTTTGTGATTGAAGAGAGTAATTGCGCACTAGAGTAGTATAATTAATGAAAATTATACTCCATATTATGAGCATCTCTACTTTCTTCCAACTTCCATCTATATGATCTACGTACTGATTCTAGAGTTCTAGTAGGCCAATCAGTGTCTTAACGGAGGCCGGAGGGGACAACGGAATTTGAAATCAGTGGAGCGTTGATTCGCATGTCAGAGACACAGAGCCCAGGAGGCGGAGCTCCCAGACCCAGAGTATCTGGGGGAGAAAGCAGAAAAGCCTTACCCCATGGCATGTGGTCCCCAGAAAAAATCTAGGTCCACATGCAAGTGACACACAGTTCAAGATCGAATGCAGTAACGGGTCATACTAGTAGAGGAGTACAGTTGTCTGACTGTGTGAGGCTCTGAGAAGCTGTACTCCTTGATAAACTGATTACTGATGGACTCTCAAACAGATCACTCACGTTTACTGCAACTTGCTCTTGCATAA
Organism: Otatea glauca; assembly: GCA_036346275.1. NCBI lineage: Eukaryota > Viridiplantae > Streptophyta > Magnoliopsida > Poales > Poaceae > Otatea > Otatea glauca. The sequence goes on from CM070725.1 coordinate 37,445,561, forward strand.
ATCATACTTCCACACCATGGGAAGCGTATTACTGATCCAAATGCGTTCTGCGCTTCAACACATGATGTGCGTGAAGCGTGATGATCTTTTTACTTCTCTGACAAAGCCAAAGATAGTTTAGAAAGAGAGAGAGAGAGAGAGAGAGGAAGTGTGCCATAAAAGAATAGGAGAAAAAGAAAAGGGTACTAAAGATGAGGAAAGAAGCCTGGAAAAGAGACAGTAGCTAGGACTGAACCGTGATGTGGAGAAAAACTGAAAACGAAGAGCAGCTAGCTTGCAGATGCACCTAGAGAGGCACTGGTCGCCTGCTACGCTGCTGGCTGCTGCTCTCCATGGCTCTCATCTTCGGGGTCTCGCTCTGCCTCTCTCATCACTCATTCAGTCATTCTCTCTTGCCTCCTTTGGGCAAAAGCTGAGACCGGGCACACCGGCGTGGCACGGGCGCTGTTGGTCTCCGATTGGAAAAAGGAGAATTATGGCCATCCGGGAATGGATATGTAGAATCATGTGTGCGTTCGAGCGTACTTGCCATGATCCCGCGTGTCGCACGGATTGCATGGATTGTGTCCGATCGAGCTGCATGCGTGCTTCGGCCGGTCGCTGCAATGGTTGCCGGATCCCACAGGAACAGGACCGAGTAGTTTCGGCAGCTGCGTAAGCTTAAGATTGTACTACTAGCGTGTAGCTAACTAGCTACAGTGGCGATCGAGCGCGAGTGAATTTCTCACCGCTCACCCCTAACCAGTACTCAGTTGATTTTTATGGGCGTCCGCGTATTTTAAGATTCTAAATTTTTAAATTTTGATTAATAATTAGTTCAATAATATATAGATTATATGACACAAAAGTGATACCGTTTTATTCGTATTTGAAAGCATTTTCATATGATTATGATTTTATAGCTATAAACAAAGTATTATAAATGAAATTAACGGTTAAAGTTTAACTTTAAAGAACACACACCAAGTCAAACCGTACCTTATAAAAATCAACAAAGGAGTAACCAGCATATATTTGTGTCTAATTCTGAAATTCGCAGACTTCAGAGTTCAGATAGCAAGACCAGAAGCCTGCTACTTGCACATAATAAAGAGTGAGTAACGCTGCATCATTGTTGCTATCAAAACCTAGATACATGTGAAAGATCATGTGGAGATTTACTCATGTTGGCGACGAGTATTTGACTGAATTTGAGTTAGGAATCTGATTTATTTTTAGCAATTGGATAATTATTATATATCATTTTGGATATTGCTATGTGGTGGGTTTTCTTGTTTTTGATGGTTGCAGGACGACGGTGCTAGGTTATGGTGAGACGGAGGATGACTAGGACTAGGCGAGGTGCGTCGGGGGTCCAGACGGTCAGGGATCGCCAGAAGATGACCAGAGACAGAGTCGCTGCAAGCCTAGAAGACAAGTGAACGGCTGAGATACTAACTTGAAGGTGCTCGGATCAAGGAGAGTGTTGGATTACTTGTTTAGAGGATAGAGTAGTGGTCAAGTTAGCTTGAGTGAATCTCAATACTTGATGAGGTTTCTTGAGGCCAAGTAGAACTCATCCAATGGTGGAGGATGACTCAATCTCAACCCTTGATGAGGTTACTTGAGGACTAAGTAGAACTCATCTAAGGGTGGAGAATGACTCATGAGTAGTATAAATAGAGGGGTAGGGGTAGCTCTCCCCTCTTGAAGATTTTGTGTGCTCCTTTGAGCTTTGCCCACCTTGTTGTGAGGCTTTGTAAAACTTCCTCCAAATAAATAAAATTTTACTTCGTTACTTTTCTGAATTTAATTTCAGCATTTACATTATATCTTAAATTCAGCATTTAAATTCTGCAATTTACATTCTCACAAGTTGGATTTGCCTCCCCTCCTTCTACTTGTTTTTAAATTTACAATTTAATTTCTCAAATTTACATTCTTGCAAGTTGGATTTGCCTCCTCCTTCTACTTTCTTGTGCTTCTTGTGTCAAGAATGTATTATTGATGGATGAATCTTCTTAAGATCATATCCTCATCATCTAGGCAATCCTTTGCAAGAATTCAATCTCTTTGCTTAATCTTTGAGAATTTTTTGTAGATTGCGTTGGAGGTTTTTGTTTCTTGTGTTCTTGCTTGCTGTGACAAGTGGGAGAATATCCAAGATCATCTTGATCATCACAATCCCACGAGCAAGTTCAATACCAAGATTTTCTCTGTTTTGCTTCTTTGCGTTTGAGTGTTTCAAGTTAGGTTTTGGTTGGATCAATTGAATGGGAAAAATTTAATTGTGATCATTCACCCCCCTCTGATCGCTATTCCGGTCCTTCAATTGGTATCAGAGCCCAGTTTTGCTCTTCCATAGATCTTGACCGGTCTCAAGAGTCATGGCGATGGACAAATATTCCACCAAGTCTTCTATCTTTTCTGGAGTTGATTTTCCTTTCTGAAAGTCGAGAATGGAGTCGTACATCACAGGCAGAAGATAAAACTCCCGTATGAGGTTCCTGCTGATAAAAATGTCACGACCGACAATATGGTTGACATTGAGGTGAATGCTAAGGCAAGGAACATCCTCATATAGGGCCTTAGCTGCAGTGAGTACGACATGATCTCTCACCTACGATCTGCTCACGAGATCTGGGTGACCCTCGATGCTTACCATGAGTGCACCACCCAGATCAAGACGGTGAGACATGATCAATTCTTGAACAACATGCTGGTGAGACCCTTGATGAGTGTTTTGGTCCGTTCACAAGGATCTTGAGCGATCTCTGTGCAGTTGGTTGCACATACCATGACTCGGAGAACGCTCGACATTTCTTGACCGCACTTGATCTTCGGTTTTGGGAGATGAAGGTGACCACCATCAGGAACACCACAGACTTATCGACCTTGACTCTTGACGTGTTCTATTCCCGACTCAAGACTCATAAGATCGATGTTGTCTCTCGTAAGACAAAGTCGTAATCGATGGCCTTGGTCACCGATCCCATTGGATCCTCTTATGAGATTTCAGTTGATTTCTCTCTTTCCGTCCTTTATGAGCTAAGCGATGAATATCTGGAAAATTTTCTAGAAAGTGAGCTTGCTCTTCTAGCTCGCAAATTTTCTCATGCCTACAAGAGGGTGGGGAGAGAAAGAGAGGTGGCATCATCACCTGCTTCGAGTGTGGTGGCCCCAACCACATTCGAGCAAACTGCCCTAAGCTGGGGAAAGACAAGAATGACTCTGGCGGTTCAGGAAAGATTGACTACACCGACAAGAACTGCAACTCCAAGAAGCCTCCTGCTTGCGATCCGATGCATGAGAAGAAGTACCACAATTTCTCGAAGAACAAGAAGCTCTTCCACCGCGTCCTCGCCGCACTCGACGATATCAACCTCTCCAACACGGAGACCTGCAACGACAAAGGCAAGGACGATCCACAAGAGAAGAACAAAGGCGGCGATGACTTCACCGGGATGTACTTCATGACGGACACCAACAGCATCAGCTACTCAGACGAGGTACCCTCCTATGACCAGCTCAATGAAGCTTTTTGTAAGCTAGAAAAATTTCATGCTAGAGCTAGAGCAAGGTGTACGGATCTAGAGAAGGAAGTAGGTACCTTGACTCGGGAGTTAGCTTCTCTTAGATCTTCTCCCTCCCGAGTCTCTAATGACTGTTTTCTATGTGAAGCCTTGCTTGTGGAGCTTGAGAACCTAAGGACTATGCATGAAGTGTGTTGTCCGAGCTAGATAGTCTTAGGTTAAAGAATGCTAGCACTGATTATGTTTATGCTATTCCTATAGATGCTAGTTTTCTTCATGCTCACACTAGTGCATCGTGTGAAAATTGCCCTAAATTGCTTGCTAAAATTGATACCATGAGCACTCACCTTAGGAAGCTATCTACTAAAATAATGAACTTCAATTGCATGCTTCTAAGGACTCGGTCATCTCATGTGAGGGTCAGAGGCAACTAAAACATGACAATAAATCCTTATATGTCAAGTGTCTTTGAAAAACTTGACAATAAATCCTTAGATGTCAAGTGTGCTGAACTTGAGAAGGACTTACTAGTTAAGTCACAAGAAAGTTGCTTGAGATGTGCTGAGATTGAGAGGGAGTTGGATGAAATCCAAGTCGAACATAGGAAGAAGCTTGAGGCCCAGACCCTTAGGATTATAAATGCCCCTTGTGTTTCTTGTGAGGCCCTCAAAGTTGAGGCAGCCGTGCTGAGGGAGAAAAATGCACGTGCTGGTAGTTCTTCCTTATCTGGTTCTTCTTCTTCCTCTTCCCCTTGTTCTTTCTGTGTCTCTCTTCCTGGAGTGTTAGTATCTCATGAGCACTCTTGAGAAGTTTGTAGGAAACAAGAAGAAACTCAATCTCAATCTAGACCAGTCTAAGATCAGTCGATTTAATCAAGATCTAGGATTTGACTATTTGGAGCACGCTAGAGCTCATCCTCCTACCATTGTGCGTGGCTCCAAGAGTAGAGAGATTGTGGTTACTCTTAGGGTAAGAACCACTGTGTTTAGGTCTGCTAGGGTTGTCCATAAGATTTCTGACCAGAAGGTTGCACCTCCTGCTACTCTGCCTCTAGTAAAGCGAAGTACTCATGTACCTTCTGTTAGAAGGATGGTCACCTAGCAGATTTCTGCTTCAGGCGTGCCAAGATCACTAGACACAAGCGTGTTCATGCCCTTAAGGGTATTCAGGGTTATCCCCAGACTCTGAGTGCTCCTAAGGTACCACTGCTGCTAGACAGATTAGAGAGTCACCTGTTTTTGGACATCGTTCAAGACTCGATTTCCATGCTGTTCAGTCGAGTTTTTGTCCTGGAGCGGCTCGTGGTCAGTCTTTCCACCGTCGTTTTGATATTCCTCACGTTTCTCATCTAGGTAGATATCAGCGGCATGAGGTATTTCTGGTAGGAGATTTGGGCAGCCTCACTGGGATGGTCCGGCCTTTGTACGACGGCGGGCCAACCTAGTTTCAGCTCCTAGATTTTCTGCTAGTGCTGCTTTTGGTCTTGTGAGAGTAGAGCGTCAGAGAGACTCTAGAGTCCAGTCTTTTACTCCTATGGCTGGTACTTCGAGACGCTGTGTGATTCAGTATCAGGTGCCTAGTGAAAGATCGAGATGGCGATCAGAGGGGGGTGAATGATCCCAAATTAAAATATGTTCTCTGAGGAAGATCACAAATGCAGATTTTCACCCAAAGAAATCAAGCCAAAACCCTTAAATATCAAATGGAAGTGAAAGGGTTAATTTTCATAAAAAAAATCAGCCTGAGGCCAATGCCACCGCACTCTGAAATTTGGAACTATCGAGCATCAGTAGCTACAGTAAAATAAGGCATATGAACAACGTTTTCAGCACGGGTTCAAAAGGAAACTTGATGAATCTTTTGATCCATTGATCCAAACTCAATGAAACTTGGTAGATAAGGTCCTCGGGATGTCAGGAACTTATTCCAACCTTCAATCCAAGGGATTGCCATCAAAGTTCTAACCTTTTTGCCCGGGAAGGAAGAACGCACCAAGTTTCAACAAAAATCGAAAGAACTTCGATCAAGGCTTGCTCGTGGGTTTTTGATGATCAAAGTGATCTTAAATGACTTTCCACACATCCCAGCAAGCAAGAGAACACAAAGAAACTCAAGGATACGCAATCTACAAGATCAAGTATTCAAGAACGCAAAAGATCAACTTCTTGCAACAAGAACGCATGGATAGCCTAGATGATTGAAACAGGATTTCAAGAAAGAATCAATCATAAACCTCAGCAAAAGATTTGTAAGCAATTAGAAGGAGGGGAGGCAAATCCAAATTGCGTAAATGTAAATTACAAGAAAGTAAATGCGGAATTTAGATTGCGTAATTTAAATGCGTAATGTAAATATGTAAAGGAAATGAAACATGAACATAAATGAAGAACATTTCATTTCTGGAAGGAGAGGTTACAAAGCCTCACATTCATGTGGGCAAAGCTCAAAGGAGCATCAACAACCACAAAACCTTCTCTCTGAGGAGGTTGCCTTCCCTCTATTTATAGTGCTCTTGGGTCACCTACCACCCTTGGATGAGCCTCTAAATCCTAGAGCATCCATCAAGGGCTAGGATTAACCCACTGAACTTGCCATACAAGGGCTAACCCAAAACCCACCATAACATGGGTTTTCTTGCACAGATCTCAAAGCAAGCTACACTTATCCACTACTCTATCTTCCAGAACAGTAACCCAACAGCTCTCCTTGATCCAAGTAGTGATAAGTTAGCTTCTCCACTGATCTCTTGTCTCTTGGGACTGCACCGACTTCATCTCCGGCCATCTTCCGGCGATCATCCGGCCAACTTGAACCTCTGGCCATCCCATGCCTAGTTCCAGCCTCCCTTCGCCTCACCATGACCACCAAATGAAGTCCTACATCCACAAAGATAAGAAAACCCTTCTTGGTTCCACCATGAACCCAGCGCATCAATTCCATCACGAATTGGGGTTAGAACAGACCAAAACGAACCAAAACACTTCAACCAAATGCAAACATCCTGTTTTCAATACATCAGTAATCTTCTCGAATTTTTTATGATTTTTTATGTTGCTCAGATGAAAAACTTGTCAACAGGAAAAAGTTGTGTTTCTAAATTCTCTACAACTTTCATGTAGAACATATAATTTTGTGAGTATGTAAAGACCTTCAAAAAGGCATATTACTGCACGCTGTCAAAATCGGTCCGGCGTAAACGTGAGATTCTCTATTAACATTCCCGATTTTCTATGGTTTGTTTTGTTGCTCGAATGAAAAACTTGTAAACATGAAAAAGATGCGTTTTGAAATTCTCTACAACTTTTATGTAGACCAAATAATTTTTTGAGCAAGGGAAGACCATCAAAAATGCTAATTACTGCTGGCTGTCAAAACCGGTCCGGCGTACACGTGAAACTCACTCCGACTTGGTCCGGCGCGAAAAAAATCAGTCCGACGCAAATGGAAAACTCTCTGTTTCCCTCTTCACTTGGTCCGGCGCGAATGGGAGACTCTCTGTTTCTCATTTCCCTTGGTCCGGCGCGAATGGGAAACTCTCTGTTTCTCATTTCCCCTGGTCTGGTGCAAACGTGAAGTCTATCCTAAATCGGTCCATATAGGATCAAGGATAACCGACTAGAGGGGGGGTGAATAGGAGATTTCTAATTTTTTTGACACTATTTAGAAATTACGAATGACACCAAGATATAGAGATACAAAATGTAAATTCACACTTAATTTCGCTAGCAAACACTTGAGATACTATGTCAAATTTAGTGTAGCAAATATATAAATGATCACAAAGACTATCAAGAATATGCTATCAATGAAATAGATTTTCAACAAGGAGGAATACCAATCACAAATAAATATGAGACAAGAATTTTAACCCGTGGTCTCGGAGACTTGCTGGTCTCCCCTACTGTAGGATCGAGGATAACCGACTAAAGGGAGAGTGAATAGGAGGTTTCTAAATTTTTCAACACAATTTAGAAATTACAAATGACACTACGAAATTAAGATACAAATATGAAGAACACACTAAAGTCTCTAGCAATTGTTTAAAATGTTATGTCAATACAAGTGAAGCAAATATACTTGTGAGCACAAAGACTATGAAGAGTATGGTATTAATGAAATGGATTCTCAACAATCAAGAATACCAAACACAAATAAATAGAAGACAAGGAATTTAACCCGTGGTCTCGGAGACTTGCCGGTCTCCCCTACTCCACGTTGAGGTGATTTGAACCACGTCAAGCTGGCTCCACTAGCTTGAGCCTTCCTCGATCACTAAGGTAGTTCTTCCCGCTCGGGTGGCGAACTCCGGCCTTCACAACTTACCGGGGCTTCTCACAACCTCCGTTGAGAAGCTCACCGCGCACGATCGCCACCAAGCCATCTAGGAGGCAGCAACCTCTAAGAGTAATAAACCTTGACGCTAGCTTGAGGTCGAATTTCGGTGTCTAAAGGCTCAAACACTAAATGCAACACTCAATCTTGCTTCTAACACTCACAAATGGAAATTAAATGCACACAAGAGTGGAGAACACTTGCTAGAGCTCAAATATCATCAATGAGGACCAAGAGTAGCTCTAGAATGCAGTGGGGACGATTTATAGTCTCCACCAAACTTTCTAGCCGTTGGAGCTCAAAATCTGCAAAATCTGTTTTTCCGTGCTACGCCATGTAGGACCGTAGCACCGGCTCCACTTCAACGGCTAGAACAGTGCATTTAATGCACTTGCCAGAGACCGTTACAGGGGGTCCGGTGCTACCGCCCAACTAGGGCCGGTAGCACCGGGCTCCACTTCATTTTATTTCTTCAAAAAGAGACCACTCTGGAATATAGCACCGGGTTTAGAACCGGTGCTACCGTAGGTCCGGTAGCACCGGGATACTGTGGGCGGTAGCACTGGGCTACCAAATGCCCAGAAAGGTGCTTCTCTGGAATTTTCACACCGGGTTGATGTACGGTGCTACCGATGGTTCGGTAGCACCGGCCCACCATGGGCGGTAGCACCGGGCTACCAAAACACCCAAGACACACACCTCTGTGATTTTCACGCCGGGCTGAAATCCGGTGCTACCGCTATCCCGGTAGCACCGGGCTGCCATGGGCGGTAGCACCGGGCTACAAAACGCCCAAAAATCCCTTGTCTGGAATTTTCACACCGCCCTATTGAGCCGGTCCTACCGCGCACCCGGTAGCACCGCGTTGCCATGGGCGGTAGCACCGGGTATCCAGAGATTTGATTTGTTTCAAAGGATTTTCAAGGTTGGAACTTATTTATCATTAAGCAACCATTTGAATATGCATTTTGAGCCTTTAAACCCTAAACGACATCAAGATAAGCGTCAAGATCTCTCTTAATAGTACGGCCCTAAATCTAGTAAACCGATCTTTCTTCCAAACTCCAAGATCGTCAAAAGACTAGAAAAGAGCCTTATAAATTTACCTTTTCACGATCTTGACATATTGCTGATTGGTTTGAACCTTCCTTGATATTTCCATGGTCATCAATCTTGGAATTAACCTACTTTAAATATTATCAAGAAAAGTGTTAGATCATATAACAAAGTTGTCATTAATTATCAAAACCAAAACATACTGGGTGCCTAGATGCTTTCAATCTCCCCCTTTTGGTAATTGATGACAACCCAAAGTGATAATTTGAAATTGTTTTTAAGTGAACAAGAGAAAAGAAAGTTTTGCTTCAAGAGATTCAATATCCATAAGTTTCTTGCCTTTTGGAATACAAGGAATATTCAATTATGATATTTTAGAGCAAACACTCCCCCTAGAAAAATGCATATTTAATGGAAAGTGGATAGTTGTACATTTGAGAGAATTTGCAAAAATTTTGACAGAGTTTTGTTTAAGAATAGAATCCGTGGATGAACAAGCAAAGATACTTGAAACAAAATCATGATATGAATATTGTTTGCAAGAGCATAAGAATGTAACAATCATAAGTATTTACAAAAGTTTAACCATGTTAATCAAGTATCATCCAAACAATCATGTTAATCAAGTATCATCCAAATAAAATACATCATAAACAACCTCCAAGCACAAACACATCATCACATAGTTAGTTTCATTTTGTCGCCCCATATTCACTTTACTAACTTCTTCCCCTTTGGCATCAAATACCAAAAGTAAAGAAGATCGCCGAAGAGCTCAAGGGGCTGGAGGAGGAGGCGGAGTAGATGGAGGAGCACGAGATCCCGAAATGCCGATAGGCAGTCGCGAGAGATGAACGAAGCTCGGAGATAGAAGTATCAACTGAGTCCAGTCGTCCTCGAACCTCCTCAACCATCTGTCGGGTCTAAGCATGAGTCTCATCCATCCTAGCAAAACCACTCATCATATCTGATCTCATACTGACCAGGTTGCTCATGAGGTCATTCCTCAAACTGTCAAAGAACTGATCATGCTGAGCTGGAGGAACCTCTGATGCTTCTGGAATCTCCTGAGTCTGAGGCTGCTGAGATGAGGATTGACCTCGCTGACTGATAGATTGAGGGGTAGCCTCACGGGGACGATAGGGCTTATGAACACCCCACACCCCCCTCGAAATCCAAATACTCTCTTGATAATCATCATAATGTAGGGAGCAAGATAGATCCTCTTACCTTTATCACAAGCAGAGGATGCCATTTCCCTAATCATGAAGTCCACCACATCAAATTTATGCTTGTTCATGATTTTGCTCATAATATTCCAGGCATACCCTCTGATTTCATCATAATTCCCGCTCTTGGGATGGATGGTAACTCTGACAATTCTATTTATAAGACTGGCAGATGGAAGAAGATGCGCCATTTTACCTGGACGCTTGACTGAAGCTGAAGGATCGTAGAAATCAAACTTCTTAGCGAGAGGGATGACTCTATCACTGTGAACACTAGGATACCCACTGTGATGAATTCCCCAAGCTTCCTCAATTTCATTCTTGGTGACTGTGTGCACTACGGCATCTGTCATCCAAGTAATGCTCTCATATGACTTAGAGACATGCAAGGTGGCATAGAACTGTCTGATCAATTCTTCATTATAGTCACACTTCTTGGTGACAAAGTCAGATAACCCTGCACCATGGAACAGCTCGGGCACCCCCACAAACAATGGAATTTTCCTAATATGCTCCCAGTTGATCCACTTATGGTCAGCAAAGTCCTTTTCTTTGTAAATTTCATAGAACACTTTTTGCTGAAACAAAGTTCTGAATCTATCCTCAGTGGCATTCCTAGGCAGCAAGTATTGATTCGCAGTTCTTAAAGAGAAGTATGTGTCACCTTTGAATGTTCTTAGATTAGCCGAAGGATCAAAATCATCAAGATTTTCTTCTTCGGTCTCTTCTCCACTCTGAGATTTATCAATATCCATAGAGTCACTTGCTTCTTCAGTTTCTGACACAAGTTGTTTTCCCTTGGATTTCTTGGAGCTGCCACCACTATCTTGCTTATTCTTCTTCCGGACTTCACGACGTCTTGAAGCTATCGGAATGTCATCTTGACTGTCAGAATCTTGAGAAAGAGGAGGTCGACCTCTGTTTGCAGCCAGTTTTATGTAAGAGCCGAGCCACGAGTCTTAGGCATGATTCTCGGATACAAAGAGAGTTTCAAGGAGCAAGATCGAGGATATGCCCTAGAAACTTAGAATCTTGTAAAAAAATAGCCAATTGTGAGCAACTTGACTGCAAATCCGGTGCTACCGCCCATGCAAATCCGGTAGCACTGCACTGCAAGCGGTGCTACATAGGATCGTAGCACCTGGTCGATCTGAGTTTGAACATAATTTGTGCGAAATCATGATTTTGAACGGTTTGATTCAGGAAATGTTGATTAACAGCATGTATATCCTTCATCAAATTTATTTCAACCATAAATTTCAACAAATTTCCACACATTTTGCTATTTTCTCACAAAACCCGAAAAAGGTATGAAGATGATGCTAGGGCATGAGAAATCGATAGATTTTGAACAAAAGAAGGTACCTTTGAGAGAGGATCGAGTGAAGATCAAAAGGATTGAGAGAAATCTTGATTTCTCCGGATGAATTTGAAGTAATTTTAGAGGGGAATTGAGTTGGAAAGGGAAGAGAGAGAGAAAGTTCTTGTGCGGTGTGAAGGAGATGAAAAGAACGGTTGCATCGCACTGGGTTTAACCCCCAAAACCCGATAAATCCGGTGCTACCGCGGTTTTTCCGGTAGTACCGGTCTCCGGTGCTACCACTCTTGTATGAGCGGTGCTACGAAAAACAACAAAGCAGAGATAAACACCTAGAGAATTCAACACAACTAATAAAATTTTAATATTTTTATATAACACATACAATTGCAACCAAAACTTATATAAATTTTCAAGATTTATGGCTTAATTATGATTCAATCTCATTCTTTTGAAACATATAACACTATTTGAGATTCAAGACATATGAATCACATAAAGAGCTCCCCTCAACAAGTGCTATATTTAAAATTTTTGAAGAGCACTAAATAAAATCCAGAAGAATGACCAAATAAACATTTAAGCAAGATCCAAAGACTCAAACCACATTTGAGATGTCTATGACATTTAATTCATTCCTCAATTTACAGAACCAGGCTTAATCTAAAGGCTTGTTTAAGATATCCGCTAATTGATCTTCGGTTCTAATATGACTAATCACTATATCTCCTTTTCTAACATGATCTCTCAAGAAATGATGACGGATTTCTATTGCTTGGTTCTTGAGTGTTGGACCGGGTTGTTGGCTATTTTAACGGCACTTTCGTTATCACATAAAAGAGGCATATTTTTAAAATCTATTCCATAGTCCATTAAGGTTTGCCTCATCCACAATAATTAACCACAACAACTACCGGCAGATATGTATTCGGCTTCGGCAGTGGATAGAGCTACGGAATTTTGTTTCTTGGAGAACCAAGAAATAAGGGATCTACCTAGAAATTGGCAATTTTCGGAGGTGCTTTTTCTATCCACTTTGCATCCCGCATAATCGGAGTCCAAATATCCAATCAAGTCAAAATTAGCACCTTTAGGATACCATAACCCTATGTTTGAGGAATGCTTTAAATATCTTAGAATTCTCTTAACAGCTACTAAATGACATTCTTTAGGGGAAGCTTGAAAGCGAGCACATATGCATACACTAAACATAATATCGGGCCTAGATGCGGTGAGATAAAGTAGACTACCAATCATAGAGCGATAAAATTTTAGGTCTACCGGTTTACCTCCCTCGTTTAGATCAAGATGCCCGTTAGAAGCCATTGAGTCTTGATAGGCTTGAATCTTCCATGCCAAATCTTTTAGTAAGTCTTTCACATATTTGGTTTGACTCAAAGGTCCCATTTTTGAGTTGCTTGATTTGAAGTCCAAGGAAGAAGCTTAATTCTCCAATCATTGACATCCAAATTCTCTAGACATCATGTCACCAAATTATTTGCAAAAGTCTTCGTTAGTAGAACCAAATATAATATCATCAACATAGATTTGGCATACAAAGAATTCTTCATCAATGATTTTTGTAAAGAGTGTTGTATCAACCTTCCCAATTTTGAACCCTTTAGAAAGTAGAAAATCTCTAAGCCGCTCATACCATGCTCTAGGAGCTTGTTTGAGACCATATAGCGCCTTAGAGAGTTTGTAAACATGGTTTGGATGTTTAGAGCTTTCAAAACCGGGAGGTTGTTCAACAAATACCAAGTCGGATATTTCTCCATTTAGAAAAGCACTCTTTACATCCATTTGAAATAATTTAAAATCAAAACATGATGCAAAAGTGTAACACCCTAAAATTTGCACTAATTTAAAATTTGGAGTATTTTTGGTTTTTGAGAATTTCTGAGAAATTAATAGAATTTAATTTTGATTTACTCATTTCTGACCTTTCTTGAATTCAATTAAATTCATGCAAAATTTTATGCAAAGTTTTATTGAAAATATTTTATTTGAGTTCCAACTGTCTCAAAGTATTTTCCAGAAATTTTCTGGAAATTTTCTGATATTTTTACTATTTTCTTTGGCCAAAACTATTTTCTCGAATTATTTTTATTCAAAAAGGATTTAAAATCCGCAGAACAGTGCTTGGGCCGAAACCTTCGGTCCGGCCCAGCACTGTGCTCCGGCCCAGCCCGTGTCATCGACCCGCGCAGCCCGTCCCGCCAAAACCCTAGCCGCCGCCGCTTCGCTGGATCGGATCGCCGTGCGGTGGAAACCACCACGCCACTTCGCCGCCGCCGCTGATCGGATCGCACGCGGACGCTCGGGATTTCACCACGTCGCTTCTTCCTCGCGAGATCGACGGAGCAACAGCCGCCTGCATGTTCGCCCGTTTCGCCGAGGATTACGCGCACGTCGAGGCGCTATTTAGTGTGCCGCTGCCACCCCCGTGTTGCGCACACCTAGACGCGTCTGTAGCCCTAGCGCACGCCTCCCGAGACGCCTCCGTTCGCCCGCAAAAGCTCACCGTAGTTGTTCCCTTTGCGCCGCCGCTGTTCTTCGCCGTCGGTCCATCTCCGCCGTCGCCAAGGCCACCGGAGTAACGCCTGCCCTGAGACGCGTCGAACACGCCAGATCTTCACGCCGGAGAAGCCCCGTAGCGCCGCGTCGTACGTCGTCTTCTTCCTCTCCGGTGAGATCTACGCCGCCGCGACATCACCGCCAGCCGAGCTTCGTCCACCGACCGATCTACGCCGCCGAACGCACCAGATTCGTCCACGTCGCCACCCAACAGTTTAGATTGCTTCGCTTAGATTCACGTCAGTTTTATTTCAACCATCGATCTAGATCTTAGGTGTTTACCTTGCCGTCACGTAAGTGTCGAGTCCGCCGGATCTGCGCCGGCCGCTCGATCGCGTCGCGTGTCGCTACCGCATGAAGCGAGCCGATAGCCTTGGCTCATCTCGGCCGCTCATTTTGAATCGTGTGGCGAGATTACGTCGAACCCTTGCCGATCGGGATCGTGCACGTCGCACGTTGATCGAACGGACCAAATCGACCGCCGATTTTGAACGAGCCGTCGCGATGTCGACATGTGTCGCTGCGTAAAGCGAGGCGTCGCGATGGCGGCACAGTCCGCCATTGATCCGAGGGCACCGCTCGATGCGTGACGCGTGGCGTCGCAGAATCGAGGCGCCACCGAGCCACGCAGGCATAAGATCTGACCGTTGGTTTTAGCGAACGGTCTGGATTTTGCCGCGTGTCGCGTCGGGATTGGCTGCGCATCGTCGCTGACGCCACGGCTTGCGTCGGTGGTGCGAACGCACATCGCCATCCACGGTGGACCTAAGCCAGTCGTGGACCCACTCCATAGACCTGAGCGACGTGGTAGACTCTGGGCATGCCACGTGTCGTGCTGACGTCATAAATATTTTTATATATAAAAATATTTCGATCGAAATTCTTTTCTGTGCTGACGTCATCATGATGCGATGCTGACATCATAAATGCGATTTTTCAGTATAGAAATAATTCGGGAAAATTGGATTTTCTAATTTCTGTATTTTTAGATTTTATTCAAACTTCAAATGACTATAACTTTTGCATTTTGACTTGGATTTGGGTGATTCAAATTTCTAAAAATTCATAAAATTGTGATCTCTTTAATGGTGAATTTTAATAGAATTTTTGAGGTCATTTAGTCTTCAGTATTAGCTATTTATTACATATTTTGTTTGTACGCGTAGACGCAAATTTGCCGGAAGGTTTCGAGGAAGAGTTCGTCGCTCAAGATCAAACTTCGGAACACGACCATCAACTCTTTGAAGGCAAGTGATGCTTTGATCATTTTGATCCCATATTTTAAAATGTAATTTATGCTTTGAAATTATGCATGCTTATTTATTAAAAATGAATTTAAATTAATTTGGGATGATGTAGTTAATCAACCCATTTTGTTATGCCACCTTGAAATTATTAATTGTATGCCCTAAATCATTGTCACCCTAAGTTTGATTGTATTAATTGGATGTTAATATTGTGCTAACACGGAGGCTAGACCATGAGTAGATGCTTAGCCTTGCAACGAATCATGAGTGGTCTTTGAAAAATGCTACAATACTTGATTAAAGAAATATTGAATGTATTTTGAAAGTGGTGTGATGATGCCACATGATGAGATTGAGGTACAGAGACTGTGTGGTTCAGATCGATGTTGAGTTATTCTTTGGCATGTGTTGCACAATAATCAATCGAGTAGGAAATGATTTAGACTTGGGCAAGTGGCAAGAGGTCAGTGTGCCGTGGGCCTGTGGCGGTGGGTTATGAGTGTTGTGAGTCCATGTGCTACAATGGGTCAGTGCCATCATTGAGTCTTGAAGTCTTTCCTTGGTCGCTTAAGGACTTCACCTTGCAAGCCTTTGATCTAAGTCACCGCACAACCACATGTCCGTAATGGGACGCACCTAGTTGATTAGGGTTCGATATCTTTCCTCCGATACCTCGGGGTGGCAGCACGGGGTGTACCAGCACGGGAGCGACTGCTATAGCTTGGTGCCCATCCAACGGTGATTGACATGTCCTATACTTCGGCTCTGTGTGAGGGAAGTGATAGTGAGGGTAATACCGGAGAGGTTCTTTGGTTAAGGTAGAGGTTCCTGAAAAGCTTTGTTGCGGACAATCACCTGTGTGGTGAGCGGCTATATCTTGTGTGTAAAGTGTACAACCTCTGCAGAGTGTCAAAACTATTTGAATAGCCGTGCTCGCGGTAATGAGCATTGCTCGGGGATTACAGTCAAGGGTTAGATCTTCAAAAACAAAATGTGGAAAGGGTGGCTGTGTGCCAGTGTTAAAATGAACTGTTAAGGCTGTGTGCCGAGAATTTTTGAAGGAAAACCATTTGAAGAAATTAGTACTATTTATAAATGTTCACTTCTTTAATTTAAATAAAATACTGGTTTAAAAATGCTGTTTGATGCAAAAGAACCAATTAAGCCAATCCTTTGGAATAAGCTTTGCATATAGTAATAGCACTGCATTTTGTGCATTACTTGTTGAGTGCCTTGTGTACTCACCCCTCCTTGCTTATTAACCCCAACATCAGTGGAGGAGTCGACACCAACGTGGGAGGAGGAGTACGTTGAGGATCCGGGCAATTAGGGGACAAGCCCAGTCGATTGCCTGTGGCAAGATGAAGGCTTCCACGACATTTATTTTTATTCCGCTACTATTTCATTTACTCTGAATAATGTAAGCCCTGCGTGGCTGATTTTATGTAAGGAGACCATAAGGTCGTACAACTCAATTTATTTAAGTGTTTGCACTATTTATTATTATAACGTTGTGAATGTCTGTGATGTGCAACCCTGTAAGACTGTGTGTGCTGGCGTGATCCTGGACTGGCACAGAATACACAGAGGGTCCGGATTTGCAGATTCGGGGCCTGACAAAAAGCAAGTAAGATTCTAATAGCTTCTAGTCTAGCCACGGGTGCAAAAGTTTTACCAAAATCCAAACCTTCGATTTGAGTGAATCCTTGAGCCAATAACCGAGCCTTATTTCTTACCACAATACCATTTTCATCTTGTTTATGCGAACTCGTCCACCCACCTTCTCCGGCAACGCCAATCCGATGGAAGCGGACGATTGGCTAAGGACAATTGAAAGGAAGCTGCACATTACCCAGTGTGTGGGACATGAGAGGGTGCTCTATGCCTCTCATCAACTCGAAGGAACTGCCGCAGAGTGGTGGGAAAACCTCTACGCAGCTCATGAAGACCCACAGAGTATTACGTGGGAGGAGTTCACCTCCGCTTTCCGCCAATACCATGTACCCGAGGGTATCATGGATCTTAAGAAAGAGGAATTTCGAGCCTCAAGCAAGGGGGCCAATCAGTGGCCGATTACCTGAATAAGTCTACCCAGTTGGCACGCTACGCACCAGAAGACGTAGCTACAGATAAGGCTAGACAATCCCGCTTTATGAAGGGATTAAACGCGGGATTGCAGGTGGGACTGATCACCTACACATTCCCTGACTTTCAAGAGCTAGTTAACAAGGCTCTTATTTTGGAGGACAAGCGCCGAGAGTTGGATGACAACAGAAGCTTGAATGGCGCAACAAGGAGGTCGTCGTACCAGCAGAGGCAGAGGACGGCACCCCAACAGTTCATCCGGTACCAGCCGCAGGCGGTGATAGGGCACCACCGCGCAAATCGTCCATGGGTCGTAATGCCTGCATCCAACCGTAACTGTGGTACGATCGAGGAACCTCGCAGTAGTAGGAAGACGTTGTTATCATCGCAACAAGTTGGGGCACTTCGCCAACAATCGCTCAAGAAAGGAGGTGCCACCCCACCATTTTAACACAGGGAACACACTGCAAGGACTCCCGCCAATTGTGAACCAAGGGCATCAACATCAAGAACTCCATCTCAAGCAACCGCACGAGGCCGAGCTAATCACATCATCGCGGATGAGGTGCGTAATGCAATGGACGTTGTATCGGGTAAGTTCCTAGTAAACTCGATCACCATCGTTTTATTCAATTCGAGAGCTTCACATTCGCTTATTTCCGAGATTTTGTTGTTCAAAATGATATGGATATAGTAAATCTTAAATGTGTGCTTATAGTCCAATCCCCTGGATCAGAACTCCGATCTAAAGTAGGATGTTCTGGGGTAAGACTAATAATTAATGGAGTTGAGTTCCTAGCGAACTTAATCGTCCTTAATACCCAAACCCTGGATGTTATCCTGGGAATGGATTGGTTAACCAAACACAAGGCCGTCTTTGGATCATGGAAAAGAGTTATATCAATTGAGAGCCCAGAAGGGAGAAGGGTTGAGTTTGAAGAAAAAGTAGTACGAGATGGACAATTAATGGTCAACAGCATGAAGACTATCAGCTTGGAGGAAGTTTCCATAGTTAATGAATATCCGGATGTTTTCCCGAAAGATTTACCTGGAATGCCGCCAGATAGAGATATCGAGTTCGTGATAGAGCTTGTTCCAGGGACAGCTCCAATAGCTAAGAGACCTTACAGGATGTCCACAGAGGAATTGGTGGAAATGAAGAAGCAAATTGAAGAGCTGCTGGAAAAAGGATTCATAAGACCTAGTTCATCGCCATGGGGAGCACCTGTCTTGTTCGTCAAGAAGAAGGACGGGAGTTTTAGGATGTGTATAGACTATCGTGCACTTAATGATGTGACGATAAAGAATAAGTATCCGCTACCCAGGATCGACGATCTTTTTGATCAGTTGAGAGGAGAAGGAGTCTTCTCCAAAATTGATCTCTGATCAGGATACCATCAATTGAAGATACGATCAGGAGATATTCTGAAGACTGCATTTTCGTCAAGATATGGACATTACGAGTTTACAGTGATGTCTTTTGGTTTGACAAATGCACCAGCATATTTCATGAACTTAATGAATAAGGTTTTCATGGAATACTTGGATAAGTTCGTCGTCATGTTTATTGATGGTATTCTTGTATATTCCAAGACAAGAGAAGAGCACGCCGAACATTTAAGGTTGGTTCTTGAAAAGTTGAGAGAACAACAGTTGTTTGCAAAATTTAGTAAATGTGACTTCTGGAAGAATAAGGTTGAATTTCTTGGACACATAATGACAGCAGAAGGAGTTGCGGTAGATCCAAAGAAAGTGGAGACGGTTTTGCATTGGGAGCAGCCAAAGACGGTAACCCAAATCCGTAGTTTCCTTGGAATGGCGGGATATTACCGTCGTTTCATCGAAGGATTCTCCACGATTGCGAGACCTCTTACGCAATTGTTGAAAAAGGAAAAGAAATTCTTATGGACACCTGAGTGTGAGAAGAGTTTTCAGGAGTTGAAGAAAAGATTAACATCGGCACCTGTATTAGTTTTACCTGACGTTCATCAAGGCTTCGACATCTATTGTGATGCATCGCGTCAGGGATTGGGATGCGTGTTGATTCAAAACAGGAAGGTAATTGCCTATGCATCGAGGCAATTGAGGCCACATGAGGAGAACTATCCGACTCATGATTTGGAATTGGCTGCTATAGTGCATGCCCTAAAAATATGGCATCACCATCTCATCGGAAATAGATGTGAAGTGTATACCGATCATAAAAGTCTTAAGTATATCTTCACGCAAGCTGACCTAAATATGAGGCAAAGAAGATGGCTTGAGTTAATCAAAGATTATAATGTTGGAATTCACTATCATCCTGGTAAAGCCAACGTAGTGGCAGATGCCTTGAGCAGAAAGAACCACAGTGTAAGCATGCTGTTCGAAACAAGTTAGACAGAATTGTGTAAGGATTTCCAGAAATTAGAACTGAAATGGTACGGTAAGGATTTTTAGCAACCTTGAAGTAAAACCTACCTGGAAGATCGATCGGGGAAGGCGTAAAGATGACGACAAAATCAAGAGAATTAAGGACAAGATGGATGCAGGCAAGGCAAATGATTTCAAACTGGATGAGAAGGGTACTATGTGGTTTAAAGGGCGCATTTGTGTGCCGAATAAAAAGGAATTGAAGCAGATAATTTTGGAGGAGGCCCATGACTCCAAGTACTCAATTCATCCAGGAAGTGCGAAAATGTATCAAGATTTAAAGGAAAGATTTTGGTGGCCAAGCATGAAACGGGAAGTCGCCGAATATGTTGCATTATGTGACATATGCCAAAGAGTCAAAGCTATGCACCAGAGACCAGCAGGGCTATTACAACCCCTAAAGATACCTGAATGGAAATGGGAAGAGATTGGTATGGATTTCATAACCGGGTTGCCCAGGACTCAAGGGGGATATGATTCCATATGAGTCATAGTAGATCGTTTAACTAAAGTGGCACATTTCATACCAGAAAGACCACTTATTCCGAGACCGGTTAGCGGAACTTTATATGGCACGAATTGTCTGCTTTGCACGGAGTAATCGAAAAGATAGTGTCGGACGAGGTACCAATTTACCTCCATATTTTGGGGTAAGCTACATGAGGCAATGGGGACTCGTTTGAACTTCATCTGACCTACCATCCATGCAGCGGATGGTCAAACTGAGAGGGTTGACCAAATATTGGAAGATATGCTGAGAGCTTGTGCCTTAGCATATTCCACTTCCTGGGATAAGTGTTTGCCCTATGCTGAGTTCGGTTACAATAACAGTTACCAAGCGAGTTTACAGATGTCTCCATTTGAAGCTCAGTATGGCGATCCCGCGAACACCATTGAAGTGGAATGAGACAATTGAACGGCATGTTTTGGACCGACATTCTTCAAAAGCGTAAGAGCAGATCGCCATGATCGAGAAAGACTGAAGATTGACCAATCAAGGCAGAAAAGCTATGCCGACAATCATCGCAGGAATTGAGCTTTGAACCTGAAGATTATGTATATCTCAGAGTTACGCCACTCAAAGGAGTCAGAAGGTTTCACGCAAAAGGAAAGCTCGCACCCAGATATGTCAGGCCGTTCAAAATCCTGAGCCGTAGAGGAGAAGTTGCATATCAATTGGAGTTGCCACAGTCCTTGGCAGGAGTGCATGACGTATTCCATGTGTCTCAATTGAAGAAGTGTCTTCGAGTACCGGAGGAGCAAACACCTTTGGAGGCAATTGAGCTGCAAGAGGATCTGACTTACAAAGAGCATCTGGTGAAGATTTTGGACATAATGGACAGAGAGACAAGGAACAAGTCAACACGGTTCTGCAGAGTTCAGTGGAGCAACCATTCAGAAAGTGAAGCAACGTGGGAACGCGAAGAAGACCTAAAGAAGGAGTTTCCTGACCTGTTTCTTTAGCCAGCCCTGAATCTCGGGGACGAGATTCTGTTAAGAGGGGAAGGTTTGTAACACCCTAAAATTTGCTCTAATTTAAAATTTGGAGTATTTTTGGTTTTTGAGAATTTCTGAGAAATTAATAGAATTTAATTTTGATTTACTCATTTCTGACCTTTCTTGAATTCAATTAAATTCATGCAAAATTTTATGCAAAGTTTTATTGAAAATATTTTATTTGAGTTCCAACTGTCTCAAAGTATTTTCCAGAATTTTTCTGGAATTTTTCTGATACTTTTACTATTTTCTTTGGCTAAAATTATTTTCTCGAATTATTTTTATTCAAAAAGGATTTAAAATCATGAATAGAGTGCTTGGGCGAAACCTTCGTCCGCCAAAGATCGTGTTCTCAGTCATGTCATGTCGTCACCGCCCCTTACAAAACCCTAGCCGCTGCTGCTTTTCGCCCGTTGATCAGCATCGTGCGGTCAAGAAACCACCACGTCACTTCGCCACCTCGCCCGTTGGATCATCGCGCGATGCTCGGGATTTTGCCACGTCGCTTCTTCCTCGCGAGATTGTCCGAGCAACGACGGCCGCATGTCCGCCTGTTTACCGAGGATTGCGCGCGACGTCGAGCGCTATTTAGTGCGCGCCGCCACCCCGTGTTGCGCACACCTAGACACGTGTAGCCCTAGCGCATGCCTCCCGAGACGCCTCGCTCACCCGCAAAAGCTCGCCGTAGTTGTTCCCTTTGCGCGCCGCTGTTCTTCGCCGTTTCTTCGCGTCGGTCCATCTCCGCCGTCGCTAAGGCCACCGAGTAACGCCCGCGAGGCGCGTCGAACACGCCGATCTTCACGCGGAGAAGCCCCGTAGCGCCGCGTCGCGCACGCCGTCGTCTTCTTCATCTCCGGTGAGATCTCGCCGCCGCGACATCACCGCCACCGAAGCCGCGTCCCACCGCTCGATCGCCGAACGCACTGATTCGCCCACGCCACCACCCAACAAGAATCTTCATCTTCACTCTTCACCGTTGGATTTAATCAACGGTTTAGATTGCTTCACTTAGATTCACGCCGATTTATTTCACCGCCGATCTAGATCGTAGGGTGTTTACCTTGCCGCGTCACGTAAGTGTCGTGCCGTCGGATGTCGCCGGCCGCTCGATCGCGCCGCGTGTCACGCCGCAGATAAGCGAGCCGATAGCCTTGGCTCATCTCGGTCGCTCGCTTTGAATCGTGCGGTGAGATTACGTCGAACCTCGCCGAATCGGATCGAACGCGTCGCCGCTGACTGGGAACCGACCAAATCCGACGCCGATTTTGAACAAGCCGTCGCGATGTCGACGCGTGTCGTTGCGTAAAACCGAGGCGTCGCAGTGGCGGCGCGGTGCTGGCCGTTGGATCCGAGGGCACCATTCGATGCGTGACGCATGGTCGTGCGGGAATCGAGGCGTCATCGAGCCACGCAGGCATAAGTTCTGACCATTGGTTTTAGCGAACGGTCTGGATTTTGCCGCGTGTCGCGTCGGGATTGGCTGCGCATCGTCGCTGACGCCATGGCTTGCGCCACCGGTGCACGGCACGCGATGCCGCCATCCACGGTGGACCAACCGGCCGTGGACCCGATCCATAGATTCGAGCGACGTGGCGACCTCGCCATGCCACGTGTCGTGCTGACGTCATCACAGACGTCATAAATATTTTTATATATAAAAATATTTCGGCCGAAATTCTTTTCTGTGCTGACGTCATCATGATGCGATGCTGACATCATAAATGCGATTTTTCAGTATAGAAATAATTCGGAAAAATCGGATTTTCTAATTTCTGTATTTTCAGATTTTATTCAAACTTCAAATGACTATAACTTTTGCATTTTAACTCGGATTTGGGTGATTCAAATTTCTAAAAATTCATAAAATTGTGATCTCTTTAATGGTGAATTTTAATTGAATTTTTGAGGTCATTTAGTCATCAGTATTAGCTATTTATTGCATATTTTGTTTATACGCGTAGACGCAAATTTGCCGGAAGGTTTCGAGGAAGAGTTCGTCGCTCAAGATCAAACTTCGGAACACGACCAGGAATTCTTTGAAGGCAAGTTATGCTTTGATCATTTTGATCCCAGATTTTAAAATGTAATTTATGCTTTGAAATTATGCATGCTTATTTATTAAAAATGAATTTAAATTAATTTGGGATAATGTAGTTAATCAACCCATTTTGTTATGCCACCTTGAAATTATTAATTGTATGCCCTAAATCATTGTCACCCTAAGTTTGATTGTATTAATTGGATGTTAATATTGTGCTAATACGGGAGGCTAGACCGTGAGTAGATGCTTAGCCTTGCAACGAATCATGAGTGGTCTTTCGCGAAAATGCTACAATACTGATTAAAGAAATATTGAATGTATTTTGAAAGTGGTGTGATGATGCCACATGATGAGATTGAGGTACAGAGACCTGTGTGGTTCCGTACTGATGTTGAGTTATTGCTGGCATGTGTTGCACAATAATCAAATGAGTAGGAAATGATTTAGACTGGGGCAAGTGGCAAGAGGCTGTGTGCCAGGTGGGCCTGTGTGGCGGTGGGTTATGAGTGTTGTGAGTCTGTGTGCCACAATGGGTTGTGTTCCACTGTTGAGTACTGGAAGTCTTGCCTTGGTCAGTTAAGGACTTCACCTTGCCAGCCTTTGATCTGAGTCACCCGTACAACCACATGTCTGGTATGGGACAGACCTAGTTGATTAGGGTTCTGATATCTTTCCTATGATACCTCGGGGTGGCAGTGCACGAGGGTGTATCTGTACGGGGGAGCGTACCTGTGCTACAGCTTGGTGCCCATCCAACGGTGGTTGACCTGTCTTATACTTCGGCTCTGTGTGAGGGAAATGATAGTGAGGGTAATACCGGAGAGGTTCTTTGGTTAAGGTAGAGGTTCCTGAAAAGCTTTGTTGCGGACAATCACCTGTGTGGTGAGCGGCTGTATCTTGTGTGTAAAGTGTACAACCTCCGCAGAATGTCAAAACTATTCGAATAGCCGTGCTCGCGGTAATGAGCATTGCTCGAGGATTACAAATCAAGGGTTAGATCTTCAAAACAAAATGTGGAAAGGGTGGTGTGTGCGGTGTTAAAATGAATATATAAGGTGTGCCGAGAATTTTCGAAGGAAAACCATTTGAAGAAATTAGTACTATTTATAACTGTTCACTGCTTTAATTTAAATAAAATACTGGTTTAAAAATGCTTTTTGATGGAAAAGAACCAATTAAGCAAATCCTTTGGAATAAGCTTTGCATATAATAATAGCACTGCATTTTGTGCATTACTTGTTGAGTTCCTTGTGTACTCACCCCTCCTTTCTTATTACCCCCAACATCAGTGGAGGAGTCGACACCAGCGTGGGAGGAGGAGTACGTTGAGGATATGGGCAATTAGGGGACAAGCCCAATCGGTTGCCTGTGGCAAGATGAAGGCTTCCACGACATTTATTTTTATTCCGCTGCTATTTCATTTACTCTGAATAATGTAAGCCCTGCGTGGCTGATTTTATGTAAGGAGACCATAAGGTCGTACAACTCAGTTTATTTAAGTGTTTGCACTATTTATTGTTATAACGCTGTGAATGTCTGTGATGTGCAACCCTGTAAGACTGTGTGTGCTGGCGTGATCCTGGACTGGCACAGAATACACAGAGGGTCCGGATTTGCATATTCGGGGCCCGACAAAAAGCAAGTAAGATTCTAATAGCTTCTAGTCTAGCCACGGGTGCAAAAGTTTCACCAAAATCCAAACCTTCGATTTGAGTGAATCCTTGAGCCACTAACCGAGCTTTATTTCTTACCACTATACTATTTTCATCTTGTTTGTTTCGGAATACCCATTTTGTACCTATTACATTGTGCTCCTTGGGTCTTTCCACTAAAGTCCAAACATCATTCCTAGCAAAGTTATTGTGTTCTTCATGCATTGAATTTACCCAATCCGGATCATCTAGAGCTTCATCTATGAGAGTAGGTTCAAAAGAAGACACAAAGGAGTAATGTTTGCAAAAAGAAGCGACTCGAGATCGAGTTTGAACACCCTTACAAACATCAACCAAAATTTGATCTAATGGATGATCTTTGAAGAGCCCGTGATGAATTCTTTGAGGTAGAGCTTGAGTTGGTTGATCATTCTCCTTTTCATCCACATCAATAGGTTGAACTTGACTTGGTGGAGCGGAGTAGAGGGCTCAACTTTAGTGGATGAGGGTGGATCTTGTTTATCCTCCTTTGGTTTTATGTCTCCAAGTGTCATGTTCTTCATTGCTTCTCTTAATCCTTCTTCACCTACATCATCCAAGTTTTCTTGCTCTTCTTGTGAGCCATTAGTTTCATCAAACTCAACATCGCAAGTTTCTTCCACAAAACCTTTATTTTTGTTGAATACACGATAAGCTTTGCTATTTGAGGAATATCCAAGCAAGAAACCTTCATCACAACGAATTTGGAATTTTGAAAGTCGAACACCCTTTTTCAAGATATAGCATTTGCAACCAAAAACTCGAAAATAAGATATATTTGGTCTTCTTCCAACAAGAAGCTCATAAGAGGTCTATTTCAAGAGACGATACAAATATAGCCTATTTGTTGCATGGCAAGCGGTATTAATGGCTTCCGCCCAAAAACTATCGGAAGTGCCATACTCATCAAGCATAGTTCTTGCCATTTCAATTAATGTTCGATTTTTCCGTTCCACAACTCCATTTTGCTCCGAAGTGTAGGTGGCGGAAAGTTCGTGCTTTATTCCAAGTTCATCACAATAATCTTCAATTTTTGTATTTTGAACTCGGAACCGTTATCACTACCGAATCTTCTTAATTTTAAAATCAAATTCATTTTGAGCCCTTTTTGCAAAGTTTTTAAAGATACCGGAGGTTTCGGATTTATCATCTAGAAAGAACACCCAAGTATACCTTGAGTAATCATCAACAATGACTAAGCAATAAGAATTTCCTCCAATGCTCTTATAGGTTGTTGGGCCAAACAAATCCATATGTAAGAGCTCTAATAGTCTAGATGTGGACATGATACTTTTTGAAAGATGAGAACTAGCAACTTGTTTTCTGGCTTGACAAGCACTACAAAGTCTATTTTTCTCAAATCTCACATCTTTCAAACCCACAACTAAATCATTTTTGAAAAGCTTTTTGAGTTGGATCATCCCAACATGAGCTAGTATTCTATGCCATAACCATCCTTGGGATGTTTTTGCAATTAAACAAGTTTGAAGACATGACTCATTTGAGGTGAAATCAACCAAATACAAATTTCCAAATCTAAAACCTTTGAACACTAAAGAATTATCATTTTCTTTAGAGATTACTACACCATTTTTAGAAAACATGCAAGTAAGACCTAGATCACAAATTTGAGCAACCGATAATAAATTAAAATTTAAGGTTTCTACCAAAGAAACATTTGAAATGGAGACGTCATTCGAGATAGCGATTTTACCCAAACCCAATAACTTTCCTTTGCTATTATCACCAAATGTGATCTTGTCATTTTGCCCATTTCCTACTTCAAAGGTGGTGAACATTTTCCGGTCACCGGTCATATGTTGAGTGCATCCGCTATCCAACACCCAATGCCGTCCGCCGGTCTTGTAGTTCACCTACAAAAGAGAATCAAGTCCTTTTAGGTACCCAAATTTGTTTGGGTCCTTGGAGGTTAGTAACCAAGGCTTTGGGCACCCAAATGGCATTCTTTTTACAACCAAGTATAGGAGTGCCAACAAATTTAGCAATTATTTTACCAAAACTATCCTTTTTAAGCACATAGCAAGAGTCATAAATGTTACTTTTAGTTGTTTTATCCAAGAGGCAATTATTTGATAGATGACCTACCTCATGACATTTATAACAAAACTTCCCGTTTGATTTAACAAAGCAAGGAGCTTTGTTATTAATCTTTTTGCCCTTCTTAGGAACATATCCTAGACCTTCTTTATTGTAGGAGCATCTTTGACCATTCAAGATTTTATTTAAAGTGTCTTTACCCTTAAAACATCTATCAAGACTTTTGCTAAGTTTGTTTACTTGTTCCTTAAGTTCATTATTTTCTACTACTAGGTTCTCATGGCATGAAGTAGAACTAGAGCATGAAATTGATGGCATGTCAAATAAATCATCACAAGAGGTAGATATGCTAGTTTTTGATATGCAACTTGAATCAATTCCTAAGCAATATACATCATCAAAAATTTTGCAACTAATTCCTATATCATTTTGAGACTTTGAATGATCCTTAGCAAGAAGAGTCTCATGAGCTTCCTTTAGCTCCTCATAAGAGTCTTTGAGAGAAAAGTATACTTTTCTCAAGGCTTTATCTTTAGATTTTACTTTACCAAGATACTCATTCAAATCCTCAAGCATATCCATTAATTCATCATAGGAGGGTTCATCATCATTTGAGTTTATCTTAAGATCTCCTTTTGCCATAAGACACAATGGAGTGACGAAGGGTGATGAAGTCTTCTCAATAGCGATTCCGGCAAGACCCTTCTTCTTTGGAGGTGTATCATCCTCGGAAGAGTCGGAGTCTGAATATTCTTCCTCGGAGTTCCATTCTCCAATGTGAGCCTCGCCTTTCCCATCTTTATTCAACTTCTTGAAGAGCTTCTTCTTCCCTTGAAAGAACTTCTTCTTCGGAGGGGACTTGTTTTTGTCGTCCCTTTTCTTTGGACATTTTGAGGCAATATGTCCCTTCTCATCACATTCATAGCACCGGATATTAGCATATCGGTTGGTGCTAGAGTATTGTCCCTTCTTGAATTTTTGAGGACCACTTGTGCTTGAACGCCTCTTCATAAATTTTCTCATTCTTCTTACAAGAACAACCATTTCCTCCTCGGTGTCTTCATCATCATCGAGTCATTGAGCATCTCATCACTTGACTCCGCTTTGCTTTGAAAGAGATGTTCTTCTTCTACGAAGAGCTTTGTTCCAAAGCTCTTCCTTGTCCTTCTTGTAAAGCTCATTGGTTATGAGATTTTCAAGAAGTCCGTTAGCGTCATTCTTATAACTCCGGTGAGTTGAGAAACAACGTCACCAAGGTCTCATATTTTTGGAAGATCCTAAGCATCTTACGAACAATGTCAAAATCAGTTAGTGATGCTCGAAGGCCCTTGAGCTCATTTACTTTGTTGTTCAATCGTGAATACATCTCATTGATGTTTTCATGAGGCAACATAATAAAACTCTCATATTTGCTTCGAAGCATATGCAATTTGGCTTCCTTGACCGAGGATGTCCGCTCATGAATTTCCAAGAGGGTTGTCCAAATCTCATGAGCGGTTTCAAGATTGCTTACTCGATTGAACTCATCCACGTTCAAGGCTAAAAAACGAGCATTCATGGCTTGAGCATTAAGATGAGTGTTTCGCTCCTCTTGGTCATTTATGAGTGTGGGATTAACCCCTGGAGTGAAACCCTCAACTACTATTCTCCATATGCTTGGACTCATGGACTTAAGATAAACGGTCATGCGAATTTTCCAATAAGCATAATTTGTACCATCAAAAATGGCGCCTTGCCTATTGACACCCCATCGCTAGCCATCCTTACTCTCTAGACGGTGAAGCCCCAAAAGAGAGTCCAAGCTCTGATACCACTTGTAGGATGAAGGATAACCGACTAGAGGGGGGTGAATAGGAGGTTTCTAAAATTTTCAACACAATTTAGAAATTACAAATGACACTACGAAATTAAGATACAAATATGAAGAACACACTAAAGTCTCTAGCAATTGCTTAAGATGCTATGTCAATACAAGTGAAGCAAATATACTTGTGAGCACAAAGACTATGAAGAGTATGGTATTAATGAAATGGATTCTCAACAATCAAGAATACCAAACACAAATAAATAGGAGACAAGGAATTTAACCCGTGGTCTCGGAGACTTGCCGGTCTCCCCAACTCCACGTTGAGGTGACTTGAACCACGTCAAGCCGGCTCCACTCGCTTGAGCCTTCCTCGATCACTAAGGTAGTTCTTCCCCTCTCCGGGTAGGCGAACTCCGGCCTTCACAACTTGCCGGGGCTTCTCACAACCTCCGTTGAGAAGCTCACCGCGCACGATTGCCACCAAGCCGTCTAGGAGGCGGCAACCTCCAAGAGTAATAAACCTTGACGCTAGCTTTAGGTCCAATGTCGGTGTCTAAAGGCTCAAACACTAAATGCAACACTCGATCTTGTTTCTCACACTCACAAATGGAAATTGAATGCACACAAGAGTGGAGAACACTTGCTAGAGCTCAAATATCATCAATGAGGACCAAGAGTAGCTCTACATGCAGGTGGGGAGGTATTTATAGCCTCCACCAAACTTTTAGCCGTTGGAGCTCGAAATCTACAAAAATCTGCTTTTCCTGCACGCGCCATGTAGGACCAGTGAGAACCGCCCACTTCAAAGGCTAGAACATTGCATTTAATGCACTTGCCAGAGACCATTACGGGGATCCGTGCTACCGCCAACTAGGGCAGAGCACCGGCTCCACTTCATTTTCTTTCTTCAAAAAGAGACCTCTCTGGAATTATAGCATCGGGCTTAGGACTGGTGCTACCGTAGGTCCGGTAGCACCGAGATACTGTGGGCGGTAGCACCGGGCTACCAAATGCCCAGAAAGGTGCTTCTCTGGAATTTTCACACTGGGTTGATGTCCGGTGCTACCGATGGTCCGTAGCACCGCCCACCATGGCGGTAGCACCGCTACCAAAACACCCAAGACACACCCTTCTGTAATTTTCACGCCGGGATGAAATCCGGTGCTACCGCTATCCCGGTAGCACCGGGCTGCCATGGGCGGTAGCACCGGGCTACAAAACGCCCAAAATTCCCTTCTCTGGAATTTTCACACCGCCCTATTGAGCCGGTGCTACCGCACCCCAGTAGCACCGCACGCCATGGCGGTGTAGCACCGTATCTAGAGATTTGATTTGTTTCAAAGGATTTTCAAGGTTGGAACTTATTTATCATTAAGCAACCATTTGAATATGCATTTTGAGCCTTTAAACCCTAAACGACATCAAGATAAGCGTCAAGATCCCTCTTAATAGTACGACCCTAAATCTAGTAAGCCGATCTTTCTTCCAAACTCCAAGATCATCAAAGGACTAGAAAAGAGCCTTATAAATTTACCTTTTCACGATCTTGACATATTGCCGATTGGTTTGAACCTTCCTTGATATTTCCATGGTCATCAATCTTGGAATTAACCTAATTTCAATATTCTCAAGAAAATTATTAGATCATATAACAAAGTTGTCATTGATTATCAAAACCAAAACATACTGGGTGCCTAGATGCTTTCACCTACTCCACGTTGAGGTGACTTGAATCACTTCAAGCCAGCTCCACTCGCTCGAGCCTTCCTCGATCACTAAGGTAGTTCTTCCCCGCTCCGGGTAGGCGAACTTCGGCCTTCACAACTTGCTGGGGCTTCTCACAATCTCCGTTGAGAAGCTCAGCGTGCACGATCGCCACCAAGCCGTCTAGGAGGCGGCAACCTCCAAGACTAATAAACCTTGTTAAGGACCATGTGGAGGTCCATCCATGTTTATGATGAGTATTTGACTTTATGTGATCTAGGATAGCTTAGATTTGAGTTTGGATTTAAAATAGATTTCAAGTTGGAAGAGGGAAACAGAGAGTTTCCCATTTGCGCCGGACTGATTTTTCGCGTGTATGACGGACCAAATGTCGCGTGAGTTTCATATGTATGATGGACCAAATCTCAGTGAGCTTCACGTGTATGATGGACCAAATGTAGCGTGAGTTTCATGTGTATGACGGACCAAATCGCGGTGGTTTTCACGTGTATGACGGACCAAATCGCTGTGAGTTTCTCGTGTATGACGGACCAATTTTAACACCCTGCAGTAATATGCCTTTTTGAAGGTCTTCCCGTGCTCAAAAAATTATATGTTCTACATGAAAGTTGTAGAGAATTTTGAAACGCAACTTTTTCATGTTGACAAGTTTTTCATTTGAGCAACAAAAAAATCATAGAAAATCGGGAAGGTTAACAGAGAATCTCACGTTCTGATGACCAATTTTAACAGCGTGCAGTAATATGCCTTTTTGAAGGTCTACCCTTGCTCAAAAAATTATGTGTTCTACATGAAAGTTGTATAGAATTTCGAAAAGCAACTTTTTTATGTTGACAAGTTTTTCATCTGAGCAACATAACAAATCATAAAAAAATTTGAGAAGATTACTGCTTTATTGAAAACAGAATGTTTCACTTGGTTGAAGTGTTTTGGTCCGTTTTGTCTGTACTAACCCAATTCATGATAGAATTGATTAGCTGGGTTCATGGTGGAACCAAGAAGGGTTTTCTTGTCTTTGTGGATGTAGGACTTCATTTGGTGGGCATGGTGATGCGAAGGGAGGCTGGAACTAGGCATGGGATGGCCGGAGGTTCAAGTTGGCCGGATGTTCGTCGGAAGATGGCCGGAGATGAAGTCGGTGCAGTCCCAAGAGACAGGAGATCAGTGGAGAAGCTAGCTTATCACTACTTGGATCAAGTAGAGCTGTTGGGTTGCAGTTCTGGAAGATAGAGTAGTGGATAAGTGTAGCTTGTTTTGAAAACCGTGCAAGAAAACCCATGTGTGTGGTGGGTTTTGGGTTAGCCCTTGCATGGCTGGTTGAGTGGGTTAATCCTAGCCCTTGATGAATGCTCTAGGGTTTAGAGGCTCATCCAAGGGTGGTAGGTGGCCCAAGAGTTGTATAAATAGGGGTGGAGGGGCAGCCTCCCCCTCAAGAAGGTTTTGAGGTTTTTGATGCTCCTTTGAGCTTTGCCCACATGAATGTGAGCTTTGTAACCTCTCCTTCCAGAAATGAAATGTTCTTCATTTATATTCATATTTCATTTCCTTAACGCATTTACATTACGCATTTAAATTCCACATTTACTTTCTTGCAATTTATATTTACGCAATTTGGATTTGCCTCCTCTCCTTCTACATGCTTATGAATATTTATTGAGGTTGATGTTTGATGAATGATTCTTCTTCTGAATTTATGTTCTCAATCATCTAAGAAATCCATGTGTTCTTCCCGCAAGAAGTTGTTCTTTGCGCTCTTGAGTGCTTGATCTTGTAGATTGCGTTGCCTTAAGTTTCTTCATGATCTTATGCTTGCTGGGACGTGTGGGGAGTCATTCAAGATCATCTTGATCATCAAAAACCCACGAGCAAGCTTCGATCGAAGTTCTTTCGGTTTTTATTGAAACTTGGTATTTTTTCATTCCGGGCATAAAGGTCGAAACTTTGACATCAATCCTTGTGATTGAAGGTTGAAATAAGTTCCTGACATCCCAAGGACCTTATCTATCAAGTTTGGTTAAGTTTGGATTAACGGATCAAAAGATACATCAATCTTCTTATTTGAACCTGTGGTGAAAACGCTGTTCATATGCCTGATTTCACTGTAGCTACAGTAACCCGGTAGTATCGCCCCCAGAGTGCGATAGCACTGGCCTCAGCTGATTTTTGGTGAACATTGACCCTTTCGTTTCCATTTGATATCTAAGGGTTTTGGCTTGGTTTCTTTAGGTAAAAATCTGCATTTGTGTTCTTCCTTAGGGAACATATTTTAAATTGGGATCATTCACCCCTCTCTGATCGCCATCTCGGTCTTTCACCTTGACACTTGCTTGAGGTCAAATATTGGTGTCTAAAGGCTCAAATACGAAATGCACTACTCAATCTTGCTTCTCATACTCACAAATGGAAATTGAATGCACACAAGAGTGGAGAACACTTGCTAGAGCTCAAATATCATCATTGAGGACCAAGAGTTGCTCTAGAATACAGGTGGGGAGGTATTTATAGCCTCCACCAAACTTTCTAGCCGTTGGAGCTCGAAATGGGCAAAAGTCTGTTTTTTCGGTGCTACCGCCCATGTAGGACCGGTAGCACCGGGCTCCATTTCAACGGCTAGAATAGTGTATTTAATGCACTTGCCATCGACCGTTACACATGGTTCGGTGTTACCGCCCAACTAGGACTGGTAGCACTGGGCTCTATTTCATTTTGTTTCTTCAAAAGCGATCTCTCTCGAATTTGAGCACCGGCTAAGAACCGTGCTACTCATTGTCCGTGTAGCACCGGGCTACCATGGGCGGTAGCACCGGGCTACCAAAAGAGCCCAAAACACACCCCTTTGTGATTTTTACATCGGGTTATATGTCCAGTGCTACCGCTGGTCCGGTAGCATTGGGCTACCAAAAACGCCCAAAAAGCCCTTCTCTGGAATTTCCACACCGGGTTAATATCCGGTGCTACCGATAGTCCGGTAGCACCGGGTTACCACAGGCGGTAGCACCGGGATACCAAAAACCAGAAAGGAGCTTCCCTGGAATTTTTTACACTGCCCTACTGGGCTGGTGCTACCGCGCACCCGGTAGCACCGGATTTCCAGAGACTTGATCGGTTTAAAAAGATTTTCTATTTAGGAAATTGTATATCATTAAGCAACCATTTGAATATGTAATTTGAGCCTTTAAACCCTAAATGACATCAAGATAAGTGTCAAGATCCCTCTTTATAGTACGACTCTAATTCTAGCAAACCGATCTTTCTTCCAAACTCCAAGATCGACAAAAGACTAGAAAAAGAACCTTATAATTATACCTTGTCACGATCTTGACATATTGATCGTGCATTTGTACCTTCCTTGATATTTCCATGGTCATCAATCTTGGAATTAACCTACTTTCAATATTCTCAAGGAAAGTATTAGTTCATATAACAGAGTTGTCATTAATTATCAAAACCAAAATAACATGGGTGCCTAGATGCTTTCAATCTCCCCCTTCTTGGTAATTGATGACAACCTTAAAGTGACAATTGAGTTGAAATTGTTTTTGAGTGAACAATAGAAAAGAAAGCTTTGCTTCAAGTGATTGAATGTCCATTAGATTCTTGCTTTTTGAAACACAAAACTATTCAATCATGATATTTTAGAGCAAAAACTCCCCATAGAAATGTGCATGTTAATAGAAAGTGAATAGTTGCACATTTAAGAGAAATGCAAAAAATTTGACAGAATTTTGTTCAAGAATTGAATCCGTGGATGATCAAGTAAAGATATTGAAGCAACAAAGATATATTTGCTAAAACAACCACAGGTATTACAAAATTTTAACCACGACATATATATTTAAAACAATATTCATATCAACCAAATATCAACCAAAACACATCACATAATTAAAGTGTTTCTTTCTTTTTGTTGCTCTTTCACGGTATCCACCATATCTTCACTTTTTCCTTCTCCCCTTTGGCATCAAATACCAAAAAAGAGAAGATTGACGATGAGCTCAAGAAGCTGGAGGAGCAGGAGGAGGAGGAGGCGGAGTAGACGGAGGAGCACGAGATCCCGAGCGTTGATAAAAGATAGGAAGAGATGAACGGAGCTCGGAGATGGATGAATCAATGGAATCCGGTCGACCTCTGACCTCCTCTACTATCTTCCTAGTCTGCGTCTGATACTCCTCCACTCGAGAAAAACTGTTCATCATGTCAGATCTGAGACTCAACAGATTACTCATCAGGTCATTCCTTAGACTGTCAAAGAACTAATCATGAGAAACATGCTGAGGTGGAGGGACCTCGAGGCAACCGGGATCTCCCGAGGTCCGAGGTCTGGGAAGAAGACTGATCTCATTGGTGATCGTCCGGGGCTACCTCGGGTCTGATGGCTTGTGAGCACTTCCGCAACCTCCTCTATATCAAGTCACCCTTTGATTATCATCATAATGAAAGGAGCAAAGTAAAGTCTTTACCTTTGTCACTAGCGAGAGAGACCATCTCTCGATCATAAAGTCAATCACATCAAACTTATGTTTGTAGGTGATCTTGTTCATGATGTTCCAAGCATATCCTCCGATCTCATCAAGGTTGCCACTTTTTGGATGAACGGTAACCCTTATGATTCAGTTGATAAGACCGGATGAAGGAAGGAGATACGCCATTTTACTCGACGCTTAACCGAGGCGCAGGATCATAGAATTGGAACCGCTCACGAGGGAAGAACTCACATCGTGAATGTTTGATACCCACTATGGTAAATCCCCATGCCTCCTCTATCTCACTTTTTGTGACTCTATGCATCGCGCATCCGTCATCCAAGTAATTGCATCAAAAGCTTCAGAGACATGCATGGTAGCATAAAACTGCCTCACCAGGTCATCGTTGTAGTCGCATTTCTTCCTGACAAAATCTGATAACCCAGCACCATGAAATAACTCAAGAACACCAACAAACAAAGGAATCTTTCTAATATGCTCCCAATTTATCCATTTATGATCAGCAAATTCCTTGTTCTTATAGATTTCATAAAATGCTTTTTGCTGAAAATGGTCCCGAATTTATCCTCTGTTGCACTTCTAGGCAAAGATGTATTGGTTGGCTTGTCTAAGAGAGAAGAAATGGTCACCTTTGATTTTTCTCAAATCAATGGATGGATCAAAACTGTCAAAGCTTTCATGTTCATCCCTTGATCCTGCATCCCTATCTTCATCAACCTCCATATACTCATCATAATTTGTCTTCTCGCTGCTTG
Organism: Otatea glauca; assembly: GCA_036346275.1. Classification (NCBI taxonomy): domain Eukaryota; kingdom Viridiplantae; phylum Streptophyta; class Magnoliopsida; order Poales; family Poaceae; genus Otatea; species Otatea glauca. The sequence continues at coordinate 37,481,387 of CM070725.1, forward strand.
ATTCTGATTCAACTTGTTTTCCTTTAGATTTCCTTGAGGTGCCACCAATATCTCGCATGCTCTTTTGTCTGACCTCACGATGTCTTGAAGCTATTGGAATGTCATCTTGACTATCTGAATCTTGAGGAGGAGGAGCACGACCTCTATTTGCAGCCATTTTCTTGTATGAGCCAGTGCCTCGGGTTTTAGGCATGATTTCTAGATATAAAAGAGAATTTCAAGGAGTAAGATCAAGGTTGTATGCCCTAGATGTAGAGAATCTTGTGGAAAACAGCATTTGAGAGCAGATTTTCTGCAATCCCGGTGCAATCGCCCATGCTAGATCGGTAGCACCGAGCTTGTCATGGTGCTACTACTGCATCTTTGGACCGGTAGCACCGGACATGGGGCGGTGCTACCATACAGAAATCAGTAGCATCGATCCATTTGAGGTTGAAACCTAATTTCGACAAAAGTTGTGGTTTTGAGTAATTTGATTCAAGAAAATTGATCTTCCAACATAGATGATCCTTATTTCACTCATTCTATCCACAAATTTTGACAAAATAGACACAAATTTTGCCACATTCCACAAGAACCCTAAAGATAAGAAAAAAGGAAACTAGGGTGTAACATCCCAAAAATTTGGCTTATAATTTCGCTCATATGCTTTTTGGTGATTTTCGAATTTATTGGATTTTTTCCGAAATTAATTGAATTGAATTTAATTAAGTATATTGAACCTTTGTGAAAACTAAATATATATAGATAAAGTTAATATAAAGTTTTACCAAAAATATTTTATTTGTGCTCGTAATGTCTCAAAGTATTTATGAGAATTTTTCGGATTTTTCCGATATTTTAATTGCTTAAAGTAGATTAATCTAATTTCGGAATTATTTTAAATCAAAAGCTTTTGAAAATCGAGTGAACAAGATCGGGCGAAGCCCAAGATCGTGCGTCAGCGCCCATCGACGTGCGGCCCGATCGGCCGCCGCCGCCGCCGCGCGCGGGCCGTTGGATGAAGATCGGACGGTCGTCTCCTTCGCGAAACCCTAGCGCCTTCTCGCCGTTGGATTGAGATCGAGCGGTCGGGATCGCTTCGCGTTGTTTTGGTAAGTTTAGATCTCGCCGCTGATTTTGGAAAGAGCGGATCGGATCGTATCACCGGATCTAATCTCGCCGCTCGTTACCGTCGGACGGTATCGACCTTCGCTCGATTCGGTTTCGAATCCGTCGCCGCTGCCGCCGCCGCGTGATTTAGTGTTGCCGTTTTAAGCGCGCATGCCGAGGCTATAAAAGCCGCAGCCCGCACACCGAGGTTCCTCATCCCGAGCGCATCCGCGATGCTAGCCTTCGCCGCTGAGTCACCGCCGTTAGCCCCGAGCTCGCCGTAGTTTTCTAGCGCCGCCGCTTCGTTTTCTCGCCGCCCGCCGCAAGCCGCCGCTCGACGTGTGGGTTCCATTCTGGTTCGCCACGCCGAGCCGCACCGAGCGCCTACCTCTTCGCCGCCGGCAGGAGCCGAACGCCGTCTGGTCGTCGCCGCCTCGTCTCGAACTCAGCCGCCGCGACATCGCGCCGAGCTGAAGCCGACACCGCCGGATCTCCAGCCGACCATCCAGACGAGCCACGCCGCCTCGTCTCGCAGTGAAACAACCGTAAGCGTGACCGCTGGATCGGGGTTGTTCGGGTGAGATCGCGCTGCGTGTGCGAGGCGTTAGCCGTCGATCGTCGCGCAGATGCGCGCGCGCGGTCGAGCATCGGCGCGGGCGCGCCGCAATCGATCGCTGGGCCGCGTGTCGGCGCGTGGTGCGGCGCCGCCGTGGGCGCCCACGGTGGACCAGAGGCGGTTCTGTGGACCGAGTCCATGGACGAGCGACGTGTCGGCGCGATTGGTCCGAGTCGGGCTGACGTCAACGTTGCGCAATAAAATCTTTTCCAATAGAAAATAATTCAAAAAATCAAAATTCTATTTTCTGTATTTTCAAGATTTATTCAAACTTCAAAAGGCTATATCTTTTGCATTTTAACTCGATTTGAGTGTTTCAAATTTCTAAAAATTTGTAAAATCAAGATCTATTTATCGGTGAATTTTATTTTATTTTTGGAGTTTGGTTGCTCTCTGGTTTGGTGTTTATTTGCTATTTTGGCATCGTTTAGCGTGAGACGTTGAACCTCGGTGATCCTAAGAAGATTCGTCGCCCAAGACCCAAGCTCAGATCAAGACCAGCACCTACCCAAGGCAAGTTGTGCTTTGATCATGTTGCACCTAATTTTCACCAAATTACTATTTTGTCTTTTAAACTTTATGCATGATATTTTATGTGTATAAATGATTTCAATTAATCTGGGAATTAGATAATATGCCTATTTGAATTAAACCATACCTTGTCAATTATATGCCATGATCTATTTGTCACCCTAGGATGTGGAATTATAGTTGATAATCAACATGGGCTAGTTAGATCGTCATAGATTGCTTAGCCATGCCACGTCATCACATGTGTCCGAATGTCGATACTTAATCTTGACTAATGGAATATGGAACAATGTTTATGAATTGGTGTGTCATGTGTTGTCACACAATGATATCAAGTTGTCGTGGCGGAGGTCACACATCGGGATTGAAATGTTGATGGCATGTGGTGCTTGGTAATCAATCTGGGTGGTAATGATTTTAGATTGAGGCAAGTGGCAAGGCGGTGTGCCAAGGTGGGCCAGTTTGGCAGGTATGTGGAAGTCTTGCCTTAATCACCTTAAGGACTTAACCTTGCAAGCCTTTGACCTGAGTCTCTCTTGCAACCACATGTCTGGAATGGGACAAATTAAGCCGAATAATTTGTGAAACCTAGATTTGATCTTGTCGTGGTGAATAGTGAGTCCCGGTTACGGTTTAACTCACATGGCGCAAGAGGGGCCTGTTGTGGTGGTTTAACCCTTCATGTTGAAACCTTAGCGAGCAAAGACTGGTCTAGGTGTAGCATTGTAAAGGCTTTGTTATGATCACTCGCCTTGGTGGTGTTTGGTTGTATCGTGTGGGTAAAGTGCATAACCTCTGCAGAGTGTACAATCTATTCGAATAGCCGTGCTCACGGTATTGGGCAATGCTCGGGAATTACAGCTTAAGGGTTAGACTTTTGTTAAACAAAAACTTGTTGGGATGGCAAGGTGCCATGGAAAGTGGAAAATTAATTTAGGATTGGAAACTTGGTGTATTTCGTAAATACCGAATTTATTAATTCTTGTATTTGTTTTATCGCTTTCCAATCTATTTATTGTATTCTTGTTAAATGTCGCTTTATTGCAAAAATACCCTTACTAGCCATTCCTTTGGATTAAGCCAAACATATAGAATATTAGACTTGCATTATTTTGCACAACTTGTTGAGTGCTTTATGTACTCACCCCATCAACAACAACTTGTAAGAGGAAGAATCTCGCCACCATGGATGAGGATTATTTGATGCGAATGCTTAGGGTCCGAGCCTCGGGCGGTTGCTCGTGGCGAATCGAGCGCCATCTGCGTTTATTCTATTTCACGCTTCTCATTGATACTCTTTTTAAGCCCCGTGAGGCATTATTCATGTAAGACAACAATTATTATTAATTAATAAAGTTTATGCTATATTTCACTGTGTGTGACTATGATAGCATCTATGTTGAGCTTTGTGTGCACTAGCGTGATCCTCGACTAGTGCGGTATACACAGAGGGTCCTGATTTGCAAATTCGGTCCCGACAGAGGTGGTATCGAGCCATACCGACTATAGGTCTTGGCCCTAGGTAGTTGGTATCTCTTAGAGTGTCCAAAATTATTTTCTAAAGAAAACAAGAAATTGACTAATATGAAACTCTTGGCTTATCTCATCCTCCTACTCTCATCCTTGCTAAATTACCTTCTTTTCGTTGTTGCTTGAGTGGAGATCTTATTCAAAATTTTGTTTTGAATAGATGCCGATCTTTCACCCTTCGAGTCAAGACAGGTGGCTATGCCATGGAGCCGTGGAGAGTTCTTCAAGTGATTGGAGGCTTTGATCGTCCGCTCTACCGAGGAAGCAACCGAACGCCAACGGTGTGCATCGGGGTTCTTCCGCAGTCGATCATCTTCGCCGAGAGTGCGACGAGACCACTGCACCGATCCACATCACCGCCAGCAGGTTCACTTACGAGGTGGAGTTCAGAGGTCGCTAGACTTGCTCTACAACGGATCCGCCACGACTCGCCTCTGAGCCGCAGAACACCAGATTTCGACTTCACCCGACAAAGGCGAAAGCGCAAGTCGACGGATCATGGAAGGAGAGTGTGCTACGCGAGACACCTTGCCGAGCCCGCCACCGCCTGTGAGGATCACTTGAGGGACATCTGCGCAGAGCCGAGACAGCGTGAGGCGTTGAGAGGGCGAGCGGGAGCTTCAAAAGACCCGCGACGCAGCAGCCAGAGTCATCGGCGAGCTGGAGGAGGCCTGCAGTAGCCGAGGAAATAGCGGACCAAGTCGCCCAGAGCCGGATGAGGTCGCCAAGAAGAAGAAGAAGAAGACCCAAGAGCGTGAGTGGGAGCCCGAGGAGCCAGCAGAGGGTCACCAGATAGGTTCGCACCCATGCCACCCACCCACCA